>JAGFNQ010007098.1:233732-332222 GCA_024364735.1 Boesenbergia rotunda | reverse complement strand
AAGACTGGTTTTATTATCTGCCTACAGGACATGTATCTAGTTGGATCGCTATGAAGAAGGCATTTCTGGAGAAGTATTTCCCAGCTTCCCGCACAGCTATAATCAGAAAAAGTATCTGTGGGATTCAGCAAGTGGTTGGTGAGACATTGTATGACTACTGGGAGAGATTAACAAGCTGTGTTCAAGCTGCCCCCAGCATCAAATCAGTGAGCAATTATTGATTCAATATTTTTATGAGGGACTGCTGCAGATGGATAGAGTCCTGATAGATGCTGCAGCTGGAGGGGCCTTGGTCAACAAAACACCACATCAAGCTAGGGAGCTAATTTCTAATATGGCTGAGAATTCCCAACAATTTGGAGGCAGAGCTTTGACCACCAGAGGAGTGGGAGAAATTCAGGGAGTTCCTACTGATCAGAAGGAGGTTAAGAATGCATTGATGGAGCTCACCTCAGCTTTTAAGGCAAATGGAATTAAAAATGGAAAGACTAAGCTCAACTCCTTCAGTACCTCCACCCTCTAATCAAGTGATAAGTGTGTGTGGCATTTGCTCTAGTCTAGAGCACACTTCAGACTCATGCCCTACCCTCCAACAGGACGAGACAGTAGCAGCCTTAGTGAGAGGACAATTCCAAGCAAGAAACAATCCGTATTCCTCTACATATAACCCCGGTTGGAGGAACCATCCTAACTTGAGGTATGGGAACACTTTCTACCAACAAGAGCCTCAAACTCAGTCCTCACAGCCACCCCAACCAATTTTCCAGCAAGTTCAGCAACAACAACCACAATCACAGCACCAAAATCGAAGTTTTCAGCCCCTGAATCAGCACTTCCAGCAACCATTTCAGCAGCCATTTCAAGGGTTTCAACAAGGTTTTCAAGGGCATATGAATTATTCACAACCATACCAACATCTACAGCAGCAAGTTCAACAATCACAGCAAAATTTCCAGCCTTGGAACTCAAGTTTTCAGCCCCAAAACCAAGAATTTCAGCCCAATCAATTCCAATCTCCACAACAACCATTTCAAATGCAAAATCAAAATTTTCAAGGATGTAATTCTCAGCAAATTCAAACCACATTCCAACCTACTTATCAGCAAAGTCAACAGCAATTTCAGAACTCCAATCAGCCCCAACAGCCCCAATTCCAACAATTACAACAAGATGATATCATTGGAGCTATACAAAACCTCGGAAGGCAAATGGGACAATTGGCTAATGATGTGAATCAACTTAAGGCTCAAGGATCAAGCCAACTACCTTCCCAAGCTGTTCCGAACCCAAAGGGAAATGTTAGCGCAATTTATTTGAGGAGTGGGAAGGTGGCATCAACTCAAAATGACCCAAGAGCTGAATTTTCTGAAAACAGGGCAGCATGTTCATTTCCAGCCCAAATCAGTGCCGAAACCACTCCAAATTCAGTGGAAACCAACCCTATCTCGTGCCCAGCTCCCTCCTCAAGCAATTCCCCAATTTTGGTGGAAAACGGAGAAGAAATCAGTGGCGAGACAGATTTTACAGCGGTTCCAAAAAACAGGGCAGCAGCTCACAATTCAGCCCTTCCATCTTCGATTCAAGAGGAAGAATTTAGAGTGCCCTTGCCTTTTCCAAATGGGAGAACTCCTACCAAAAGACACGTGGAGGAGGAGAAAACCAAAGAGTACAATGAACTGGTAAAACTCTTTAGTAAAGTTGAAATTAATGTACCCCTGCTGACAATGATTAAACAGGTTCCTAAGTACGCAAAATTTTTGAAAGACCTTTGTATTAACAAGAGGAAGCTTAAGGAAAATGAATTGGTCAGCATGGGGAAGAATGTCTCATCACTCATCCATGCCATACCTCAGAAATGTGAAGACCCTGGCATGTTCACTGTATCTTGTGAGATAGGAAGCACCACGCTACATGATGCTATGCTTGATTTGGGAGCTTCTATTAATGTCATGCCCAGGACGGTCTTCGACATGCTTGGCATTGGTCCTCTACAGCCCACGGGAGTTGTGATTCAGCTAGCAGACCGGAGTCAGACCCGCCCGGCAGGGGTTATTGAAGATGTTTTAGTTAAGGTGAAAGAGTTGATTTTCCCTGCGGACTTCTACATCCTAGACATGGAGGGAGAGTACCTTGCACGTAGATCCCCACTTATCCTTGGAAGGCCTTTTCTGAAGACGGCCAAAACAAAAATTGATGTTTATGCTGGCACCCTTTCGATGGAGGTGGGAGATACAGTAGTCCAGTTTAGCATTTTCGACGCCATGAAGGACCCTAGGGGAGATCACTCTATTCTGAGCATAGACACCGCAGATGAGATTGTTGGGGCGCAGATCATTGATGACGAGAGCACATTTGACATAGTGGGAGGAGAGTTGATTTCAGAGGGAGCTTTACCTGATTTTTCTTATTTTGTATTTTGTGATGATATTGTCCTTGATAGCCCTAATTTTTTTAATAAGGTTGTTGCAGGTAGTACTGAGGAGGCATGCACAGAAGAGGATTCTATAGGTGTAGGGGATTGCACAGAGCCCCAGGGACCACCACCATTTCCAAAAAGTGTAGGGACTTGCATGATTGGAGCAAGTACCCAAGGATCACCTATTTCAGTTGAATGTCCACCAGAATTTGAGCCTGAGATGGAGGTATTTCTTGTAGACCCAACAGACATTTTTCAGCATGATCAGGTAAGTATTTCTTCTTCTCCTTCAGAAATTTCAGAAAGATGTCTAGAATTGCAGGTGAAGCATGTATTGATACATTTTTTGTGAGAAATAATGATGAAAATTCCATAGAGGCACCCATGCTTGATTTTATTCAGTGTGACACATTCATTGATATGTCTTATGTAGGAACTGAATGTGAAAATTTTTTGGAGATGCCTGAATTTGATGTTATTTATTGTGACGACTCTCTTGCTATATATTATGCTGAATTTGAATGTGGAAAAATTATAGAGGTGCCTCAAATTGATTTCATGGGTTACAATGCATTACTTGACACATTTTCAGTGGATATTAATTGTGAAAAATTGCTTGAGGTGTCGAAAATTGATTTTATTGGATGTGATGCATTTTTGGATACATTTTGTACAAAGACTGATATTGTTTCATTTATTTCTTACCTTGCAGGACCCCAAAGACTTCTGGAGTGGATGCTTCATCTGAATAGACTCAAACCTCCTGGAAGGGGTTCCAAAAAGAATAAAGAGGGAGTAGATTTTACTTTAATTCAAAACACTCTACCTCTTAAATGGGTCTTGTATCTAAATAACCTTCGGCCACCTGAGCAGATTTTTGTACAGTCCAAGTGTGGGGGAGCGATGCATCATGAAGTTGAAGTAATAAAAGAAGCTCTTTCGCACACCCAGACTCCTCCACTACCACGATGGAGGCTGTTTCTGGATAGACTCCGACCGCCAGAAATAAAGGGAGTTTGATTTTTCTTGCTTTTTCCCTTACTGCATGTTTTCACTTTTGATGAGTTCTTGTTAATAAATGCATGAGTAGAAATAAAAGTATCCCTCTAGGTTATCTCCATAGCATGTTAGAGTCTTTTGAAAATAAATTAAATTTGGTTGTTAAAACTTAGGGTTTAGGCTCATGGATGAAATCTTGATATTTGAGTACTCCTTTGCTTTTGAAATCTTAATTGAGGATTTGGGATGAATCATTTGCACCTAGTGAGAATTAGCCTTATTTTTGTGACACACCTATGTTATTGTACTCTAGAACTTGCTTAGGTTCTTTCAAAATCATATTTCAATGATTGGATCACATCTATAGAGGCTAATCCATTTGTTTTCCTTTCCACATCAATTTTTAGCAATAATCATGTTTATCATATTTGTCCTTGCTTATCTCCTACGCTTACCCTTATTTTCTTTGGACTTGTTGTTTAAAATGTTTCTAATGTTATTTTGCCCGAGACGGACAAAGATTCAAGTGTGGGGGAGTGACTAGTGTTTTGGAAAGATGTGGTATCAAAAGAGATAAATTTCATGTCGAAAAAAAAAATCTGCATTTTCATGTGCCAATTTGGTTGAGTTTGGTATCAAGATTAAGCAAGAAGAAGTAGTTAAGGAAGACAAAAATTGAAGCATCTAGATTCTTGCTCATCATTTGAAGATTCAAGGAAAACAAATGGCACGCCAAAAGCAATGAAAAAGAAGAAAGAAAAAAAAAAGTTGGTGCCAAAGCTGAGAAAAACAAAAGCTGGCTGTGCAGAGCTGAAATTGGACTGCATGGCAAGCTAAAAAGCTGACCAGATCTGATCAACGGAGAGAATTTGAGCAGGAATTTGAGTCAAAAACAGTTGTGCAGAAAATGGAAAGAAGTGATCTGAATATGATATGATGCTGCCATCAGAAATTTGAAGAGGTATCAACTTGGAAACGGATTCATTGAAGCTGAAATCAAGCTGAGCAGCTGCTGAACTCAAGCTGCTGAATTCGGCTGGACAAATCTGGACAAATCTGAAACAAATCTGGACAAATGAGCAAAGCTGTGCCAAGGTTTTAAATAGCATGTAATCAGAAATCTGAGTAGCAGCTGATACAATCTGATTTCCAGCTGAAGACAACCTGATTTGAAGGCTGATGAAATTGGAATTGACACAGAGTGAAGAAAATCAGATCCAATGCAGAAATCAGTGCCAAAACAGAGAATTTTTGTGAACTGGACAGGTCTGAAAACAAGCTGGAAAAATCTGTCCAAATTAAGTGTTGCTGATACAAACTTTGATTGCTAACTGTTGAGGAGCAATAGAAGAATGGCAAGTTCTGAAATCAGATGCATGGAGTGAAATTTGAAACATGAACAGAAAAATGCAGCCATGACAGAAAAAAAAAAACAAAGAAAAAAAAAACTGGGAACTAAAAAAACAGCAAGTAGGAATTAAAGTGAAGCTCACGGCAGTGTGATTTGGGGATGATTCTGAGATGGAGCTGAGCATATCATGATTGAATAAAGAGAGCAATTAGCAGCTGAGATCAAATGAAGAAAAGAAAAGAAAACATGAAAACAGTTTGGAAGAGAAGAAGAAGAACAAAGTGGGCACACAATGAGTTGTTGGCATTATGATACTAGTGAAGATAATCTTATCCACGTTGAAGATTTGTTCCATTATATTCTGATTTCAGTAGAGGGAAGAAAGAAAAAGAAAAAAATCAGCAAAGAGAAGAGAAAAAAAAATGGCACACAAAAGGCAACTTGGCACAAGGAAGTAAAGAAAGGGTTTTTCATCCAAATCAAAGGAATTTATTTAAGTTTGACTTCCCAACACTTTGTTATTCACTAGAGGACTGAAAGGAGGGGCAAAGCACATGGAAACATCTTTGAGCAACCAAGTCTTCCACTTTACCCATTTTCCATTTTCTTGACTTTTATTCCATTTCTTGCCATTTTCCATGTTTTCATTTGTTTTTATAGTTGTTGATCCTATTCATGATTAATGGTGGAGATTAGATAATAAGCAAGCCTATGGTAGTGCAAGAAGCATGCGTGTTTGAGTGAGCTCTACTTCATCATCAACTTCGAACTTAGCAGAGAGCCACCAATATTTTCCTTGAAAGGCTAGAGATTTAAATTCATCTCAATGATTCATGATGGATGAAAGGGCTGAGTTGTTGATTTAAGGACAAGATAGTAATCCATAGAGTTTAGACTTATGAGAATTGACAACCCTAGGTAATTTCTTTTCAATTGCTTCTAATTATGCTTAAGAAAATCTACGGGATACTTATTTAGTTGTTTCGCGAGACGCTCAAGGCTAAGTGTGGGGGAGTTGATAAGCACCATTTTATTGATTATTTTAAGTGCTAAAATCCATCTTTGACCCATGTTTTATTGCTTAATTATGATTTTACCCTAGGTTTTGGAACTTTATCTTATTTTGGACTTAATTGCAAAATTGCATATTTTTGGATTAATTGGCCACTAATTTTCTGATATATTTTTGTAGGCAAGAAAGGATCCTGGACCTAGGGCATATTGGGTCAAACTTGAGTCGGATGTGAACCGGATCGAATAATCAAGCCTATGATTAATCCGGGCCGTCCGATTCAAGAGCGGCTAGATCTGAGCCATTCGGGACGATCTGAAGCAATCCGAGCTAGGTTTAGGGTTGATCAAGCTCTATGATCAAGATCTGAAGGTTTCATCCCAATCAGAGCTAAATCAACCGTTGGATCAAGCAAGGAGGGCTCTAGAGCGTCCATTCACTGATTGAGATGATCTGGACCATCCGTTGCACATCTGGAGGATCCGAGCTACCACAAGGCAGATCCTGACCCCAGATCATCATCATAAAAGTTTGGCTCCAATCAGAGCAAGATCTACCGTTGGATCTCCTCCGATCAATCTGAGCCGTCCATTGGTTCCTATTTAATCAAAAACACAGCAGAAGCTGCCTTGGTCGCGTCCTCGCCGCAGCTCGTTTGCCTTGGTTTCATCCTCGTTTTCCTTCGTTTCTTCAGCAGTTTCTTCGTTTTGAAGGCGTGACCACCTCGATTCGAGCTCATCCTTGAGTGACAGCAAGGATTCGGATTGAGGATTAGTTTAATTTCGGTTTTAGAAGTAGATTTCATTTCTGTCGTGAGTTTCTGAAATTCTGATTAAATTTCTGTAATGTTTCGATTCCAAATAGTTTTTGCTTCAATTAGAGTTTCAATTCAGTGCTTTAGTTAGCTAGATTGGTTGTGTAATGAACTCTTGTAATTAGATCAGTTTATTTCGTTTCAATTTATTTCTGAAATGGGTTCCCTGTTGCGTGCCGTTTCTGAAATTGCGTATCAGTTTGCTTGTTGCGATTCAGTCACTTTCCTTTACTGCAGTTCCTGATCTTTTGCATTAAGTCAGTTAGTTTTCTTATCTGAATTCACATAGCAACTTGTTCCATTCAATCATTTTCGATTCTGCATTACTCCATTGCCATTTTCTGCAAAGTGATTTCGTCTCTGCATTTGAAATTCATTTCTGCACAATTGGATCATAATCTGCTGAATCTGACCTGAACCTTAGATTAGTGATTCGGATTTAGCTGGCCATTGTAGTTTCAGCAGTCAAATTGTCATTGCATTCATTCATTCGATAACTAAGTCTTGTATTTAATTTCTGCATTGCATCTTCTTCCATTTCTGCAGTCGATTCTGAATTTGTATCCCACTTCTGAAATCCCTGCTGCTGAATTCTGCAAACCAATTTCAATTCTGCATTCTTCAGTTTAGGGTTTCTGAAATATGCCAATGCGAGTTTAGTTCAACTTCCATTCTCTGGTGGTGTGTTTCATTCCAAAGCTCCTGATTTTAAGCTCTGAAATTGAGTTGCAAATTGCGTATCAGCCATGCATTTGTCTTCTACAGCCTGCTAATTAGTTCGATTGAGTTTCAATCACAATCTGCATTCCTTGTTTCTGAAGTTATATTCGGTTGTTGTGCGTTGGCTGATTAAGTTTTGAGATTAGTTGAGTTTTCAGTGGACATCACTCATCTTAAGTTTCCTTAGTTAAATTTATTACATTGCATTGCGTGTTCATTTCCAAATTGAAAACCAAACCCAATTTTCATTCGAAACCCGAAATTCACAAACGACACATAAATACAAGCGCGAATCAAATTACATCAACTAGCCCCGAGAAAAATACGACCTGTGGCCCCTATATTACATTTTCATATTGTTGAGTTGTAAAAGGGTTTCCAGCTTTCACTTTATAAATTCTAAATTTGAGACCCACATTCGTGACAGTCAATTTGGGTCCGTCACTATGCTTCATTGGTCAATCTAGATATCGAGGATAGAAGGTAAATGTCATACATTATCATAGTCACGGAGGTTAAGTTGGATCTCGACTTTCTCGTCACTTGGGTAGCAATGATGCATTGCTAGATGCCGCTCATTGATTATTTGTCTAATGTGATTTAGACACATTGCCAACATTACGAGAACCTATTAGGTCACACACAAAGTACATGATGCTTCGAAGATTAATTGATTTGATCTGAATTGGATTAATTGAGTTAGACTCAAGTGAATTCAATTGGATTATGTGATTGAGTTCTAATTTGAGTTAGATACATTTAGATTAGACTCAACCACATTTGAGTGTGATATTAATTTATTAAAATGTTTAATGAATTAATAATAGAGGAAGATGAAAAGATTCTCTTCATTAGATGAAGAGAAATTGACGAGTCACATGAGAAACATGTGATCTAATTGAGTTTTTATTGTCTTTAATGGAGGGAAGTGATAACCATCATTTTGTTGATTATTTTCGGCTCTAAAATCTATGTTTTATCCACATTTTATATGCTTAAGTTTGCAATTTTATTAGGTTTCATGTATTTTCCCTATTTTGACTTTTAATTCTAATCTTTGTATATTTGGGATATTTTTGGCACTAAATTTGAATATCATTTTGTAGGTTTCAATTGATCATGGACCTGGATCAAATTGGGTCAAACTTGAGTCAGCATTGGATCTAGATCAAAGGGATCAAGCATCGGATTATTAGGAGCCGTCCATTCTAGAGAACGACTGGATCTGAGCTATTGGTCAACTTCTGGTCAATCCGAGTTCAAGATATAATCACTCATGAGTATAGATCAAGATCTAAAAATTTCAGCCAAATCAGAAGTGATCTGACCGTTGGATCGAGCTCAAGATGTTCTAGACCATCCATTCAAGAAAAGGGAAGATCTGGACCATCCACCACTAATCTGGTCAATCTGAGCTGGGGATAGGTAGATCAGGGCCATTGATTGGGATCTATGGAGTTTGGTTCAGATCTGAAGAGATCCGACCGTTGGATGAAGCAAATTCAATCTCAGCCGTTTGTTGCTAATTCTCTTCTAACTTGTGGCTTGGCTGACTGGACTGAACCATTGACTGGACTAAACCCAACTGCTGGCTGGGTTGGTTGAACCAACTGATGAGCTGGACTGAACCCAAGTGTTGAGGCTGATCGAATCCAAATACTGAGTCTGATTGAACTCAATAGGACTGAACCCAAGTGTTGAGGCTGATCGAATCCAAATACTGAGTCTGATTGAACTCAATAGGACTGAACCCAAGAGCTGAACCGGACTGCTGGGCTGAACCGAACTGATTGGCTTGGCTAACCGAGCCCACGCACAGCAGCAACAAAAGGGAGCGATTGCGCAGAGAGCTAGGGCATCGATCGCCAAACGGGGGAAAACCTCCTTCTTCCACCAAATTTCGCCTCATCTCCTTCGGCCGGCGGATCTCCACCTCGCCATCTCGCCGTCGGCCGGATCATCACCGCACAGCTAGGGTTCGGGGTTCGAGCCCTGGTCGACTTCACAGCAGCTTCTCTTTCAGGGTTCGGAGAGAAGTCTTTCTTCCATTTTCATCACCGGCGACCACAGCTAGGCTTTGGGGGTTCCGAGCTCTAGCCGAACGCAGCCGTCGCAGCCATCCATCTCCACCGCAGCTTCTCTTTCGGGGTTCGGAGAGAAGTCTTTCTTCCATTTTCATCACCGGCGACCACAGCTAGGCTTTGGGGGTTCCGAGCTCTAGCCGAACGCAGCCATCGCAGCCATCCATCTCCACCGCAGCTTCTCTTTCAGGGTTCGGAGAGAAGTCTTTCTTCCATTTTCATCACCGGCGATCACAGCTAGGCTTTGGGGGTTCCGAGCTCTAGCCGAACGCAGCCGTCGCAGCCATCCATCTCCACTGCAGCTTTCTCTTTCGGGGTTCAGAGAGAAAACGATCATCCACCTCCTCCGCAGCCGACGATCAAATTTTTACAGCAGTTTCATTCAATTGTTTTCCCTACAGCAATTCCTTTAATTTCAGCATTTAGTTTTCATTTACAGCAATTCAGTTTTTCATTAGTTCTTCATTATATCCGGCAGCCACTCTTTTCAGAAGTTTTCACAGCTTCTTCTTCCAATTTCCAACAGCAATTCTTCCTCCATAGCAGCAGATTTGCCATTGCAGATCTCCTTTCAGCAATCTTCAATTCCAGTAGCCAGCAGTTCATCTCTTCACAGCCGCAATTGGTAGCTCCTCCATCCTTCATCAGGCAACATTTGCTTCACAGCCGAGTTGGGTAGCTCTGTTCCACTTCCAACAGCCTTCCTCAGCTTGGTTGATTGAATTTTGTTGATAATTGAATGTTAGTGATAATTAAAGAATTGTTTGTGATTAAATATTAAGAGTTTGTATTGGATAGATCTTCTCCACATCAATTGGCACTTGCTTTTGTCATTTTTATTCATGCCCATATAGTGTTTGGTTAAATGCCTGTTAGAACAATTTCTTTCAATTGTTATGTTTCCTAGTTGCTTAACTCTTGGTTTGTGTTGTTCTTCTTATTGCTTTAAGTTTTACGTTTTCGTTTACATTCAATTAAGCTAGGAGATTAAATTTCTTTCATGCTGTAGGTTTCGTTCCATGTTTAGTTTCGTTAATGCTTCATTTCAAGTTGTCTTTTCTTTACGGCAATTGTAATCAGGATAAACTAGATTTCCGTACCTGCCTTGTCTTTCCTTAATTAGTCTAGATTTCATACTTGCTCTGCTATTCATTTCGTAGTCATAGCTCTCAAATCCAAAACCCAGTTTCATATCCAAAACCCAAAAGCAATAAAATACGATCGTGAGAATTATCATGCACCAACTATATTCGTTGGGAGACGACTCGAGTTACTCTATGCTACATTAGTTTAGAGGAATTCGGTACTTAAATTGTATTTGAAACCGTAACACGACAAAAGCGGTTGTCAGGAAGCTAAAAGGACAAAATCTCTTCATATTCATGGGATGAATATAAAAGAGTTTTTCTTATCATTTGGATGATATTCTTGTTATTTTTCTTCTCCTCCTTCCCTTTGGCCAAACCCTTCTCCTCCTCTTCTTCTTGCTTTGTGAATCTCCTCTTGTGCCTCGCACCATAAAGGTGATTCTTCTCCGAAGCTTGAGAGATCATGTTCACGTGGATACGCATAGAGGCATGGACACTTGAACGTGCAAGAGATCTGACGTACCTTAGACGAGCAGGATAAGCAAAGGACACGCTTGAAAGGTATACTTATAAGAAAGGAATTTGTATATCTAACTTTGTATGAGTTATTCTTTTGCATGGATCGCTTGTGGGATCTATTATTTCCATTGTGATTTTAAAATGTTTATGCCATTAGATCCCTACTGTGGTATCAAAGCCACTTGCGAATGATCATACAAAGTTTTATGTATTTTTGTATGTGATATAGAAGTAGGACAAGTTTTTTGTTTTGGGTTATACATAATTGTATGAGTATTTTGTCTTTATGCAAAAGTTTGTGTTGACCAAACTAAATGTCTATAACATCATCATTCATATGATAGCATGCTAAAGTCCGATTGCATTTGACAAATGATTATCACCTACGGTGTTCATGTTAATGAAGTTGTGTCAGTATGTTGAGAACGAATTTTGAAATCATTCATGATCTGTTGTGAATAGATTTTGCATTTTTATCGCAAGGATGCATCAACGGAACAAGAAGGGTCTCGAATTCTCTTTTAATGGATCTAAGGCAGTGACTCATTCAAGGAGTCAACAAAAGAAATTTTGTTTCGGGGGTGCTGCCTCTACGCCCGCGCAAGGGGCGCTACCCCTTAACCCCGCCCACTAACCTACTAGTGGGATCGCCGTGAGGTTCTTGCTCATGAGTGATTTTTGAACTCATAATAAAATTAATATCCCTGATCTATTATGTGTGATTGATGACATGGTGCATGATTATGATCTTAACCCCAATGTGATTAGTGTTGGTGCAAGAAGCATCAGACATGAATAATCAACCTCTGGTGTTTCGATGTTTGAGAATATACTAAGGTCTGGTCAAAGTGATCAAGGGTTAAACTAAACATGACCTGATGTTTGGTAAGGTAAACCCAGGTTTGATCAGTTTGACCATAGGATCAACCAAACAGGATTTGATATTTGACAAAGTGAATATTACCCAGGGTTGGTCAGTTTGACCAAAAGGCTAGCCAAACAGGACCTAATGTTTGGCAGAGTTATGAGAACCCAGGGTTGGTCAGTTGACCAAGGGATTAAGCCAAACTGGACTTGAGGTTTTGTAGAGAGAGTATACTTACCTGATGTTTGGAAGAAAGAAGTCAAGTCAAGATTAAGATGACTAGCAAAGAAGTCCTTATCGAGGCACGAAATCCTAGTGAGTGAAGTTGGGACCTAGTGAGTGAAGCTAGGTGGACGAAGTCCTGGTTTGGGGAATTGGGCACTGAACTCTTAGTCCAGGGGATTGAGCATGAAGTCCTGGTCGGGGATTGGGCAACAAAGTCTTTGCCAAGCGAAGACTACGGACAGAAGTAGAGACGGTCGAGGATCGGACGTCTTGAGATCAGGGAGTCTCGGAGGCCGAGTACGAAGTCTTGGTCTGGCGGACCGAGCAGAAGATTTTGCCGAGCGGGGATCACGGATAGAAGTAGAGACGGGTTGAGGATCGGATATCTCTAGATCCCGATTCTCAGAGGCCGAGCAAAAGTCCAACCGGAGGTCCTGGATGACAAAAGGTAGCTTCTCTAGGTTGGAGTAGGTGAAAGACGCATTGCTCGTAAAATGGAATAGTAGGTGTCAGTTCGACCTGTTAGATCGATTCTGTATGCTAGAGGGGGGTGAATAGGCAATCTTTGGAGCGTTCTTCCTACACGGTTAGTTGCGCAAGCGGAATATACAATAAAATAAAACTAACCAACAGAGAACAATGCTAACAAATCGATTTTACTTGGTATCCACCCCGAACGGGTGACTAATCCAAGAATCCGTCAGTGGATCACTCCCTGGATAACCTCGGGCTAGCTCTTGTCGCTCCTTGTGGGTGGAGAAACCTCGCCACAATCACTTTGACAACACTTGAGCACCAAAGGCTACTAATCTCCTTTACCCAAGCAGATTTCACCAAGAAAAGAAAGCATGAAACGAACTCCTTTAAATAGAGCTCGATTCATTTTAGGCTGCTACCAGTCGACTGCCCCTAGGGCAGTCGACTGGTCCCACTCAGATTCGACCGTTACAGTACAACGTTCGAATCTGCCAGCCTGTTCCAGCCGACGGGGCAGTCGACTGGTCCGAACCTAAGCCTAGGGTTTCACTCCCCGAGTACATGTTACTCCGCACTCGAACCCTCTCGGCTTAGCCCCTGAGTACAAACACTCATACTCAGACCCTCACAACCTGATTGACTCTTCACCAACAGCCTCGACTGTTGCCTTCATGCCCTCTTCATCTTCGACCCTCGTCCCTCGGATGTGCATGCAAGCCTCCAGCTTGCCTCCATGCCACTCTTCACGTACGCCTCGAAGTCCGTGTCCCTCGGCTAATCGTCCCTGCTATCCACGGTCCCTCGGATGCGCACGCAAGCCTCCAGCTTGCCTCCATGTCATCCTTCACCCAAAGACATCAACCAAGTCCATGTGTACCTGTACACCTGCACACTCATGTACACATATCAATTCAACAACAAATCCTAACTTAATCATATTGATCGCACACATCAAAACACCATGATCCTCCAGATCATCTCAGGGTCGATTGCCCCAACAATCTCCCCCTTTTTGATGTGTGGCAATATGTTAAGTTAGGTAAACATAACAACAATAGTAATAACAATAGCAATAGTAATTGAAAAACAAAGCATAACAAAAAGAGGCAACCTCCCCCTTAACCTATGCTTTCCCCCATTTTCCAATTCTCATTGCCAATCCCAATTAAGTTCTACCCAACTTAACTTCACAAGCAACAACACCAAGTTGAGTTATACCCAATCTCAACATCACTCAACATCAATTAAGTTCTTCCAACTTAACAACCAAGACCACATCGGTGCTCTTCCGGTGCTTCTTGACCTTCCACTACTACTCTCTTCACCCTATAGACCTTTTTCTTGGTCAATTCCTTTTCATTTCCTTTAAATGACTTTTCTTTGTCATTTTTGATCTCTTCTCTACCATAGTTATAGGGCATCCTTGAATATACCATTTTACTACCATTTGCCCTCCTAGGGTGGTATCCTAGACTCGACTTACCATTCCTAAGAAGTTGATCTTTTTGCATCATGCTTGACCCCTTGGACCCCCTAATGAGTCTATCTAGATTTTTATCCAATTTATCAAGTTTTGCTTTCAAAACTTGATTTTCCTTTTCCAAACTCCTAACCTTATGATCATTATACCTAATTTGATCATTCATAGGTCTACCCATTTTTCTAGGCATATGTCTCCCTTTCTTAGGGTTTATGCCTTGGTCCTTAGGCTTTGTAGTCCTAGGTTTATCATGAAACATAGAATGTTTTGTATTTTGGCACGCAATAGTGTTTCTATTCCTATCATGATATTTAAAACCAAAGTTACATCTAGGCAAACAATCATTCACATTTCTAGCATTTATGGAAACATTTTGAGCATAAGTAGAGTTAGGGATTACCTCCCTTACCCTTGGGGCTCCCCCTTGATGCGTGCTCCTTTTCTTCCATTCTTCTTTCTCCCATCTCCTAAGGTGCTCCATCTTCTTAAGCTCTCCTTTCCTTAGACATTTTGTATGGTAATGCCCTAGCTCCCCGCATGTGAAGCATCGAATGCTCCTTTGTTTCTTTTGAGCTTCCTCATTCCTACAACCCATATTAGAATGTAATTGAATGGATTTGGGCTTAGGAATTACCTCCTTTTTACCTAGTAGGCACTTATCCTTGTAGTGCCCCTTTTTGTTGCAACCAAAGCATATGATATGCTCTTTTGACTTTGCTTTGACGGAGGTTGGAGCTTATTCTTGCTCTTGTGTGGATGAGGATCTCTCCTCCCCCTCAACCCTTGATGTTGATACTTCTTCTTCTTCTTCGGATGAGGTGGATGCTCTTTCACTTTGTCCTTCCTCCTCACTTGATGATGTGATCGATTCTTCTTCCTCTTGATCTTCTTGGTCACTAGAAATTCTTTCTTCGAGCTCTTCCACTTTTTTAGTTGGTGTAGGGTTCTTATGACACTTTTCCAAGTTGTTCCACAACTCATAAGCATTTTTATATGCCCTACATCACTCAATACATTGTTAGGCAAAAGATTTACTAAAATACTAATTACCTTTTCATTTGCTTTTGCTTGATCTTATTGTTCTTGATTCCAATATCTAGGCCTAAGTCTCTTCCCGTGCTTATCCTTTGGAATCTCGAACTGCTCTTCTATGATTATCCTACACGCCCAATCCATGCTAAGCCAAGTCTCCATCCTTGCTTTCCAATAGCCGAAATCCTCATGGTCGTAGGGTGGTGGAGTGTAGATATCTTCACCCAACTTGTCTTCCATTGTTTTCTCCTCTAGTGTGTGCTCCCTCGGCGGTTAGTCCAATCGAGAGCGACCTTCTCTCTGATACCAATTGTTAGATCGATTCTGTACGCTAGAGGGTGATGAATAGCGAATCTTTGGAGCGTTCTTCCTACACGGTTAGTTGCGCAAGCGGAATATACAATAAAATAAAACTAACCAACAAAGAACAATGCTAACAAATCGATTTTACTTGGTATTCACCCCGGATGGGTGACTAATCCAAGAATCCGTCGGTGGATCACTCCCCGGATAACCTCCGGCTAGCTCTTGTCGCTCCTTGTGGGTGGAGAATCCTCGCCACAATCACTTTGACAACACCTGAGCACCAAAGGCTACTAATCTACTTTACCCAAGCAGATTTTGCCAAGAAAAAAAAAACATGAAACGAGCTACTTTAAATAGAGCTCGATTCATTTCAGGCCACTACCAGACTGGTCCCACTCATATTCGACCGTTACAGTACAACGTTCGAATCTGCCAGCCTGTTCTAGCCGACACTAGTCGACTGCCCCTGGGCTAGTCGACTGGTCCGAACCTAAGCCTAGGTTTCACTCCCCGAGTACATGTCACTCCGCACTCGAACCCTCCTGGCTTAGCCCCTGAGTACAAACACTCATACTCAGACCCTCACAACCCAGTTGACTCTTCACCAGCAACCTTGACTGTTGCCTTCACGCCCTCTTCATCTTCGGCCCTCGTCCCTCAAATGCGCACGCAAGCCTCCATGCCACCCTTCATGTACGCCTCGATGTCCGTGTCCCTCGGCTCATCATCCCTGCTATCCACGGTCCCTCGGATGCGCACGCAAGCCTCCAGCTTGCCTCCATGTCATCCTTCACCCGAAGACATCAACCAAGTCCATGTGTACCTGTACACCTACACACTCATGTACACATATCAATCCAACAACAAATCCTAACTTAACCATATTGACCGCACACATCTAAACACCATGATCCTCCAGATCATCTCAGGGTCAATTGCCCCAACATGACCTAGAGTTTCAGTTGAAATCCAAAAGTCAGAACCAGACAGCACTGGCTGTCAATCAATAAGGCTTATGATTGTTTGTTTGCTTGTTGTATGTTATGTTGTCCTATAGATACCTGGAGTTGGAGGCAAGATAGGAGTACAAATGAAAACAAACATGGCCTAGGGAAAAAACTTCCCAGGCGCTTGAGTAGGGACTCAGGCGCTGCGCCTAAATCCCAGGCGCCTAAATCCATCCCAGGCGCCTAAGATGGGAAGTTTATCCTCTGCGTAGAGTTTGCTGCTTCGGATCAGGTTTTGACCATGGTTAGGCGCCTGAATGGGCATTAGGGCGCTTGGGAGCATGCTATAAATAGGGGTGCCAACCCCTCAGTTGTAGAATCAGTTTCACATCTGCTTACTCATTCCGTGTGAAGAAAAAGTGCTCAGACGAAGTTCTGCGACCAAGGAGGCTCCAGGATGAAGTGCGTGACGCTTCGGACATCTGGATTAGTCGAGATTGTCGACTTGTTTTGTTTGCTTTTAGTTACAAGTTGTATTTCAGTTTATCTATTTGTGCTTGTAAAAACAAACTATATGACGGGTTTTCTCCGCCTCCAGAAAATTCTGAAAAGGAGACCATTAGTGGACTCACGCCGAGTACATAGGCCTTGGACGTACTGACCCTGGGGGGTTAGAAACCAAGTAAATAAATCCCGCGTGTCTGTTGTTGTTGTTGTCTTTCACTTTTATTATTTCGCTGTGCTACTAACGATTTGATTAGGATGATTGAACGAACGAAAGAAGCATCAAGATGATGCACTTGATGTATCATGCCTCATGTTTGCCACCATGAACTCTAAGCTTCAGAAGCAACATGAGAACATGGATGCACATGATATGGTTGAGCGCCTAAAATAACTCTATCAAGGGTAAACTAGGCACGAGTGGTTTGAGATGTCTAAGGTCTTATTTGCATGCAAGATGTAAGAAAGAACTCCTGTAGGAACTCACGTACTCGTAATGATTGGGTATGTCGAGAACCTTAGAAAACTAGGATTTCCATTGGGCCAAGAATTGGCCACTAACCTTATCTTGCAATTGTTGCTGGAAGGGTATAATCAATTTGTCATGAACTATAACATAAACGAAATTGACAAGCCTTTGCCTGAGATGCTCAGCATGTTGAGAATTGCTGAACCTAATCTCAAGAAAACCAAGACCAGTAATGTACTGATGGTACAGAAGGGCAAAGGCAAATGGAAGTCTAAGGGCAAGGGTAAGACCCAAGACAAAGGCAAGACCAACTATACTGCACTGAAGGCCAAAGGCAGGGTACCTAGGGAAGGGACCTGCTTCAAATGTGGTGAGACCGGACATTGGAAGAGGAATTGTAAACTCTACCAAGAGGAAGTTAAGAATAGAAGAGGTATGACTTCTACCTCAGGTAAGTTAGTGATATGAGAGAAGTGTCCTAAGGCAATCGCCTTATGATTGTAAACATTTATTTCAATAAATGAAAATTCACTATTTGAGTATACATGTTTGTGTATATGATTGAGATCTTAAACTCATTTACTGAATATCCGCAATACAATTCACAGCATGAGAGAATTTGTGATGGAATCACAACTAGTGATTATCTCTACATGTGCAATTGTGAAGTATTGAAAATATCCCTAGTCGATGAATTGATAAATACGGACGCTGTCAATTCTGTTGAGACTAGCATGGGTTATTCTCTAATCAGCTGATTTTCACTGGCTGGTGACATTGGGATGTCCGGAGATAAACATGGATGCTAGTTAAGGGAACTAGTTCATTGGAGTCACTGACTGTAAAACTTCATATGGTAATCTACATATAGATATGTCAATGAAAGTTATTACTGCAGCTTAAGTGCGATGTTCCTTTGACTTGCGGTGTTCAAGTCATCTTGGTCATGGAGACTTATACTTTAACATCTTAAGCAAGCATCTCCAAGGAGGTGTGGACCCAGGATGGTTGGGTATAAGCCGAAGTGCCCGATGATGTTTGAACAGCCTACAAAGGATTCACCACTCCTTGCGAGGAGATGTATACCCAGGCCTATCGTCGGATTGTTACTCAAAGCCTCTGGCCAGAGCATGTCATGTTTAGAGTATGAGTCTCTTAAATATATGAGAGTAACTAGAAATCCAAAGGATGAGAGAACGTTACTTGGGCTAGGTGTGATGTAGTCAGCCTAGTGGGGACTGACACACACAGACCATGTCCTGAACCAAGTGGGTATAAGATGGTGAAGGTAATGAGGCACGATTCATTAGAGCTGCTGAAGGGTTTCAGAATTATATCTGAGATCAACCGTTGATCTTTCGATTAATTGGGGATCATGATGTACTACTAGGTGCCACTCATGATCGTTCTATAATTGGTTAATTATAGACGGCCAACATAAATCGAAAGCCTATTTAGTCACACGCACTACGAGTAATCCGAGGGATTTAAAACGAGTTGAAAATTGGATTTTCTGATCAAGAGAAATAAGTCGAATCTGAATTAATCAGAGGCGCAACGGAAGCTTAAATGAGTTTAATTCGCGAGGGTTTGGCTTGGTGTGGCCGGCCAAAGAGGGTGCGGTTTGGTCGGCCACTACAAAGAGAGAAAACCAATTTATTTGGTTTATTTTATAAAATAAATCAAGCACGATTTGTTTTATAAAATAATGGATAAATAAATCTATATAAAGAAATTTATATAAAGAGATTTATATAAAGAAATTTATATAAAGAAATTTGTAGAAATTTATTCTTTTTTATGGAAATTAAAATGAACCATGGATCGGTTTATTTTAAATTTTATAAAATCAATTGTGAATTGATTTTTCCATGATAAGAAAAATTTATAAATTTCTTGTAAATTTTATTCCATAATTAAAAAGAGAGATGTATTTGTTTTATTATAAAGTTAGTTATAATAAAACTAGGCATAACGGAATAATTCATAAGAAAATTTATAAGATAAATTTCTTATGAAAATTTATTCCGTTAATTCCGTTAAAGGGGAGACTTGGCAAGGGAGAGGCTACTATATAAAGGAACCAAAGGCAAGCCTTGAATTCCAATCAATTAATTAAGAGATTAGTAGCTCCCTCTCTCTCTCTCTAGGGCCGGCGCCCTCTCTCTCTCTAGGGCCAGCTCTCTCTCCTCCCTTAGGGCCAGCGCACATCCCAAGGGAGGCCGAGAGCTTCATCCACCAAGAAGGTGCCGAAGAAGAAGAAGCGGATCGCGACTCCTTCCTTCCTTTCCCGGAATTTTGATTCCGTTACTTGGTGGTTAGTTTCCATCTTTTCTCTCTTGTTATTCTAGTTGTGCCTTTGGATAATCTAGTAGTTCTCGTCGGCACAAAACTCATGGCTTTGCGAAGTCATCCCGAAGAGAACTCGGCGTGGACGCGAATAGAGGCGGAGCTTCCAAGGGACGCTACGGTTGGATCTCGTCCCTTACTTCGAGTTACGCGAGGTACTAAGTAAATTAGTTTACTTTTCCGTAAAATTTTGATTTATGATCATGTCCATACATCATAAGGTCGCATGCTAGATACGTGGTTAAAAATAATTTGAGAAATTATTTATGCTAATTCTTCCGCTGCACGTAAATATTTAAAAATTTACGAACCCGTATCCTTGTCAACATGCACCCGGTCCCAACAAGGTATATATCTTATAGAAATTAATTTATCTATTTCTTCTTCATGGGTATTAGATATCGGTTGTGCATCGCACATTTGTACCAATGTGCAAGGTCTAAGAAAAACTAGAGCATTGACAAAGGGTGAAGTGAACCTACGAGTAGGCAATGACACAAGAGTTGCTGCTATAGCCGTAGGAACATATTCCTTGTCTTTGTCCACTGGGTTTATCTTAAAATTAAAGGAGTGCTTTTATGTACCTGCACTAACTAAGAATATAATTTTTGTATCTTATTTGGACAACAAAGGCTTTTCATTTATCATAAAGGACAAATGTTGTTTTATAATATTAAATGACATGTTCTATTGTAGTGCACCACTTATGAATAGACTCTATGTTCTAGACTTAGAGAATCCAATCTATAACATAAATACCAAACGATACAAACCAAATGATTTGAACCAAACATATCTCTGGCATTCACTACTAGAATTTTTGCATTCAACAACACATAATCGACAACGGTTTTTTGATAAAGTGTTGTCGTATGTCAATTTAACAACAGTTTTAGTATTAACCATTGTTGTTGTTAGTCTGTATACGTAAAAAGACAACAGTAATAACAAAATGTTGTTGTATGTATACTCAACGACAACAGTTATAAAATAACTGTTGTCTATAGGCGGGATTTACAACAACTGATGTGATAAACTGTTGTCTATTATGACAATAGACAACAGTTATATTAAACTGTTGTTGTTGTATTGTTGTGCTGTTCAAGCAATAAACAAAATTAAATATGTTTTCTTTTTATAAATAAATTAACCTCTTTATATTTGTTTTTAAAGCATATACTCGAGCCCTAACTTCACGCACAACACCTCCTCCTTCTCCCGACGACGCGCCACCCCCTTTTGCCCGACGACGCGCCTCCGTCCCCTCTTCGCCGCGCTTGCATCTCCCCCTCCCCTCGACGCACGAGAAGAAAAGGCAAGGGTTTTGCTCCTCTTTGAGGTTTCCTGGCCATGAGAAGAAAAGGCAAGGGTTTTGTTCGAGCTTGAGGCCGCCGTCTCTAACCGATCCGGTCTTGCTCGCCCATCAATTCGTCAACCAGGTTAGTTTCCTCTCTATGGTTTCTGGCATCTCCTGCCCTAGGGCAAAAAATTGTTTGCAAGACCGAGCACTGCGGTCTCCATGGTGTGAAATTCGATCGATAGAGGGGGATACAGAGAGAGAGGAGGAGCGAGAGCGAGAGCGATTGGTCGAGCAATGGCGGAAGAGGTGAAGCTGGGATCTTCGAAGCCGATGATCGCGACGGAGAAGGAGATGGAGGAGAACAGGGTTCCCATCCCCTACCGCGACGAGTGTGCTCATCTCCTTATTCCTCTCAACAAGTGCCGCACCGCTGAGTTCTTTCTGCCATGGAAGTGCGAGAACGAGCGCCATGTCTACGAGAAGTGCGAGTACGAGCTCGTCATGGAGCGGATGCTCCAGATGCAAAAGATCCGTGAGCTTGAGGAGAGGAAGAAGGCGCTGAAGATTCAGGGTGCGGGCGGTGTCATCCCTTCTCCAGCCAACGTATGAATCGCGTCCCTTCCCCTTCGCGATGGTTAGTTTTCGTCTTAATTGGTTTAGATGCTTGATTCTTTGGTTTACTATTGTAATTCTTAAAACTGTAGGTTTTGTTGCAAAGAACTGTGCTAATCTCGAAGATTCTTCTTGTGCTAAGTGAGATTGAATGTTTTCTGGGTTAATAATGCTATTATTTTTCTCCGATGGTTCTAATTGAGAAAGAGTTATTAAGGACTATCCCACTGGATCTAAGCATACGAAGAACATGTTTTGATAAGAGGAAAGCAAATAATATGATATATTTGCAGTCTCTCACTCGCAGTGATGGCTGTCAAATAGTTTCTCAAGTATTTCTGGAAGCATCTACCAAGAACGAAAGGTTTATCTCTTTTCTTGTTTTGTTGATGCAAGTATAGTCGTATCCTGTATTAAGATGTTTGTTATGTTAGTATGAAATAATTAAACTTCACTAATGTATGTAGGACCTAGAAGGATACAATTAAACATTGTATTTTATTCTGCAAACTCAGTCCATCTTGGAGTCACGTTCACAAATTTTCTTTTGGTTATCATTTCCTGTAGTGGTTATCATTTGTTCTTCAGAAAACAATCAAAATGACATATATTGGTGCATGAAAATGTTATGTTGTTCTGAATATCAAACTATAAGAATAGTGCCAGTTAATAAAGAACCCAAATCAACTTCTATCTTTGTTATTTTCTTAAGGAAACACCTTGGTGTACGCATATCTACATCCTAGCATTTAAGTGAATATGAGCAGAAGTCTAATTATTATGACTAAGTTAAATTCTAGATATCCATTAATTTTTAATTATGCCATAGCTCACAAATGGACATTAGTAGTCCTCGAATGACTTAGAATGCCCTTTGTTGTTATTGTTGTTGTTATTGTTGTTGGATTGCTGCCATCCACAGCAATATGAATGAAGCAACCCTCATCATCATTCGTTAATCTTTGTTGATATTTCCTTGGTATTGAGGGTTGCCATATATGTACATCCTTATTCACTTATAAGATATGGAAGCACAATGTAGATGCGCAAACAGTTTTAACTAAAAAAATTTAGTCTCTTGCATTTAGAGGACAAATTGATTATCTACAGTTGTGGTTGTTTTTATTTTCTATTCTTTACTTATTTATTTATTTCATCTATTTTCTCTTTGTTTAGTTGCTTCTGAATTTTATTAACATCCTAAATTGGCATAAGAAAGAACATTACTCTTCTTTCTCTGTTTTTTTCCCAGAAAGTTGATTTTATTAACATCATGTTTCTTTTTTCCTTGTATTCTGGATCTTCAAATAATAAAATACTTTTCAGTAAGGTCCTAATTCTGTTTGCCTGTTCTTCTTCATCTTTTCTGCTGCTTTTGCAGCCTTTGTTGCTGGCATGGCTTGCATCGTCGGTATCGACTTCAGCAATAAAATTAGTTAGTATGCATCTAAATTAGTCTTAAAACAATAGTTTATCAACTACTGTACCTAATGTATAATTGAAGGGCAATAAAATTGTTTAATTCGTTCCAAGGAAGAAAAGGAAGAAAACAAGTACAGTGGGAAGTAATTAAGGTATTTGTACTTCTATTTAAATCAAAAAATTTTATTGTGTATAATATTGGTATTTTAAGCATTAAAAATATGAATTATCTTTGCCTTAGGTTCCTAGGCAACCGGATGCCAAACAATGTGGATATTATGTGATGAGATTTATGAAGCAAATTACTGAAGAAGTTACATCAATCGAGGGGGATGCATTCCGAACGATAGTAATAATTTCTTTATTATCTCAAATATTTAAAGTTATCTAGTTATAAATTTTTTCAAGTTGTTATGTTTTATTCTGTACAATCATATAATGTATTTTTGTTCATAGTTTGCAAAAGCAGAGTACTCCCAAGATGAAATTGATGAAGTGCGCTCCGCGATAGCTGATTGTATACAGGATTATATTTGATAATAGGTATGTAAATGTTAGTTACTAAAGTTTAAACTTTTCCTGGTAAATGTTAGTTACTAAGCTTTCGGGTGATATACCTATTTGATAATAGGTATGAATATTATTGATTATATGGTCTCACATAGAACTTAAATGGATGTGAACTTAATAGAGGATGGAATGATAAGATTGATGCAGCCGATCCAAATAGTTGACACAAACACAGCTTGAGGAGAGAATATACCTGTGTGATTTCTTTGCGGATTAAATTAGCTTTCTGCAACACAAACAATTACAGCTTTACAATTTTCACAATCATGCAGAATTACTTATGCACGAATCCATAAATATGATTATTTGCTATTTTATTCTTTAGGTGTTGAACTTCTAAATTTGTTATTATCCCATCTCAGCCTTAGACATTCATTTACTGGATTTTGTAATTATAATAATAAAATGGAAGTGGCTACCTTTTATCTATATTTTATCTGTATTCATTTACTGGATTTTATCCCCTTGTGCAAACCTTTCACAGACTAGCAATGCCATGTCGAGGGCCCTAAATGTTCTACAGACAACTCACTCTTTTGGAGATATGATACTTTTGATCTGGGACTCTCTTCTCGAATACAAGGTGATAATGTTTTGCTCTTCTAAAGATTAGTTTTCTTCTTCTTTTAATGGAAGGATACTTGTTATCGTGTATTTGTTCCTTCAAATCAAGTATTTCTATATAACCATATTCCTAAAAACGGTTCTATGATTAATAATGCTAAAATTTATTAACTTGTTAATGCTGGTCAAACAATTTCTTTTTGTTATATGTGCTTCTCATCAAAACTCTGTTTGTGTGTCAGTATGCTTTTGAGAATATTGTTTTCCTATGAAAAATGAAATCATTATTTTAACAGCATATGCTTTAGATCTACTATTCTGGAAAAGGAATTCATTATAAACTTTTCAGATATTACTTAACATTCGCTAATGCTAAAACCTTTTTTTACGGGGAAACACATACACTGTACATGGACAGAAAGAACAGAAGGTGAATGAAATAGTTTAAGGGAAGAGAAAAAAAATTATTCTGAAGAAATCTGTCACTCACATTCAAAGAAATATAAGTGGGTAAGTCTAATTAAATTATTCTGAAAGACATGAACTATCTGTCACTCACATTCTGTCATTCCCAAGTTCATGACAAGTTGGGCAAATTAATAGATGTTGTATGAAGCTGCCGAGTTTGAAGACAGCCCGAGGAGACATGATGATGTATTTGAGGAAGCTCTTGCTATTTATAATCTAGCATATGATTATGCACAAAAGGGAGGCGTTGGTAGGTGCAGTTTTGCTTGGAATGTTGCTGGACGAGCACTATGCATGCTTCACGCATCAAAACAAGATGATAAATCCTTGATTCCTTGCTCAAGAAGTGTACTTACAGAAATTCTTGGGTAATAAAAATTTGAGAAAATAAAATGTACACAAGGGGATGGGCGTTTTTGTATTGAAACTTTCCTCATTAATTAGAAGTAGGCAACATATAGCGAATGTAGCAAATTATAATTACTCTGTAGCAAATCCACCACCAAATCTAGAATGTAGCAAATTATAATTACTCTGTACCAAATCCATAAGGAGAGTATAAAACCTAGAATGTAGCAAATTATAACAATTACTCTATAGTTTCAATTATCTAGTGCATGTGCACATCCAACTCGGTTTGAAGTATCAATAATTTGTTGCCTGACATGTTTTCTAATTATCCTTCATCTTATAGCGTCTTCAATCTTCGGTTGAAAGATACACTTGTATTTAACACTTTTTTACTATTAATAGGCATAACCATTGGTTCAAGATAGTGACACTAATATTTAAGCAATTTCCCTTGTTAGTTTGAGTTGAAAACAGCACCAGCTGATTTTCGGTTTCCCACCACAAATCAAACCAAACACTGTTTCACTCGCTATATTGAGTTTCACAATTTTTTTGCTCAAAGCTCTCTAGGAACTTCATGCATTCAAGGAGTTTGGTAATTTCCTTGAAATTTGATCCAACTAGGCTTTCTAATGTACCCATTTTGCAAATGGGTGGAAAATTACCAACCTAGATTAACAGTTGTGTATCATCCAAATGGAATCCCATCCCTTAGAGATCTTAGAAGACCAACAATAAAATACATAGCAAAATGTTCTCATTACAACTTTTAAACTGAATCTTTTTGCAACGATCCTTCTGGTATTTAACATTATTCCTTAACTTACAAACCCAGTAAACACTGAGCCACAAAAATCAATATTCATCTCTTTACATGTCATGCCATAAAAAATCAACAGCAAGCCCCCTGCTTTAGTCTATGACTGTTGGTGAACAATTGGTAACACATGCAATGGTGAATAACTGACGCACAACATGCAATGGTGCAATTGGTAACACATGCAATGGTGCAATTGGTCTCTGCTTTAGTCTCTGCTTTAGTCTCTGACTGTTGGTGAACAATTGGTAACACATGCAATGGTGAACAATTGTTATTTTTGTTGTTTGTTGATACATATTCATGGATCATTTTTTATTGGACATATGCATTTAATAGAATAACTAATTAGAGTGTTTGTTCTCTTTTTTCCAGCTGCAGGGACTTGTTCGTGATCATGTTTGAAGACCATTAATCTGACCTTCCAAGCTATAATTTTTGTGATTTGAACTTCATTGTAAGTTTAGTTGGGTCAGAATTATGAACTCTTGTAATTTGGGTCAGAAGATACTTTAGTGGTTTCGTCTGTATAAAGGTTTTTGGACAAAAGATACATTTATGGTTTCATCTGTAGAAAGCTTGTGGTGGATCTTTGTATAAAGGTTATTGTAAATATGTTGATGATGTTTGATATATATAGTTTTTGTTTCGAGGTTAAATTATTGTCTTTTAATTGAAAATATAATGGAAATATCTTTGTTGTCAAATTGGTATGAAACTGTTGTGGAACAGTGCAAACGCACAACAGATTTTTTTAAAGCTAAACTGTTGTTGTAGATAAACGGTGGCATACGACAACACAGTGATAAAACTGTTGTCGAATATAATAAAAGACAACGGTGAATATGACATACGACAACGGTGATAAACTGTTGTTATTGATATACGACAACGGTTATAAAAACTGTTGTCGAATATAATAAAAGACAACGGTGAATATGGCATACGACAACGGTGATAAACTGTTGTTGAATGTGATATACGACAACAGTGATAAATGGTGATAAACTGTTGTCGAATGTGATATACGACAACAGTGGAAAACTGTTGTCAAACTGTTGTCGAATGTGATATACGACAACAGTGATTCACTGTTGTCGTAGACCCCCCCTTTAACAACATGGCCTTTAACAACAGTGGTATTTGGCCTACGACAACAGTGATTCACTGTTGTTAAATGCATTTTTTCTAGTAGTGATTGTCTCTTGGGTCATATAAATGAGAGTCGCATATCCCAACTCTATAAGGATGAATTACTGGACTCATTTGATTTTGAATCATATGAAACATGTGAATCTTGTCTTCTAAGCATGATGGCCAAGACTCCATTTAGTGGATATAGCAAAAGAGCGGCAGACTTGTTAAGACTCATACATACTGATGTATGTGGCCCTTTTAATGTCGCAGGTAGAGGAAACTATCAATACTTCATCACTTTCACTGATGATGTCAGTAGATACAATTATGTGTATCTCATAAAACACAAGTCAGAATCCTTTGAAAAGTTTAATGAATTCAAGAGTGAAGTACAAAACCAACTTGGCAAGAGTATTAAGATGCTTCGATCAGATCAAGGTGGGGAATATCTTAGCCAAGAGTTTCATGACTATCTAACTGAGTGTGGGATCATATCCCGACTCACTCCACCTGGAACACCACAGTGGAATGCTATGCCCGAGAGGAGAAATCGTACTCTATTAGATATTGTATGATCGAGATGAGTCAGATATTGTTAGTGATATGAGAGAAGTGTCCTAAGGCAATCGCCTTATGATTGTAAATATTCATTTTAATAAATGATAATTCACTATTTGAGTATACATGTTTGTGTATTTGATTGGGATCTTAAACTCATCTACTGAATGTCCGCAATACAATTCACAGCATAAGAGAATTTGTGATGGGATCACAACTAGTGATTATCTCTAAATGTGCAATTGTGAAGTATTGAAAATATCCCTAGTCGATGAATTGATAAAAACGGACATTATCAATTCTGTTGAGACTAGCATGGGTTATTCTCTAATCAGCTGATTCTCACTAGCTGGTGACATTGGGATGTCCGGAGATAAACATGGATGCTAGTTAAGGGAACTAGTTCATTGGAGTGACTAGCTGTAAAACTTCATATGGTAATCTATATAGATATGTCAATGAAGTTCTTACTGCAGCTTAAGTGCGATGTTCCATTGACTTGCGGTGTTCAAGTCATCTTGGTCATGGAGACTTATACTTTAACATCCTAAGCAAGCATCTCCTAGGAGGTGTGGACCCAGGATGATTGGGTATAAGCCGAAATGCCCGAAGATGTTTGAGCAGCCTACAAAGGATTCACCACTCCTTGCGAGGAGATGTATACCCAGGCCTATCGTCAGATTGTTACTCAAAGCCTCTGGCCAGAGCATATCATGTTCAGAGTGCGAGTCTCTTAAATACATGAGAGTAATTAGAAATCCAAAGGACGAGAAAGACACTACTTGGGCTAGGTGTGACGTAGTCAGCCTAGTGGGGACTGACACACACAGACCATGTCCTGAACCAAGTGGGTATAAGATGGTGAAGGGAATGGGGCACGATTCATTAGAGCTGCTGAAGGGTTTCGGAATTACTTCTGAGGTCAAACCGTTGATCTTTCGATTAATTGGGGGTCATGATGTACTACTAGGTGCCACTCATGACCGTTCTATAATTGGTTAATTATAGACGGCCAACATAAATCGAAAGCCTATTTAGTCACACGCACTACGAGTAATCCGAGGGATTTAAAACGAGTTGAAAATTAGATTTTCCAATCAAGAGAAATAAGTCAAATCTGAGTTAATCAGAGGCGCAACAGAAACTTAAAATGGCTAAGTCTTTTGAAGGCTTATTGGGCGAATTAAATGAGTTTAATTCGTGATCGGTTCGGCTCGGTTTAGCCGGCCAAAGAGGGTGTTAAACCCCTTTGGTTTGGCCGACCACAACAAGGGGAAGAAACCAATTTATTTGGTTTAATTAATAAAATAAATCTAGCGCGATTTGTTTTATAAATTATGGATAATTAAATTTGTATAAAGAAATTTATATAAATAAATTTATAGAAATTTATTTTTTTTATGGAAATTAAAATGATCCATGGAATGGTTTATTTTAATTTTATAAAATCAATTATGAATTGATTTTTTCATAATAAGAAAGTTTATAAATTTCTTATAAAATTTATTCCATAATTAAAGGAGAGAAGTATTTGTTTTATTATAAAGTTAGTTATAATAAAACTAGGCATAACGGAATTATTCATAAGAAAGATTATAAGATAAATTTCTTATGAAAATTAATTCCGTTAAGAGAGAGACTTGGCAAGGGAGAAGCAACTATATAAGGAACCAAAGGCATGCCTTGAATTCCTAATCAATTAATCAAGAGATTAGTTGCTCTCTCTCTCTCTACACGCCTCTCTCTCTCTAGGGCCGGCTCTCTCTCCTCCCCTAGGGCCGGCGCAACTCCCAAGGTGGGCGTGAGCTTCATCCACCAAGACGACCTCGGAGAAGAACAAGCGGATCACATCTCCTTCCTTCTCGGAATTTAGATTCCATCTCTTGGTGGTTAGTTTCCTTTCTTCTCTCTTGATCTTCTAGTTGTGCCTTTAGAGAATCTAGTAGTTCTCGTCGGCACAAAACTCGTGGCTTTGCGAAGTCATCCCGAAGAGAACTCGGTGTGGACGCGAATAGAGGCGAAGCTTCCAAGGGACGCTACGGTTGGATCTCGTCCCTTTCTTCGAGTTACGCGAGGTACAAAGTAAATTAGTTTACTTTTCCACAATGTTTTAATTTATGATTATGTCCACACATCATAAGGTCGCATGCTAGATACGTGGTTAAAATAATTTGTAAAATTATTTTATGCTAATTCTTCCGCTGCACGTAAAATTTTAAAATATTACGAACTCGTATCCTTGTCGACATGCACCCGGTCCCAACAGTGGTATCAGAGCCGGTTAGTGTTTGACTTAATCATATAATTGTTTTGCGGAAAACTTTGTCATAATCTCAATTTTGGAAAAAAATTTCAATTATGGAAACTTTCCAATTATAATAAATTTTAGATTTAGGAATTTCTAAGTTTGGAAATCCTCATGAAATTTCGCAAACTTTTGAAATATCCTAGTTTCTAATAATTTTATAATAATTGTGAAAACTTCCCATCTTTGGAAACTTTCTAATTTTGGAAATTTTCTATTTTAGAAATTTTCCAACTTTGGAAATATGTAAGTTTTCTTTGTACCAGAAACTTACAATTATTCTGAAAACCTATTATGAAATCTCGCAATTTTGGGCACTTTCTTTTAAGAAAGTCTAGACAAATTTATGGACAATTAATTGACAATTAAATTTGAATTGGTTTTTAAATTGACAACAAAATTCTTTATTTTGGATTGAGTCTCGGGAAGCCGTCCAATTTAAAGTTAGTTGTTGTAATTTAATTTCCCAATTTTTAATGAAATTGTCATGTTTAATTTGGTTGCGCTTCCGAAGCGGACTAAATTGGATTTACGATAAATTATTTTTCTTTGGGTATCTGAGCCTCGGGGAGCTACCCTTAGAAAACGATTTGTTGTAATTAATTAAATCCATGAATAAAATATGATTTAAGAGGTGATGCTCTTACATATTGTTGTCTCCAAAATTAATTAGGAAATGGTTTCCTATAGAGTTTTCTTAAAAGAGATTTTCATGAAAATAATATGTCGTTGAATTAAGGGAATTGTCTCTTAATTTAATAAGATTTGATTTAGAGAAATCAAAGTCTTAAACATATTATTTCCGAAATTGATTATGACAATTTAGGAAATGGTTTCCCAAAATAATTCCTTTAATAAAGTATGAAATTAGAATTAGGAAATCCGGTTCCTAATTCAATTAATGAGACTTGATAACTTAAGTCACATACATACTTTATTAAGGAAATCGTTAGTCATGACATGATTATATGTCATGAATGTGCTTAGAAAAGATGAGACCCAAAACCCCTTACAAAATATTATGGCCAACACCTTCCATTAATATGGTTAGAATCGGAGTTTTGTTTCTCGTTTGGGTTGATGGACACATCCATGCCCAGCTTGAACCTCAACATGTTCAAACCATGGAATTAGTTTATGAATAATGTAGTTGGAGTCAGAGGTCAATCCTTAGTTTTGGTTGTTGGACACATCCAAGCCTGACTAAACGATTGAATGAGCTCCAACCATATTAAAACTATTTCTTGATTAATGGGTCAGCCTTAAGCTTGGAGTATCGATTTGTTGTGCCACAGCCAAGGTCGATGTAAAGAGAGGTGCGGTTGGGTGCTATGTATAATGTCGCATACTTGTTAATGAGTTAACAACCCAATGATTTATGCAAACATTCAATTAGTTGATAGCATAATGTGATAGTTACATATATGTGATATGTAATCGGTATAATTACCTACCTTCATAGCTAAGAATAACTTGATGGCCACAGCAATGGTGGTTCTTACCTATGGTTGGATATCAACCTATTTGGAGATGTTCCTACGATCTCCCGAATTGATAAAAAGGGTTATTCAATTTGAAAAATAAATAGGATTTTTATCAATGTATGTTGATACATTCTTTAATCATTCTTCTCACATAAACTCAATTTGTATTTCTAGGTTAATCACTCGATCATGTCTTCTCTGAACTTGCGTTCCATATTGGACACAAATAAACTGACTGAGCCAAACTTCATGGACTGGCTTCGAAACCTGAGGATAGTCCTCAAGGCAGAGAAGCTTGCTTATGTCCTTGAAAATCAACTTCCTAACCCTCCTCCAGAAGGTGCAACTCCAGACCAGCTAGTGGCCTATCAGAAACATGTGACCGATTCTGAACTCGCGAGTTGCATCATGCTAGCCTCTATGGTAACTGAGTTGCAAAAGCAGCATGAGCATATGGATGCTTATACCATCATCTTCCATCTTCATGAGTTGTTTGAAGAGCAGGCGAGATCCGAAAGGTTCGAAGTCTCCAGACTCCTCTTCACCACTAAGATGTAAGAAGGCACTTCTGCCTCACAGTTTGTGCTAAAGATGTTAGGGTACATTGAGCGACTGAGCACACTCGGTTTTGCAATGGATCATGAACTAAGTATTGACTTAATTTTGAGTTGTTTGCCCAAAAGTTATTCACAATTTGTGATGAACTATCGGATGAACAAACTAGAGACTACCATTCCTGAGTTGCTCAACCTGCTGAAGACTGTGGAGCCTTCTGTAAAGCCGGATCAAAAGACGGTACTGTTAGTTGGTTCCTCGAAGAAAGGTTCTAAGAGGAAGGCCAAAGAACAGAATAAAGGGAAGAAGAAAAAGGCCAAAAAGACTGAAAAGAAACCAAAAGGAACTTGCCATCATTGTGGCAAGGAGGGTCACTGGCGAAGATGTAGCGACCCGCCTTCTCTGCCTTAGACGGATCGTTACTTTTGTCTACTTCTCGACTTCTGGTGCACGACTAAAAATGCGGAAATCTTTTTTTTTTTTTTTAATCTATCTAAGAATGATATTCTAACTTAAATAGTCATGCATGATACCATGTCACACTTTTTTTCTCAAAAACTCGTAAGAAAATACTTATTGAAACTTGCCTCGCCCAACTCAGCTTACGGGTATCAGTCGACTGGTACTGTACCAGTCGACTGATAAGTCTGAAAACCTGATTTTCAGATTCGAAGCCTTGTTTCAAAAGTCCACCAAACATATAGTTTCGAGCCATATAAAATCATGACACCATTTCTATACTCTATACCAGTTTTCTAAACAATTTAGCCAATCAAAACGAATCCATAAACTTGAAATTTGAACTTTTGTGGAAGGAAATAAGCTATTCAAGTTTATATGAACTTTAACCTTAGAGTTTGTACCAATCTTGACTCCTATGCATTCATAACACCAAGTACATGTTCTATAACCTTGCTAAAGCATTATGAAATGTAGATGCAACTTTTCTAAACATATTTAAGCAATAAAAACTTGATTCAAAGGGGAACTAGTACTATCTTGGCACATGCATCAATATCTTCAACAAAGTATCAATATTCCAAACTACGCACACTTCTACTCATCCAACGCAATCATAAGGATTTGTATGCTAAATGAAATGTCATGGAATCTTTACTCTAAGAAATTGAGCATGTAGTACTATCCAAAGCTTAAATGTTCGCTAAACTCCATAAAGCAAGAACTTGAAATTTGAATAAACTAAAACATTGTAATTCAAATAACTAAATTGTCTCGTCTCAAGGATCTCTCCAAAATCAGCCACCACACACACTTTACTCAGCACCGCCTCGTCGCCTTCCTTCAGAATTGCTTGCCTTTACCTTTATCTGCAGTAAGAGGAAATGCAACTAGTAAGCAAAAAGCTTAGTAAGTACTATCTAGCTCACAAAATCTCGAAATGTGCAAACATGCTTCTTGATCAATATGAAAATCATATGAGATACTTATATGCTTGAAAGAAAACTAAGAACATGTATAACTCAAAACATGCATACTCAAGCATTAATAAATCTCAATTTACTTTTTTTTTTGGCTCAACTTGAAACTTTAGCTATTCTTTAACTTTTTGAAAACTCTTTAAACTTTAGAAACTTTGCTAAAGCATATACTTGAAAATAATAATCACTTGGATCCACTGAAGACGTAAGTACCATCTCATGCGCGTTCCCTAAAAGGTTGGGGTAGCGAGCCACCAATCCTAATAGAGCAGACCTTGGTCTACCAGGGCCAAGACCTTGGAATTGGACACCTGGATTTCTTTAACGACGCCCTTGGACGCCGGGTACTGGCCTTAGAAAATAAAATAGCTTTTCTTTCTTTTCTTTCTTATCTGTAAATGCCTTGGCATTTTCTCGAGCACCTTGCGTGCTAAAATCCCTAAGTCTTGACTTTTGGGGATTTCTTAAGGCCTTGGCCTTTTCTTTTCTTATCTTTATCTTCTCTTTTCTTTTCTCATAACTTTCTTAGCCCCTAATCTCACATAGGGTGCTTTATCAACTTATACAAGCATATAATGAACTAAGATCACATGCAAAAACTTAAACAAAAAGGAAATATCTCTTTTAAAAAAACTTTTAAGGAAAATTCTTGCGGAAAAACTGCCTCTTACTGCAGGTGAGCAGTACTTACATTGATATCTTGGACTTACTACCAAGATTGACGTCTAGGGCTCGGGAGAAACTTGAGATCTCGGAGAATTCTTCGCGCCTACGCGTTCCTCTCGTCGCGGGGATCCCGAATATAGGAATATCTCTCGGAGGAGAACCTTGGCCGGCCCCCTTGGCCTTGGTGTTGGTTGGCATCGCTCAAGAGAGGAGAAGGGAGGCTGTCTCGCGCGGCTAGGGTGAGGAAGAGAGAAAACCAAAAATCTAATTTCCTCTCTTAACTTATCTATTTATACTATCTTTATGAAAAGAATCGTAACTACTCTATAAATATATTTCTCTCCAACTTTCATTGTGCTTGATACCCTATCCCAGCCGGTCGCGCTCGCGCCTGGTCTCCTGGTGGTCGTGGGTTCGAACCCCCTGCTGCCCTTAAAAGTTTTTCTTTTTTTAAAATACTAAAAGGACTCGGAAAATTCCATAAAAATATTCTAAAAATCCCTAAAAATATCTAGAATATTTCTAAACCATTTTTAAATAATTCTAAGGACTTTAAGAACTAAAAATGGGAATTTTGGGGCGTTACAGAAGAAACTGCAAGGTTTATCTTGAGTCCTTGAAGAATAAGGCATCCGATGCCCCATCCTCTTCAGGTATCTTCGTTATTGAATGGCACTCTATTTCCTCAAATACCTGGGTACTTGATACTGGGTGTAGCTCACATATATGTAATGACATACAGGGGCTAAGGAATAGAAGAAGACGTCAAAGGAGAAGCGAATTTGCGAGTTGGAAATGGAGCAAAGATTGCTGCTGTTGCCATCGGAACATATTTGCTAAAGCTCCCCACTGGACGTGTCTTAGAATTGGATAATTGTTATTTCGTTCCTTCGTTAATAAAGAACATTGTATCTATTTCATGTTTGAATGAAAAGGGTTATCATTTAACTTTTAGTAACAATTGTTGTTACATAACTTTAAATGGCGTTCTTTATGGGAATGGAACTTTGTGCAATGATATCTACACGTTAGATTTATCCGGTGACGTTTTCGATATCGAAGTTAGCAACAAACGTGCTCGAATAGATAATCGAATAGACTCCTACACTTGGCATTGCCGTCTTGGCCATGTAAGTAAGAAACGCATGACCGAATTACACCAATGTGGAATTCTGGAATCATTTGAACCCGGTTCATTTGATACATGCGAATCATGCTTAAAAGGCAAGATGACCAAATTACCATTCTCCGGAAAAGGTAATCCAGTGGAAGAATTGCTTGGTCTAATACATACTGATGTATGTGGACCAATGTCAACTCTTGCACAAGGAGGCTATAGCTACTTCATCACCTTTATCGATGATCACTCACGATTCGGGTATGTGTTCTTGATGAAACACAAATCTGAAGCCTTTGAGAAATTCAAAGAGTTCAGAAATGAAGTAGAGAAACAACTTGGAAAAAGTATTAAGATACTTCGATCCGATCGGGGTGGTGAATACTTAAGTCAAGAGTTTCAAGATTATCTTAGGGACAACGGGATATTGTCCCAATGGACTCCGCCGTATACACCACAACATAATGGTGTATCTGAGAGGCGCAACCGAACCTTGATGGACATGGTTAGGTCGATGATGAATCATGCAACTCTTCCAAAATCCTTTTGGGGCTATGCACTTAAGACAGCTGTTTACTTGCTAAACAGAGTCCCGACCAAGGTAGTCTCTACTACTCCATATGAGACATGGAATAGTAAGAAACCCCACTTAACTCACCTTAAGATATGGGGTTATCCCGCTTATGTGAAGCGGACTGTATCAGACAAATTGGATGCTAAGTCTGATAAATGTCTATTTATTGGATACCCTAAGGAAACGAAGGGTTACCAATTCTATCATCCCTTGGAACAAAAGGTGTTTGTTTCAAGGCATGCTGTATTTCTAGAAAAAGAATTTCTTTTACAAGAAAACAGTGGGAGTGACATTGAACTTGATGAAGTTCAAGAAACTCCAATAAACATTACAGAGACACCTAGTCTAGACCCACAACCAATACCTCATAATGATGAGCTATCAGTTGAACCTAAAACGACACCACCTCTTCGTAGGTCTGATAGGACACGCAATATTCCAGAGAGATACGAATTTCTCATAAGTGAATCGAATGACGTGTTACTCATAAGCGATGACGAACCTATCAGTTATGAAGATGTTTTGAAATGTTCTGAAAGGGACAAATGGCTTGAAGACATGAAGTCGGAAATGGATTCCATGTACGAAAATCAAGTATGGGACTTGGTTAACCCACCTGAAGGGATTAAGCCCATAGGGTGCAAGTGGGTTTTCAAGAAGAAAACCGACATGGAAGATAATGTAGTTACCTTTAAGGCTAGATTAGTGGCAAAAGGATATCGTCAGAAACAAGGAATTGATTATGATGAAACCTATTCGCTAGTAGCTATGCTTAAATCCATTCGGATGCTCCTAGCCATAGCAGCTCATTATGATTATGAGATATGACAAATGGATGTGAAAACAGCTTTCCTTAATGGAAACCTGCTTGAGGATGTATACATGATCGGTTGATAAAATCAAAGTATGCAAGCTTCGACGATCCATATATGGACTGAAGCAAGCATCGAGGAGCTGGAACATCCGTTTTGATGAGACAATCAAAGAGTTTGATTTCTCACAAAATCCTGACGAACCTTGTGTGTACAAGAAGGTTAGTGGGAGTGCAGTCGTATTCCTAGTATTATATGTCGATGACATATTACTTATAGGAAACGATATATCAGTCTTACAAACAGTTAAAATTTGGTTGTCCAAAACTTTCTCCATGAAAGACCTGGGAGAGGCAATCTATATCCTTGGGATTAGAATCTATAGAGATAGATCAAAACGGTTGCTTGGTCTTTCGCAGTCTACGTATATAGACCGAGTGCTAAAAAGGTTTAGCATGTCGGAATCCAAGAAAGGTTACCTTCCCATCAGGCATGGGATCAACCTTTCAAAGCCTATGTGTCCGCGCACAGAAGACGAGAGGATTTGCATGAATAAGATTCCCTATGCATCCGCGATAGGATCTATCATGTATGCTATGTTATGTACAAGGCCCGATGTATCGTATGCTTTGAGCGTCACAAGCAGATACCAGTCGGATCCAGGAATGGATCATTGGGCGGCTGTCCAGACAATCCTTAAGTACTTAAGAAGAACTAAGGATGTGTTCCTAATATATGGAGAAGGAGATATGGTAATACGTGGGTATACGGATGCCAGTTTCCAGACAGATAAGGATGACTCCAAATCTCAGTCTGGATACGTATTTACTTTGAATGGAGGCGCAGTAAGTTGGAAAAGTTCCAAACAAGACACCGTAGCGGATTCTACCACGGAAGCGGAATATATCGCAGCTTCGGAAGCAGCAAAAGAAGCAGTATGGATCAAGAAGTTTGTCTCCGAACTTGGCGTGGTTCCAACCATTGATGAAGCAGTGCCGGTTTACTGCGACAACAATGGAGCTATTGCACAAGCAAAGGAACCAAGGTCTCATCAGCGATCCAAACACGTGCTTCGCCGCTATCATCTGATCAGAGAGATTATAAGTAGGAATGACATACAAATTGAGAAAATTCCCACTGAAAGGAATTTAGCGAATCCTTTAACTAAGGCCTTGGCTCAGAACAAGTTTGAGGGTCATGTTAGAGCCTGTGGTATTGGATACCGTAGCGATTGACATTAGGCCAAGTGGGAGTTTGTTAGTGATATGAGAGAAGTGTCCTAAGGCAATCGCCTTATGATTGTAAATATTCATTTTAATAAATGATAATTCACTATTTGAGTATACATGTTTGTGTATTTGATTGGGATATTAAACTCATCTACTGAATGTCCGCAATACAATTCACAGCATAAGAGAATTTGTGATGGGATCACAACTAGTGATTATCTCTAAATGTGCAATTGTGAAGTATTGAAAATATCCCTAGTCGATGAATTGATAAAAACGGACATTATCAATTCTGTTGAGACTAGCATGGGTTATTCTCTAATCAGCTGATTCTCACTAGCTGGTGACATTGGGATGTCCGGAGATAAACATGGATGCTAGTTAAGGGAACTAGTTCATTGGAGTGACTAGCTGTAAAACTTCATATTGTAATCTATATAGATATGTCAATGAAGTTCTTACTGCAGCTTAAGTGTGATGTTCCTTTGACTTGCGGTGTTCAAGTCATCTTGGTCATGGAGACTTATACTTTAACATCCTAAGCAAGCATCTCCTAGGAGGTGTGGACCCAGGATGATTGGGTATAAGCCGAAGTGCCCGAAGATGTTTGAGCAGCCTACAAAGGATTCACCACTCCTTGCGATGAGATGTATACCCAGGCCTATCGTCGGATTGTTACTCAAAGCCTCTGGCCAGAGCATATCATGTTCAGAGTGCGAGTCTCTTAAATACATGAGAGTAATTAGAAATCCAAAGGATGAGAAAGACACTACTTGGGCTAGGTGTGACGTAGTCAGCCTAGTGGGGACTGACACACACAGACCATGTCCTGAACCAAGTGGGTATAAGATGGTGAAGGGAATGGGACACGATTCATTAGAGCTGCTGAAGGGTTTTGGAATTACTTCTGAGGTCAAACCGTTGATCTTTCGATTAATTGGGGGTCATGATGTACTACTAGGTGTCACTCATGACCGTTCTATAATTGGTTAATTATAGACAGCCAACATAAATCAAAAGCCTATTTAGTTACTGTTAGTGATATGAGAGAAGTGTCCTAAGGCAATCGCCTTATGATTATAAACATTTATTTTAATAAATGATAATTCACTATTTGAGTATACATGTTTGTGTATTTGATTGGGATCTTAAACTCATCTACTGAATGTCCGCAATACAACTCACAGCATAAGAGAATTTGTGATGGGATCACAACTTGTGATTATCTCTATATGTGCAAATGTGAAGTATTGAAAATATCCCTAGTCGATGAATTGATAAAAACAGACACTATCAATTCTGTTGAGACTAGCATGGGTTATTCTCTAATCAGCTGATTCTCACTGGCTGGTGACATTGGGATGTCCGGAGATAAACATGGATGCTAGTTAAGGGAACTAGTTCATTGGAGTGACTAGCTGTAAGACTTCATATGGGAATCTACATGTAGATATGTCAATGAAGTTCTTACTGCAGCTTAAGTGCGATGTTCCTTTGACTTGCGGTGTTCAAGTCATCTTGGTCATGGAAACTTATACTTTAACATCTTAAGCAAGCATCTCCAAGGAGGTGTGGACCCAGGATGATTGGGTATAAGCCGAAGTGCCCGAAGATGTTTGAACAGCCTACAAAGGATTCACCACTCCTTGCGAGGAGATGTATACCCAGGCCTATCGTCGGATTGTTACTCAAAACCTCTGGCCAGAGTATATCATGTTTAGAGTACGAGTCTCTTACATGAGAGTAATTAGAAATCCAAAGGACGAGAAAGACACTACTTGGGCTAGGTGTGACTTAGTCAGCCTAGTGGGGACTGACACCATAGACCGTGTCCTGAACCAAGTGGGTATAAGGTGGTGAAGGGAATGGGGCACGATTCATTAGAGCTGCTGAAGGGTTTCAGAATAATTTCTTCTGAGGTCAAACCGTTGATCTTTCGATTAATTGGGGATCATGATGTGCTACTAGGTGCCACTCATGATCGTTCTATAATTAGTTAATTATAGACGGCCAACATAAATCGAAAGCCTATTTAGTCACACGCACTACGAGTAATCCGAGGGATTTAAAACGAGTTGAAAATTGGATTATCCGATCAAGAGAAATAAGTCGAATCTGAGTTAATCAGAGGCGCAATGGAAGCTAAAAATGGCTAAGTCTTTTGAAGGCTTTTTGGGCGAATTAAATGAGTTTAATTCGCGGCGGTTCGGGTTGGTTTGGCCGGCCAAAGAGGGTGTCAAAAACCCCTTTGGTGGCCGGCCACAATAAGAGGAGAAAGCCAATTAATTTTGGTTTAATTAATAAAATAAATCTAGTGTGATTTGTTTTATAAATTATGGATAAATAAATTTGTATAAAGAAATTTATATAAATAAATTTGTAGAAATTTATTCTTTTTATGGAAGTTAAAATAATCCATGAATTGGTTTATTTTAATTTTATAAAATCAATTAAGAATTGATTTTTTTTCATAATAAGAAAGTTTATAAATTTCTTATAAAAATTTATTCCATAATTTAAAGAGAAGAAGAATTAGTTTTATTATAAATTGGTTTATAATAAAAACTCGGTTTAAACGGAATAATTAATAAGAAAATTTATAAGATAAATTTCTTATAACTAATTCCGTTAATTACGTTAATTCGGTTTAGAGGGAGACTTAGCAAAGGAGTTGCTACTATATAAAGGAACCAAAGGCTAGCCCTTATTCCAATGAATTAATCAAGAGATTAATTATTCTCTCCCTCTCTCTCTTAATCTCTTCTCTCTTCTCTTCTTCCCTCTCTTGCCTAGGGCCGGCGCCCACCCTAGAGGATTAGGGCCGGCGCACAAAGGACCCCTTGGAGGAGGCCGTGAGCTTCAAGAAGAAGAAGGAGAACCCGAATACGAAGAAGAAGAAGCGGATAGCGACTCCTCTTTTCTCGGAATTCGATTCCGTTACTTCGTTGGTTAGTTTCCTATCTTTCCTCTCTTGTTCATCTAGTTGTGCCTTCCGAGAATCTAGTAGTTCTCGTTGGCACAAAACTCGTGACTTTGCGAAGTCATCCCGAAGAGAACTCGGCGTGGACGCGAATAGAGGCGGAGCTTCCAAGGGACGCTACGGTTGGATCTCGTCCCTTACTTCGAGTTACGAGAGGTACTTGGTAAATTTGTTTACTTTTCCGCAAAGTTTTATTTTATGATTATGTCAACACAATGTAAGGTTGCATGCTAGATACGAAGTTAAAATAATTTAGGAAATTATTTTATGCAAACTCTTCCGCTGCACGAAAGCAATTGAATTTTACGAACTCGTATCCTTGTCAACATGCACCCGGTCCCAACAGTTACACGCACTACGAGTAATCCGAGGGATTTAAAACGAGTTGAAAATTGGATTTTCCAATCAAGAGAAATAAGTCGAATCTGAGTTAATCAGAGGCGCAACGGAAACTTAAAATGGCTAAGTCTTTTGAAGGCTTATTGGGCGAATTAAATGAGTTTAATTCGCGATCGGTTCGGCTCGATTTGGCCAGCCAAAGAGGGTGTTAAACCCCTTTGGTTTGGCCGGCCACAACAAGGGGAAGAAACCAATTTATTTGGTTTAATTAATAAAATAAATCTAGCGCGATTTGTTTTATAAATTATGGATAAATAAATTTGTATAAAGAAATTTATATAAATAAATTTATAAAAATTTATTCTTTTTATGGAAATTAAAATGATCCATGGAATGGTTTATTTTAATTTTATAAAATCAATTATGAATTGATTTTTTCATAATAAGAAAGTTTATAAATTTCTTATAAAATTTATTCCATAATTAAATGAGAGAAGTATTTGTTTTATTATAAAGTTAGTTATAATAAAACTAGGCATAACGGAATTATTCATAAGAAAGATTATAAGATAAATTTCTTATGAAAATTAATTCTGTTAATTCCGTTAAGAGAGAGACTTGGCAAGGGAGAAGCAACTATATAAGGAACCAAAAGCAAGCCTTGAATTCCTAATCAATTAATCAAGAGATTAGTTGCTCTCTCTCTCTCTCTCTACACGCCTCTCTCTCTCTAGGGCCGGCGCCCCTCTCTCTCTAGGGTCGGCTCTCTCTCCTCCCCTAGGGCCGGCGTAACTCCCAAGGTGGGCGTGAGCTTCATCCACCATGACGGCCTCGGAGAAAAACAAGCGGATCACATCTCCTTCCTTCTCGGAATTTAGATTCCGTCTCTTGGTGGTTAGTTTCCTTTCTTCTCTCTTGATCTTCTAGTTGTGCCTTTAGAGAATCTAGTAGTTCTCGTCGGCACAAAACTCGTGGCTTTGCGAAGTCATCCCGAAGAGAACTCGGCGTGGACGCGAATAGAGGCGAAGCTTCCAAGGGACGCTACGGTTGGATCTCGTCCCTTTCTTCGAGTTACGCGAGGTACAAAGTAAATTAGTTTACTTTTCCGTAATGTTTTAATTTATGATTACGTCCACACATCATAAGGTCGCATGCTAGATACGTGGTTAAAATAATTTATGAAATTATTTTATGCTAATTCTTCCGCTGCACGTAAAATTTTAAAATATTACGAACCCGTATCCTTGTCGACATGCACCCGGTCCCAACAGATATATCTTCCTACTTCCTTCTATGGATTCGCTTTAGAGACAGCTCTTTTCACACTTAACTAAGTTCCATCAAAAGTCATCATAAAGACACCATATACGATATGAATGAGAAGAGTCCCACGATATCTTTTATCAAGATTTGGTGTTGTGAGGCTTATGTTCGACGTCAAGTCTTGGAGAAATTAGGACCCAAATCAGACAAGTGCTATTTTGTAGGATATCACACTGAAATGAAGGAATGTTATTTTTTCAATCCCACGCTAGGCAAAGTGTTTGTCGTTAGAAATGATATTTTTCTAGAAAGAGAGTTTATCTTTAGAAGAAATAGTGGGAGTAAATGTTGGGGATCGATGGACTTGCTAGAGGGGGGGTGAATAACCCGTTGCCCCCAATGTGTTGGTTTTTTTCCTACACGTTGTTAGTGCGCAAGCGAAATAGAAAAACTAAACTAACAACTAAGAAGACACAAACCGATTTAACATGGTTTGGAAATAAAAATCCTACTCTACGACAGTCCGTGAGGTGGACAATCCCGATCTGTCGGTGGATGAATCCCCAGAAAGCCTCCGACTTGCTCATGTAGCTCCTTGTGGGTGGAGAAACCTCGCCATAACCCGCAGCACACAACTGAGCACTTAGACTACTAATTGGCCTTTAACTAAAGCCAATTTCGTCTACCCTAGTCAGCCAAACTGAGCTCCCTTAAATAGAGCCCGTGGCTGAACTAGCTGTTACTAGTCGATTGGTTCCAACCGAATCCGAATGTTACATCCTAACGTTCGAATTCCCAACCGACACCAGTCGATCAGTCGACTGATATTTCTGTGACAACTACCAATCGACTGATCCAAGCATCAGTCGACTGTCGAAACCCTAAACCTAGGATTTTCCTTCCCGAGTACAATTCTCTCAGCACTCGGACCCTCATGACTTAGCTGACTCTTCACCTAGCAACCTCGACTTGTTGCCTTCAAGCCTTCTTTGACTTTGGCTCTCATCCCTCAGATGCATACGAGCCCACGACTCATCCTTATGGCATCCTTCGCGCATGCCTCGAATTGTACTTCCCTCGGCTCATCGTTCCTGCTTTGTCCATGGTCCCTCAGATGTATACAAGCTCACGACTTATCTCCTTATGTCATCCTTCATCGGACCCAAAGCCGTCTAGCTAAGCCTATGTGTATCCTGCAAACCTATACACTCACATACACATATCAAATACAAAGGTGAACCTAATATAAACCCTTTGCTCAAACATCAAAACTCATGGTCACTCCGGACTATAGATTGCTCCAACAATAAAATCCATCTCGAAGAAGTTCAAGATACAGATAGTACTGAGGCCTTGTTGGATATTGAACAGGCACCACAAAGTGTTGTGGGTCAAGAGATTGTTGTACAAGAAGTTATGGAGCAACAACCTGTTCAAGTAGGCTAACCTCTTCGCAGATCTGATAGGATACGTTGTCAGCCTGAGAGATACTCATATCTCTTATCTAACCATGATGACGTTATGCTTGTTGAGTTGAATGAGCCTACATCGTATCAGGAAGCTATGATGAGCCCAGATTTTAAGCAATGGCTAGAGGTCATGAGGTCCAAAATAGAATCTATGTACACTAATCGAGTATGGTCTTAGGTTGATCCACCTAAGGGGATTAAACCCATTGAGTGTAAGTGGATCTTTAAGAGAAAGACTGACATAGATGGTATTATGCATACCTATAAAGAGTGATTCATAGCTAAAGGTTTCAAGCAGATTCATGGTATCGACTATGATACCATATGGATAATAATCCACCTAAAAACTCAGGTGGACATGTGGATAATAATCCAAACCGGATTCGACCTTCCAAGAGAAGAGCAAGGGGTGATTTTGAGCTACGACAAATGGGATGTCACAGCTAAAAAGAAAATCGAAGCTGATGCAAAAATGACACAGACCTCCAATACAGGCTTACAAAGGAGGAACTTAACCACGTTGGTCCCTTCAATAGTGCCAAAGAACTGTGGAACAAAATCATAGAACTTTACGAAGGAACCTCCAACACTAAGGTGAGCTGTCCTGATCTCTTGTTGAATAAACTTTATAACCTAAAAATGCAGGACGAAGAAACGGCTTCCCAACTGCACGCCCGAATTCAAGAAATTATGAACGGATTCCACATCATCAGGCACACGATCGAGAATAGGGATCTGATCAGGTATACATTAAATTCATTCCCTAGAAGCTCGCTGTGGGCATCTATGGTTGATGCTTACAAAATTTCTAAGGACCTTCCAAAAATAAAATTAGATGAGATATTTTCTAAATTCGAGTTACATAAACAGATTAACGGTTCACTTGTAAAGAAAGGTGTGACTTTAATTGCAAGAAAAATCAAGAAGAAGACACTAGACATCGCTATGATGAGGTCATTTAACACTTTTTTGTTGTATACTTTTATTCATCACCTGGACATAGACATAGGGCTTCACATCATTCAAGTCATCACCGATGCCTCTAGTATCTCTACTTATAGGAGAGTATGCATTCCCTATTGCCACCTCTTGACCTTGATTTTTGCACGTTTCGGATGCGATATCCTTAGAGGTCAGGTCATGTGGTTGATCGAACCCAACGAAATAGGACATAGAAAATTTTCCTTAGCTGGGTTAGAAGTTAATATTGATGGGGTCTTGATTTGGAAGCGGGGTAGGGGAGTGGGACCAACTGATGATGAGGAGGGTGAGGACGTCCTAGTTGCAGAGATCGAGGCCGCATTAGATCAGGACCCACCTCAGCAGGATCCACCACCACCTCCTCCACACTCGACAAATCAGAGATTGGCTCTACTTGAGACAGAGGTTCATCGTCTCGGGACTGAGTCTCACCGTCTCGGGACTCGGATCCAGACTTTACGAGAGGAGTTGGTGGCCCGATACTTGGAGATGGCCGAGACTAAAGTAGAGTGATATGCCGAGCTTATGCAGCTGCTTCAGTCTTGGCACCCCGACCCTTCTTCCTAGACTTTGTTATTTGACTCACTTGACTGTTTGACCAGATCAGTTGTCTTGGTATTACTATGGCTTGATTTTTGGTCTGACTGACTTGGATTGTTTTTCTATCTTACCATAGCTTATATTTAGCTCATGCTTTCCTTCAATCTATTTGGATTACATTGTGCTTAGTAGAGTAGGATTTTTAATATTTGATTTTGATTCGAACGTCGAAACTTTTATCTATCTCTAAAATTCTAAATCTGATTCTGATTTTAAAATTGGTTTTAAAAACTTTATCTCAATTTCAAAACTTTGTTTTCAAAATTTATTTTCGATACTTAGTTTGCTTTGACTTTAAAACTACCGCATTCAAAACTAGGGTTTTTCTTCGACATGGACTTAGCTTAGGCCTAACCCTAGTATGCTGCTTCTATAGATTTAGAAGTCAGCATCTCACAAGCACATTAGGATTAACTTGTTTGACAACCTAAACTGGGTTGAGATGCTTAGGGTTGTTTCCCTAGACTTAGATGCTTCAAAATCAGTGCATCGACACAAGTTGAGGGTGTTATAAATACAATTCAAATTAATCAAGTCAAGTATTCTGGCTAACTGAACCGATTTATGAAATATATTTGACTTAACTAACCCAAGTGAAAACTCTTGTTTATTATAGTCAGTAAGTAGCTAAAAGGTTAGACAGGTGCCTAAAAGGAATTGACTTTATTTTTGAATATCTAAAATTATTTTCAAATTTTTTTCATGCTTGGACTCAAAATAAAGGTGCCTAGACTTGACTTCAACTTAGCTTAGACTTAGACATTTTTTTATACTTAAATTTACTCGCTCTGATACACTTAGCCATTTTTATTGTGAATCCTTTAGTCATTTTTGTTATGTTCCTACCCTTATATTTCATGCATGATTTTGATATATGAAAAAGAAGGAGAAAAGAAAAGAGTTTAAAGTTGTTAGAAAAATTTAAGTTTTTCAAAATATTGTCAAAAGAAATTTTTTCAATGTTTAGTATTTTTCAAAATTGGTTAGTGTTTTTCAAAATGGTTAAAAATTCAAAATTTAGAATTAACTTGGTCGTTCAAAATCTAAGTTTTATTATAACTCAACATTTTGAAATTAATTTCTCTTTCATACTTAGTTTTTGAAAAGCACTTAGTTTTTCAAAACGAATTTTCTAACAAGTTTTTTTTAACAACTTTTCAAAAGTTAACTTAGTCTCTAAAACTTTTTTACACTTAAATAAGACTAAGCCTAATTTGTTTGGAAGATATCCTCTCCTCTATAAACACAGTTGTTAAATGATCTAGGGGAGATAATTAGTTAAGGGGAAGAGCTTAAAAGAAATTTCATTCCCCTGTTAAAACTTATTTTTAGCTTAACTTTGAACTGGGTTGCCATAATCAAAAAAGGGGAGATTGTTGGTGCCGGAAGCACTAGATCGAACCTTGTTTTGATAAGTGACAAAAGGTTCAAGTTATGCTAATATTTTGTACTAATGGATTTGTGGAGATTTTTGGACATCAATTCAATCACTGCAATCACTTTCTTCTTCGGTGTGCTACGCGACCGAAGTTCTGACAAAGCAGAAACGTCGTCCAACTCTCCAAACAAAGTTCTGTCCTCACATTTCAGGAGTTGGTATTATTGTTCATTTCTTATTGCACATTTTAGTTTGTAACATGTAAACATTCTTGCGATTTTTAGTGACGCCCAAAGTAAACGAACAAGGATCGAGGGCCTTGCAGTAGGAGCCGGTCAAGACTTCAAAGAAAGTAAAACCAACATGAGTTAGCGATCATGATTCGTTGTTTATTTCTACTGCTCTCTCTCTCTCTCTCTCTCTCTCTCTCTAACTTCTACGCTTATTCTGAAAGCTTTGCTATGTACTTTGCTTTCATTATTTAAGTGTTAAATCCAATGTTTTTGCGAAGCAATATTCAACCCCCCCCTCTATCCCTCAATCTCAATCCTATATCGGGCGCCTGAGACAACTGGGGCACCTAAGTGCTAATGTGGCGCGTCCAATCAGTTGTCGCCAACTTAGCTTCGCCAGCACTAAGTAAACTGACTTGGGGCGCCCGAGACCTCATGGGCGCCTGAGTCCTCTCAGGCGCCCCCAATGCGGCCAACTGATTTTCTTTGTCGGGTCGAGGTGGACCGACAAGAGGGGGGTGAATTGCCACTATAAAATAAAACTAAATTTTTTGTGCAGTCTCACAAAGAATTCAGATTAGTTACAATAATTAGTTAAAATAAACATAAACAAATTAAACTAGTAAAAGGGTCAAACACAGAAATTTACTTGGTTGCAACCTAGGTGGCTGCTAATCCAAGACGACTAAAGTGTTGGTGCAAGATGCATCAATGATGTCTTCCTCTAAGTGTTTCGGTGTTTAACAATATACTCAAGTTAGTAACAATATGTGTTAGACAAGGTAATGGTTAGTCAAAGTGATAAAGGGATAAACCAAACAGGACCTTATGTTTTGTAGGGTTAACCCAGGGTTGATCAGGTTGACAAAGGTTTAGCCAAACAGGATCTGATGTTTGGCAGAATGAACCAGAACCCAGGGTTGGTGACCAAGGGTTAGCCAAACAGGACCTGATATTTGGCAGGGTGATCAAACCTAGATTTAATTTGGTTAATATACTAAGGTTTGATTAGTTAGAACAAGGGTTAGCTAAACAGGATCTGATGTTTAGCAGAAAACCCAGGGTTGGTCAGTTAAACCAAGGAGTAAGCGAAACAGGACTTGATGTTTGGCAGAAGAGAAGTCTAGTCAAGATTAATATGACTAGCAAAAGAAGTCTTTATCAAAGCAATGAAAAGTTCTAGTTAACCTAGGCACGAAGTCCTGGTTCGATGAATTGGACACTAAGTCCTGGCCGAGGGTTGGGTATCGAAGACTTGACCAAGGGTTGGGCAATAAGTCCTGGTCATGGACTGGGCACCGAAGACCTGACCGAGGGTTGAGCAATAAGTCCTGGTCGTGGACTGGGCACTAAAGACCTGACCGAGGGTTGAGAGTCCTGGTCGTGGACTGGGCACCGAAGACCTGACCGAGGGTTGGGCAATAAGTCCTGGTCATGGACTGGGCACCGAAGTCCTGATCCGAAAGATCGGGCAAAAGTCCAACCGGAGGAGCCGGTTGGCAAAAGGTAACTTCTCCTGAGAGTAGGCGAGGACGCGTTCCTAGAAGACGGAACATTAGGCGTCGGTTCAACCTAGGGTTTCACTGAAATCAAAAGTCAGAACCTATAATTATATGTTTGTTTGTCTTATGTTTGTTTATCTTGCAGGTACTTGGAGTTGGAGGCAAGATAGGAGAGCAAACGCAAGAAAACAGGTTGCTGGGAAGACTTTCCTGGGCCCTGAATGGAATCAGGCGCCTGAATGGAATCAGGCGCCTGAATGGAATCAGGCGCCTGAATGCAATCAGGCGCCCTATAGGCACCTGGACTGGTGGGGAAAGCTTCCTGGCCGCCTGAATGTAATCAGGCACCCTATATGGTCAGGCGCCCTATAACGAAAGCCACACTGGATCATGGATTCCCTTCCCAAGCGCCCTACATGTATCAGGCACCCTACATGTGTCAGACGCCCTAGACCTCCCTGGCGCCCTAAAAGGAAGTTTTATCAGCCTCGCGAAGTTCGCGATTACGGATCAAGTTTGACCGTACTGAGGCACCTCAAAGGCCTCTAGGGCACCCGAGAAGACACTATATAATGGGGTTCGACCCCTCAACTCAGATAATCACTTGCAACATCATTCTAAGCATTCTGAGTAAAGAAAAGCACTGAAGTCGAAGCTCTGCGACCAAGAAGGCTCCAGGAGAAAGTACAGCGCACTTCAGACTTCCAGATTGGACGGATCGACTTTTGTTTGGTTTGCTTTAAGTTTACAAATTTGCATTTTCAGTTATATCTTATGTGCTTGTAACTCAATTGTAAGACGGGTTTCTTCGCCTCCGGAAATTCCAGAAAGGAGACCACTAGTGGACGAGCGCTACCTGTGATTAGGCCTTGGATGTACTAACCCTGGGGGGTTAGGAGCCAAGTAAATCCCGCGTGTACGAGTGTCTTTTATTTTCGTTCTTTATTATTTCCGCTGCTACGAACTCTCTAATTATAACGAACGAACAAACGACAAGGTTTACGAAAGAAATTTTTACGAGTCGATATTCACCCACCCCCCCTCTATCGACGGCATCGATCCTACATAAAGCACACTATTAAAAGCTCCTTTTGGCGGAGAAGCCTTTAACAGACTTTGAAGCACAAGACAGAAGAATACTAGGAAATGAATTGTTTGCCATTGATGGATGAATTGAAACTGAGCTCTAGGAATCTATTTATAGCCCCGATCAAACTTATCCATTTGTTGACGTGGCAGTACTGGGATGCCTGAGTGCTCCAGGGCACCTAACACGTGACCTGGATGTTATCCAGTACGCAACGGTCACAAATTGTAGATTGGATAATGACTATGGATTCTCGAGCGCTTGTATGCACAGGGCACCGGAGTGCTCACACGACCGAGATCCCGAGCGCCCGAGAAGATTTTGGTCAGCAGCTCGCTGACCAAATTTCAGCGGGTCTTCTTTGGGTGATTTCTGGCCAACCAGAGTTAGACTCACCCGAACCCGACTCTGGCCTTTCGCCCCTCGTGCGTCCTTCGTTCTGGCTTCTCGTCCCTCGGACGTCGTACACGTCCTTCTCTCTCCACCGGTGTACTTTTTTGTAGCTTCCGTGTCCTTCGGATGCACCGAGCCTGTCGACTCACTTCCCTGTGTAATCCTTCTCGTCCATTGCATCTTACGCTCGACTTCCTCCGCTCCTACGTTCCAGCACACTTAAATAGAGGGATCAAAATCCAACATGACCTAACTTAATTTGGTTGATCACATCAAAACTAACCAGGGTACCAATATTCTCCCCCTTTTTGATGTGTATCAACCCAAGTTCTATTAGGGTTAAACTAAAAGAAATAACACTAAGCATGAAAGAAATATTTGCAAATTAAAATATCACCATCTCCCCCTGAACTTAAGCTACTCCCCCTGAACATAAGCTACTCTCCCCCTTTAATCATAGCAAAATAAATGGGGCCCATCAAAAGGTAGGGAAAGGAAAAAAAAATAGAAAATATGAATGAAATAATCTCTAAGCATTCATTTAAAGTCAACAGATAATTTTAAAAAAAAATCATAGAAGTTGAAAATATATTAGAAAAATCTGAATATTTTTGTATAAATGGGAAATAGAGTTTTGAGCTTGTACAAAAATTTTTGACTTAAAATCTTTATCTGTGGCTAAAAAATAAATCAAATACTAATTGAGAAGAATTTTTGAATAATGAATATTTAAAATTCAAAATCACTTAAAAAATCGACTGAAGTTTTATTGAGGTCTACTGATCATATATATATTCAAGAAAAATCGGATCTGGGAAAATTAATTTTTCTTTATTTTTGAAATTTAAAATTTGTATTTCAAATGCAAAAATTGTGAAATTTGAAAAATAATTAAAAAATCTCAAAAATCCACCATAAGTAAAGATAATGTTTATGTATTAAGAAAAATATGAACATAATTTTATCAATTTAAAATTACACTACTATTCATTGTTCAATGTCAGTAAATAATCTGTTAAAGAAATAACAAAAAAAAACTTTTAGCACTAAAATATATAATGACTGAAAATTAATTCAGTAAAGACATAGGATCGCAAAATAAGTTCTTATCTATGAGGTTAATTAAGAATTTTTCAAGACTATAGTTCTTAGATACTTTTCTAAGTTGGCCCCGGTGATTTTTAATATGCTAGTTCAGATTATCATGATAACTATTTTTCTTTCAGCGTAAACATGCAATATCAAATTCTAGTTTTCAACTAAATTTCTTAAACTAATATTTTCATTTTTAAGTTTATCATAAACATCAAAAGAACATTCATTAGTCAATTTTATTTTTAATTTTTTATTCTCTTTTTCTAATTTAAGATTAGCTTTAAGCATTTCTTTTATACCTGAGTACAGTTGATCGTGAGGGAGGAAACATATCTCACTTACCGAGTCACTATCGAAAAGAGGACTCTCTCTTCGTCGCTGCTTTCTTTTGGCGTAGGTCTCCCTTCTTTAGTGCTTTCTTCTTGATGATTTGCCATCAAACGGGTCTTGTCCCAGGTGGCTTTCAGTGGCTTCTTCTTCTTTAGCCGGTTCTTAAGATTAGGACACTGGTCTTTTAGATGACCCTCCTCTTTATAGTTATAGCATCGGACTGTACGCTTCTTCGGAGATCGTCTTTTACCCTGAAACTTAGAAAATGTATTAGCCCTTTTAAAAAAACTTTTAAGGTTTTTACCATCTCCGCTGTATTTTCATCGTCTATTGACTCCTCCTCCTCAATCTAGCTTCTCCTCACGTTCAGAGCGACGTTGTTCGTTTTCCTGTTCTTCCCTACACATCGAGATTCGTGAAGCTCTAAAATGGAAAATAGTTATTCTAGAGTACTTACTATTGGTGCAAGTTGCATCAGTGATGCCCTTCTCTAAGTGTTTTAATGTTTGACAAATACTTAAGTCAGTGATACATTGAACAAAGGAAGGGGAGTTAAGAGAGGAGTAACAAAATGAACCAATGTCCTAGTAAACCTTGGCAATAAGTCCTAGTTCAAAGAATTGGGCACTAAGTCCTGGCAAAGGGCTGGGCACCGAAGACCTGACCGGAAGTTGGGCACTAAGTCCTGGTCGAGGACTGGGCAAGAAGACCTAGCCGAGGGTTGGGCACCGAAGACCTGGTTCGAGGAATTGGGCACGAAGACCTGGCCGAGGGTTGGGCACCGAAGTCCTGGACCTAGGATTTGGGCACGAAGTCTTGGTCCGAGGGGCTGAGCAATTTAGCTGAGTGATGACTAAGGACAGAAGTAGAGACGGGTCAGGGTTTGGACGTCTCGAGATCCGAGAGTATCGGAGGCTAAGCAAAAGTCCACCCGAAGGACGAGGAGGCAATCGGCTCCTGAAAGGAGTAGGTGAAAGGCGCGTTCTCGGGGGTGGGAACTTGCGTCGGTTCAACCTAGGGCTTCGTGGAAATCCAAAGTCAGAACCAAGTCCTTAAGGCTAATATTGTGTGTATATTTGCTTTGGATTTGTGTATCTTGCAGGTACCAAGAACCGAAGACAAAGCATGCAAACAAATGCGGCTGGAAGCATTGAAGCCAGGCGCCCTCATTAATGGGGGCGCTGACGGACCCAAAATAGACTGTCACAAATGTGGGTCTCAAATTTAAATGTATATGAATGCTGGAAACCCTTTTTACAATCAAAAATATGAAAGTGTAGTAAAGGGGTCACAGGTCGTATTTTTCTCGGAGCTAGTTGTTGTGTTTGATTCGAGCTCGTGTTTATGTGTCGTTTGTGTTTTTGGGTTTCAAATAAGTAATTGGGTTTTGGGTTGTAATTCAGAGATGAAAAAGTAAAGAACCTTAAACTAATGCACTAAACAAGAAGTTGGCACTAAAGAACTCAACTAATGGTAAACCAAATCAAACAAGGTACTTAACCAAATTGGAAAACAAATCTAAATTCAAATTGCAAACAAACACTAAGCTGAGAAATAGAGGCAGTGATGGCAATTTTCGGAAACAAACAATTTAAGACAAATCAATACAAAGGAAATTCAGAAATTACACAAGCAACAAACATTAACTAGCTACAAGACTTGGAAACAAACAAAGGCAAGGGACTGTTCAGAATTGGCCAAATGCAATGCTAAATGATTTCAAGCTACAAAACACACTACAAGTTGTAATTAACTAGGTACCAATCAAATCCTAAGTTTCTCTTGATACCAAGTGCAAGGGTTCATTAGAATTTGGCACGCAACAAGGTAAGCTAATGGATTGTAAAAGATGCTGAAAATTATGCCGATTGCTACACTATGAACTGATATAAAGCAATTACGACTGAAGCAAACAAATCAAACTCAGACTCAGAAACAATTGACTGGAAAACAACAACTCAGATTTCCTAATCGAATGAGCAGAAATGGCAATTTCAGACACAAAATGCAGAAGAAAAACAGGGCAGACTTGATACGCAATGATTTAAGTGGGGAGCAATTTGAAATTTCGAGTTACCAAAGCTAAACAGGATTCAGGAATGAAACTAGAGTCTAGACAAACTTAGACCAACTAAATTAGCTCACTAAAAGTGAAACAAACTGAAAAATTCTGAAACTGAAATGCAATTTCAGTAATGGACTGATACGCAAGCTTACAAAATGGCACGCAAGAAATGAACAGAAAACAAGTTGTAATTGGATCTAATTGTTCACTAAACAAGCTCCTAAACTACTTAACTTAAAGATTAAAAACCTAATTAAGCCAAACAATTCAGAAAACAAACTAAACAGCTGATATAACTGCAAATTCAGAACAGAGATCGTGCAGAAATTAAACTACAGCTAAAACACAATGAAACTTAATTATCTAAGCTACTCCTCAACCCTTCCCCAACTCAAGAGCTCCTTGGTCGTCAATCAAGGGAGAACCTCGGACCCACAAGCTCAACAAATCAGTGGAAGAACTGTCTCTGCTACCAAATCAAATCAGCCCCTGCTCAAGCCGAAATCTGCTTCCAATTTCTTCAAACTCGCTGTGGTGGCTTGCGATTGTGATTAGGGAATGATCCGAACCTTCCAAGGAACCCCTCTGGACAGCTCGGATGCAGTGGAGATGGTGCACAGCTGAGCTCACTGAAATCAGATAACAAAGCTGCTGAAACCTCACGCAGCCTTGCTATTGAGCAAAACCCAATCTGAAAACCTCACTGAGACTCTCTTCACTGACCTAGCTCTTGCTCTAGTGAAGGATTGAGGGATCACGCCTTCGGATGGATGAAGAACATGAAGAACACGATGAACACGCGAAGGAAGCTACTGTTGTGGTGAAGACGCGATGAAGAGGAAGCTGCGCAAAATTTCCTTAAGTAATTAACATTGGACGACTCAAATTGAATTGAGGAAATCCAACGGCTGATCTTGCTCTAATTTGAGGCAAACTTTGATGATGATGATCTGGGGTCAGGATCTGCCTCGCGGTAGCTCGGATCCTCCAGATGTGCAACGGATTGTCCAGATCATCCTAATCTTTGAATGGACGATCTAGAGCCCTCCGAGCTTGATCCAACGATTGATTGAGCTCTGATTGGGATGAAACCTTCAGATCTTGATCAGAATGCTTGATCAACCCTAACCCTAGCTCGGATTGCTTCAGATGGTCCCGGATGGCTCAGATCTAGCCGCTTTTGAATCGGACGGCCCGGATTAAACGTAAGCTTGATAATTCGATCCGGTTCCACTTCCGACTCAAGTTTGACCCAGTATGCCCTAGGTCCATGAACCTTTCATGCCTACAAAAATAGATCCAAAATTTAGTGGCCAATTAATCCAAATATGTGTAAATTTATAATTAAGTCCAAAATAAGAGTAAGTTCTAAAACCTAGGGCAATTTCACAATTAAGCAATAAAAACATAGGTCAAACATGGATTTTGGCAACTCAAATAATCAATAAAATAGTACTTATCAACTCCCCCACACTTGAACTTGAGCGTCTCGCGAAACCACTAAGTATGTATCCCTTAGGTTTTCTAAAGCATAATTAGAAGCAAATGAATAGAAATTACCTAAGGTTGTCAATTCTCAAAAATCTAAGCTCTATGGATTAGTATCTTGTCCTTAAATCAACAACTTAGCCTTTTCATCCTTCATGAGTCATTGAGATGAATTCAACTCACTAGCCTTTCAAGGAAAATTTTGGTGGCTCTCTCCTTAAGTTCTAAGTTGATGATGGAAGTGGAGCTCACTCAAACACACATGCTTCTTGCACTACCATAGGCTTGCTTATTATCTAATCTCCACCATTAGTCATGATTAGGATCAACATCTACAAAGACAAATAAAAACATAGAAAAAGGTAAAGTGTGGAATAAAAACCAAGGAAATAGAAAATTGATGGAGTGGAAGACTTGATTGCTCAAAGATGTTTCCAATGTGCTTTGCCCCATCTGTCAGTCCTCTAGTGATATCAAAAGTGTGATGGAGTAAAACTATGGCATTGCCCTTAAAGAATTTGATAGAAAATCCTCACTAGTCCTTTTGTGCCAATTTTGCCATTTGCGTGCCAATTTCTTCCTTCTCTTTTCTCCTGATTTTTTTCTTTATCTATAATAAGGTCAAATATGTAATGGAGCAAGGTTTTGATTCGGATAAGAGAACTTCAATGATTCTATAGTGCCAAGTTTTCAATTTCGTGCCACCTTTTCTTTTGCTCTCTTTTTTTTTCAACTGTTGCTGTTTTCTTTTTCTTCTGCTCTTAATTCTTCTACTGGAACATTGCAGATCAGATTTAAATCAGAAAATGTGAGAGATTAAGTAACAATTAGAAAATTAGATGCTCCACATTTAACCCTCACCAAACAACTCTTGCAACCCTTCTTTGATACACTCTACCTTCAAGTTGGCACACTACTTTCTTCCATTTTTTTTTTCTGTTCAACTGCAAATTCAGCTTCACTAAATCCATTTCAAGTCTCTGATTTCTTAAATAATCAACATCAATTAGCATCAAATAGACATTGAAGATTTTGATTCGTTCCACTTGAAAATTCTGCTCACAAGTCGAATTCAGCCAACTTCATTCCATTCTCTGCTCTGCAATTGTTTTGAATTTTTCTTGCATTTTCCTGCATCAGATTTCATCATTTAATTCAGCTTCCATTCACACTTGGCTTGTATCACTCAGTAGCTCCCAGATGCACCACTCGGTAGCAACAAATACAATTCAGATTTCTTCAATTGTTAGCAAACCTTGCATTTAGTTTCAATTCCTACACAGCTGAATTCTAGAATTTCTTACAATGTTTCTGATTTTTCACAGCTACGTTTTAGACTCCATTCAGATTATTTTCAGCTGCCATTAGGATCCTAGCAAGTTGTTACTGATCTTCCTAGCCAAGAACAGCTGCAGAAATGAAAATTAGTTCCTGCAATTTCTTTTACAACTTCAGAAATTTTGTCCAGCTTCACTGCATTTCTTTCTTTCTCTGTTTTGAATAGAACATCCACGTAGCAGCATTTCCTTTATTCTGATCAGCATTGGATGCAATCAATGCTGAGTTCACTACTTCATACCCTAGGAACACCAAGTTCAGCCCTTGCAATGCAGTCCAGTTTTAAGTTTCAGCATTTCTTTTGATCAACCTTCATTCAGACATTCCGACTTTTTTACAGCTGAGATTATAGCTTCTAACAAGTTGTTTCTAATCTTGATTAGCTCCCTTAATTCCTGATCCAAACTTGTTGATCAAATCAAGCTTCACATAATATTTTTCTTTGGCACAGACTTTCTTCTTCTTTTTTTTTCGTGCCAATTCTTTTCTTTCTTTTTTTTCTTCTGTTTCAGATTTCAGCTCACGGCATCACCTTCAGAATCAAGAATCTGATTTCTCCCCAGTAGCTACACAATTTATCCGAGCATCAAGTAGTAGTGGAGAATGTAATTGCTTCACTTGAGACCATGGCACTACAAAAATTTCTCTGTTTTGATCTATCAATCTAGCAGCCACATTCCTTCCAATTCTGATCAGTAAAGGATGCACTCATCACTCTTTGATACATTCATATCTTTGTTCCCTTGATTCTGAGCCTAGCAATCCTAATTTAGCTTCAACTTGGCACAAATTTTCCATTGGTTTCAGATTTTCCTGCATTTTTTTTCTCTTCAATTCAGAATTCATTTTAGCTTCCCAAGAAGTTGAATGCAGCTGAAAACCATACTGCCAGTTTTGTTGAAACCCAGCCAAGCATTTGCTGATTTAAGAAAACCAAATTCAGTTTGGATTGATACAAATCTGTGCCAAGATTGCATTCCATCTGATTTCTCCTCTTGTCTATTGTTTTCTCAGCTTGCATCCTCAGTTTAAATGCTCTCCATAATCTCTGATAGCTGTCGGGTGGTTTTGATTAATTCTGCTCAGCAATCCTTTGCAACAAAACTCAGTATCAGCTCACACTAGTCCAGCTGCACTCCCATAACTAAATCTGCACAGATTTTTTTTTCTGTTTTTGGCATCTGTTTTCATTTCCACTTTGAGTGCCGAATTCAACTTGAGGTTCAACTTCCTTGTATCTTCAAATGATGATCAAGAATCTTCAATTGTTTTCAATCCTTGAAATTGCAGAATTTTTTTTTCTTTTGGATCCAAATGCTTCCTTGATACCAAATGTTTTCCAAAACACTAATCATTCCCCACACTTAAATCTTTGTCCGTCTCGGGCAAAGTATCATCAAGAAAACATCCCAAGCAAACAAATCCCTAGAAAAATGGGGTTAAGAGTAGGAAAATAGAAAGGAAAATTGAAAAGAGTATGTATCAAGTATGATCATTACTAAGAATAACATGGAAAAGGGAAACAATTTAATTAGCCTTCATAGATGTGATCCAACCATCGAAATATGGTTTTGAAAGAACCTAAGCAAGTTCTAGAGTACAATAACATATGTGTGTCACAAATATAAGGCTAATTCTCACTAGGCAAAAATAATCAATCTCAAATTCTCAATTAAGAATCTAAAGTAAAATAGTACTCAAGTATCCAAGAATTCATCCATGAGCTCAAACCTTAAGTTTTGACAACCAAATTTAATTTATTTTCAAAAGACTCTAAAATGACATGGAGATAACCTAAAGGAATACATTTATTCACTAAGAGCAAAAGTGCTAAAAGACATAACGTGGTATTTACAAAGTCTATTTATTCATGTTATGTATCCTAAGAATTTATTATCAACTACTTACTCCAAAAAGAGAAAGAATTTATTCCTAGAACCATGAAAAATGATATGTACAATGAAATGTAAATGTAGAGAAAGTGAACCCCCCTTAAGTTGGGTAGATAGCGTTCTCAATGTACACATCCTCCACCTTTAGCTCCTTTAGTTCTTCAAAATACTTTTTGAGCCGGTGGCCATTAACTTTCCACACAAATCCATTAGCTTCGTCCCTAATTTCAACAACTCCATAGGGAAAAATGTCAGTTATAATAAATGGACCTTCCCACCTCGACCTCAACTTACCTCTTATCAATTTGAGCCTTGATTTATATAATAAAACCTTGTCGCCAACTTGGAAGTCCTTTTTCACAATGTGCTTGTCATGGAAGTTCTTGGTCTTCTCCTTGTAAATCCTTGAATTTTCAAATGCCTCTAGCCGAATTTCTTCAAGTTCTTGAAGTTGTAATTTTCTTTCTTCTCCCGCCTTGGTAGCATCGAAATTGCAAGCTTTCACCGCCCAATATGCCTTGTGCTCTATTTCCACGGGGAGGTGACAAGACTTACCATAAACCAAGCGGTAGGGTGACATGCCAATCGGTGTCTTGTATGCTGTTCTGTAGGCCCAGAGTGCATCATCTAACCTCTTGCTCCAGTCTTTTCTAGTGGGCCCAACTGTCTTCTCTAGAATGGATTTTATCTCTCTGTCCATTTGTTTGGGGATGATAGGATGTAAAGATTTTATGAACCACCCCATATTTGCTCAGCAGTGCCTTCATGTGTTTGTTGCAGAAATGAGATCCTTGGTCACTAATTATTGCTCTTGGAATTCCAAACCTGCAGAAAATGTGTGACCTAACAAACTTACAAACAACAGAAGAATCATCAGTCTTGGAGGGAATGGCCTCCACCCATTTTGAAACATAATCCACAGCAAGTAAAATATACAGATAACCATAAGATGCAGGAAAAGGTCCCATAAAATCTATCCCCCAAACATCAAAAATCTCACAATAAAGTATAGCATGCTGGGGCATCTCATGTCTCGCTCCTATGTTCCCAGTTCGCTGACATCTATCACAATTTTTATAAAAAACATGTGAATCATGAAAAAGGGTGGGCCAGTATAATTGTAACACCCCAAATTTTTCAATGTAAAATCATGACAATGTATGAAAAATGGTTATAATGAAATGATATAAATTTCATGCAATCACATGCTATGAAATGTCATGAATGCATGAAATATCATATTCATGAATATGAAATATTAAAAATATTATGAAATAATATTTATGGGATATTATGAAATATTATGAATCCATGAAATATTATTAATATTATGAAATTTCATGATGGGCTTGGCTTAATGGGCTTTGATATGGATTAGTGCAAATTGTGATAAAAAGAAGAGGTAGAAAGGAGGAAGCAAGGATTGAACCTTGAACCTCCTAGTTGCACTCACCATGTTATAACCAATGAACCAAGCAATATTTCATGTAGAGGGAATAAGAAACATTCTCGTTAAATCGAGGGAAGCGAAGAGACATGCCTCTTCATGAGAAGAGTATAAATAAGAGAGGGGGAAAGGAAGTTACACTTTTTCCTTCTTCTTCCCCACTTCCATTTTCGAAAAGTTCAAGAAGACTCTTCTCCCTTTCCATTTTCGAAAATTCCAAACCTAGGGTTCTAACCCTAGGGCAATTGCAAGAAGGGAAGTCCAAGTGCCATTGTCCTCTACCAAGTCCAAGGAACCCTAGAGGAAATTTAGAAGAAAAGGATTGTCACGTACCCTTCAAGTGTAGGGTACCCTACGGTTTAAAGAGAAGGTGAAATTCCAGCGCAAGGATGTAAGTGTCCTCTCGCCTGCAGTATAATTGCTATGGAATGTTTGTTTGTGTATTTCTTTTGAAAAATCACAAGGATCTTCCTTGTAGAAGTTTCGGACACCCTAGGATTGGGGGTCCAAGAGAAGGTTTTTGATCCAACTTTGATGCATGGGAAGACCTTAAGACTTAGGGTATACATGTAGATGGATTTTTCTTCATGGTGTCAAGAACAAAACCTAGGGTTTGTCCTTGTATGGGTTTCGGCCACTTCCTAAGGGATGTGTGTGGCAACTTTTCAATACATGAAAATAACCCTTAAGACTTAGGGTATACTCATATGTGATGTTTCCAAATTTTTGGAAGGACAAAATTAGGGTTTGGTACCCTACAAGGTTTCGGCCAAGAGGAGGAAGGCTAGGGTTTTTGAGTTGCTTGATATCCTATTATGTTCCCATGATTAGTAGTGTAGATGAAGTGTTTGTGTAAATGTTTGTGTGAAGTTTGGATCTCAAAAACCTAGCCTAGCCATCCTATAAGTTTCGGCCACCCCTTGTAAATTAGGGTTAGTGGAAGCTAACCTCACTTTGAAGTATAAACCATGGTCAATTGTTAACATGAAGTGCACTTGAGGTGTTGTAGAAATGCTTGAATGAATGCTTGATTGAAAAAAAGGGAAATTCCCTTACTTGTAACTTTCGGCCAACCCTAGTCCTAGGGTTGGGAAGCACTTAGTAAAATCATGAAGCATGCTACCACTTATATGATGTGTGTATAAATTATGTGACCTATCTTGTTAGGTATAAAAGCATGCCTTATAGCCCATGGGGCACTCTTATGACATGAACATAATGTGGTTGAGATGTGGTTGATAATATGCTTAAAAAAGGGATACTCTATTGAAACTGGGATCAAGAGCACCCGAATGTGTGGTGTGTCCCTAGGGGATCAAGAGCACCCTTGATAAGTGGTGTGTCCCTTTAAGATGTGATTAAGAGTACCTTTAGGCATATACATATATGAGTAATTGCATGATAAATTACTTTACTTTGAAAGTTGTGTACCCGACTCGGAAGGGGGTCGTTAAACAAATCCAATGTACATGTTAACTGAAGGTCATGGCATTGGTAGGACGGAAGGGTCCTGCTCTAATTAGATTGGTGGCTCGCTACCCCAATTTATTAGGGAACGCGCTTGATGTGGTACTACAACTGGGCCCTAGATGATGATATGATATTTTTAAGTACTTACCTTTATGGAACCTTTTGAAAAACATTTTCTCATTATGTGAAGATCTTGTTCTGTAAGTACTTAGAGATATTTGATGTGATGCTTATGATGCTTTGATGAGATGCTTATGATGCTTATAATCTTGTTCTATCTTGATTACTGAGTACATGATATGATATATCGATATGGTTTTGCGAGTAGGCCCAGATTCTTACTAAGCATGTTTTGCTTACTAGTTCATGTTGTTTTTCTTATGCTGCAGATAGCGGTAAGAAATACTTGAACTAAAGGAAGAGGCAGAGGGAAGGCTAGAGGATGTGTGTGGTGATGGCTCGGGAAAGGACGAAAGATTCTTATCTACCTTATTTTTGTCTAGAATCTAAACTGCTTCCAGTAAAAGATTGAAATTGTATTACTATACTCTGAATGTGTGATGATTATGACTACTCTACTGTTGATTAAGTTAGAGATATGGAACCTATGTCATGTTAGATAATACTATCATTAATGTCTAATTCTTGTAGTATGCATGCTAAGTAAAATGCTAGATATTTACTATTTTCTGTTGCTTATGAATGCTTCTTTTGCATGTATCTAAGACTAGATAACTCTTGCTATATTCTACTTGAGATTTCATGCTATAGTGTGTTAAATGATCTCTCTATTATGTTGTAGTTGCATGGATGATATGAAAAACCTTGCTTGGTAAATTAGTCTTCAATAAGCCTGCTTACTACACTTCTTGTATTGTAATTGTTTTGTTTGGATATACATGCTTAACATGATATATGAGATGAATGTATGGACCCGTAACCCCGCCTTTAGGGTAGATATAAGGACGGGCATTACAATAATCCACACTCTAGTACTTTCCTGGCCCTCCTCTGGGGTCCAAAATGCCCCCCACAAGCTGATGAATGACAAAATGTCAGGACAGAAGAAAATTCATGATCAGGTAGGCATCTCCTAATTATTTGGTCATTACAAAATTTCTACAAATAAGGATCATCCCACATATAAAACTTTGCATCACTTTTTAATTTATCTTTTTGAGCCTTAGAAAATTGAGTGGGAAATACATGTGCAACAAGAAAGTTAACTAGGTCTGCATACCACGGTGTCTCACCATGCACTGAAATCAAGTGCTCATCTCCGAAATCATCATCAATGGTGGTAGGAGATCCATCTCCTTCAAGTCTGCTCAAATGATCTACAACTAAGTTCTCTTTTCCACTTCTATCTCTGATTTCCAGATCGAATTCTTGGAGTAGGAGCATCCATCTGATCAATCTAGGTTTTGCATCAGGCTTTTTCAACAAATATTTGAGAGCTGCATGATCAGAAAAAATAATCACATGTGAGCATAATAAATAAGATCTGAATCTATCCAAAGTAAAGACAATGGCAAGAAGCTCCTTTTCAGTCGTGGTGTAGTTGGCTTGGGCGGCATCTAAGGTTTTGGAGGTGTAGCAAATGACATGTGGTGCTCCATCAACCCTCTGTGCTAAAACAACTCCCACTGCAAAATTAGAAGCATCACACATTAATTCAAATGGTAGACTCCAGTCAGGTGATGTAATAATAGGAGCTGAGGTAAGAGCCTCCCTGAGTCTATGAAAAGCTTCCTTGCATTTTTCATCAAAATGAAACTCAACATCCATCTGTAAAAGTCGTGTCAAGGGTTGAGCAATCAAGCTGAAGTCTCTAATAAATCTGCGGTAAAATCCTGCATGTCCAAGAAAAGCACGAATATCCCGTACGCATACGGGGTAAGATAAAGAAGAAATAACACTGATTTTAGCAGGATCTACCTCAATACATTTCTGAGAGACTATGTGTCCAAGTACAATCCCGTGCTCTACCATAAAGTGGCATTTCTCAAAATTAAGAACAAGGTTAGTTTCAATGCAACGATGTAAAACCCTAGACAAATTATTTAAGCATGAATCAAAAGACGTGCCATAAACTGAAAAATCATCCATGAATACCTCCATACAGTCCTCTAGCAACTCACCGAATATACTTACCATGCATCTCTGAAATGTACCGGGTGCGTTGCAGAGTCCGAAGGGCATACGTCTGTAGGCAAAAGTACCAAAGGGGCAAGTGAAGGTAGTCTTCTCCTGGTCCTCTGGATCTATGCAAATCTGAAAATAGCCTGAAAATCCATCCAAGAAACAATAATGCGACTTCCCTGTCAGTCTCTCAAGCATCTGATCAATGAAGGGTAAAGGGAAGTGATCTTTCCTTGTGACCTTGTTGAGCTTCCTGTTATCAATGCAGACTCTCCAGGAATTCTTAACTCTGGTGGGTACTAATTCATTATTTTCATCTGCCACCACGGTTACTCCAGATTTCTTGGGCACCACACGAATAGGACTAACCCACTGACTGTCAGAAATAGGGTAAATGATACCTGCCTGTAGAAGTCTAGTCACCTCTTTCTTTACAACATCCAAAATAAGTGGGTTGAGCCTCCTTTGTGGTTGCCTCACAGGTTTGACATTTTCCTCCAAAAATATCCTGTGCATGCAGATAGTGTAACGCCCGCTTTTTTTTTCATGAAACGGCGTTACGTTAACATACTTAAGGCATGTAGACATCATAAGGCAGCGGAATAACTTTAACTTATACATGCCCTACTAACATCCTTAACATAATGACATAGGAACTTGGCATATTGACTTCATACTTAAACATCATATCATGTCATATCATGTCATACTTAACATCATATCATAGAGTTCCATAAGTCACTATTCAAGCATTCAAGCATATAAGAGACCAAAGTCAAGTTCTAGCATAAACGATAAACATAGGTTTCCTGGGCCAAGTCACTACCACACACATGATTTCTTGCCCTCCTGCTGCTTCCATCATTGTCCCCTTGAATGATCTGCGGTATAAGGAAATAAGACTATAAGCACATAGGCTTAGTAAGACTCTTTCCTACTCACAAAAAAACCATTCATCATCTCATAATGAGCACATAAAACATCAACATACTTAGTGCTCTACTTAGGACATAACAACTTGAATCATTTATCATATATTGAACATGGCATGATCATAAACATAAGTGAACATTCCTATCATGGCATGAGACATGGCATAAACATAAACATAGTAAACATTCTAAACATGGCATGCTACATGGTATAAACATAAACATCATAAACGTTCCTAGCATGGCATGATACATAGGCATACTTCTTATCATAGCATATGAGCATCCTTTTAACATAATCATGGCATAGATCAATTCTTCTCATGCATCTTTCTTAACATAAAGAGTAAGCATCAAGTCTTGTTACCCTAGCATAATGCATAACATGAATGAATGCATGAGGGGAATGCATATACATAAGGATGCTTAACTTTTTTCTAAAACATACTTTTAAATGCTTAAACATATTCATCATATCATTGGGCCCTGGCTTGTACCACATACATACATCATAAGCGTGGATCCCTAAGTAAGTACGAGGTAGCTAGCCTCGACCTACTAGGGTAAGGACAGCATAGTCGGTAGTCCCCGAACCGAGGCGTTCTTAAGGTGCCCATCCCTGTTGCACAGCTACGGTAGTGCCAGAACCGTGGACAGCATAGTCGGTAGTCCAGAACCGGGGCGTTCTTAAGGTGCCCATCCCTTGGACCCATACTTCGGTCCGGTACAAGCCCATTCATAAAGTAAAATACTTTACATGCTTCATCATTCATAAGACATTCATGGCATTTTTAACATAACATAACTTGTTACGGCTCGGCCCGTCTACCGGCCCATTTACCGGTCCTCACGACCGTCGTACCGTCGACCATCGACCGTGCCGTTTAGCATATTTATGCCTTAAAGACATAAGCATCATCTTTCATCCATAACATGGCATGCATCTTCTTTCATAAAACATGGCATGCATCATCATTCATAAAACATAGCATGCATCATCATTCATAAAACATGGCATGCATCATCCTTATCATGAACATAAACATAACATACTTATCATGGCATCATTCTTATCATGAACATAAACATAACATACTTATCATGGCATCATTCTTATCATGAACATGAACATAACATACTTATCATGGCATCATTCTTATCATGAACATAAACCTACAAAATAACATAGCATGGTTCTTAACATAACATGAGCATATAACATAGCATGGTTCTTAACATAACATGAGCATACATAGGTAGGACTTCCATAAGCATGCTACCTACCATCCAAGTACATGGCATAAACATAAGACATTCATAAATAACCCTATTAAGCATGGCATCCAATCATAAACATAAGACATAAAACATAAAACATGGTGCTTAATATTAGGGTTATTGGTAACATGATTTCTACCACATGCTTGAACCTATACATATATATACTTCATGGTAAGCATAAACCATCATTCTTTGAACCCTAACTCCTTCCAAACCCTAAATTCCTTTGCTTGGCCGAAACCTATAGGGCTAGATTCCATCATTCCATTAATCATGTAACATAGCATAAGGTAAGGAACCAACCATACTTTACTTATAAGACCATGGGAGGCCATTAGGGCTCATAATTAGGGTTATCCCTAACCTTTAGCCCTCTTTCCATGTGCTGGCCGAAACCCTACAAGGCCATGGGTTCATGGAAAAATTCCATAAAATCCCCAATCAAACATTAACACCAAACATACTCTACCATGAAGCCATTGGGACCCTTGCTTGAGGGAAATCCCTAACTTATTGCCCTAGGTCCAACTTGGCCGAAACTTGTGGGGGTCACAATGCCTTGTAAAAGTTCACATAAGCCCCCCTCAATCTCCCTTATATCATGATAACACACAAACCACATGCTTGAGGGTTTAAGTTCAACTCTACCCATGGATTCATGGGATGGCCGAAACCCTAGGGGATCCTAGGGTACCCCAAAAATTCTCAAAAATTATATTTAATCTCTAAACATCATGAGAACACATTAGACAACATTATGAAGATTTTTATCATCATTATAGACCAAGAACCCATGGTGGCCGAAACCTATAAGGTTAGGTTCATGGGTTTCCTTTGGTTTTCCAACATAAACATCACATACAAGACTTTCATATCATGTAAATCTTCAAGAAAAACCATTATACCACAGGTGAGGGAGTCTTACATTGGTTGATCTTGATTATAAACCTTAGATTTGAGAGAAGGATGGAAATCTTGTTGCCTCTTGACTACCCTTAGCCCTTGTACTCTTGTGAAAACCTTAGATCTTGGAGATGAAGCCTTGGTGGAACTTTTCCAAGGGAGAACTCCCTTTGAGGTGTTCGGCTAGAATGAGGAAGGAGGAGGAGAGGAAATGCAATTGAAGGAAGAAAGAAAGAAACTCCCAAACCCCCCTATTTATCACCCATTAAGGAGGTAAATGAAGAGTCTCTCCATGACCCTTCATCTTCTTCTAAGCCTTAACCAATCTCCATTTCATTCCCTTATAACATTCCCTTGCTAGATGAGTTGGTTAAAGCATGCATGGTTGTACAAGAGGTCCAAGGTTCAATCCTTGGTAAATGCACAATTTTTTCCCCACTTATTTTATTTTATTTTCCTAGTAATTTTCGAAAATCCCAAAAAAAATCCCCCATAATTATGTTAATATTTCTTATTAAAATCCCTTCATATTTCTATAAATTTTCACCTAAAATTCACCAATAATCATGGTACTAAAAAGCCCATATAAGGCCCGTTAGTACTTAGTTTTCTCAATTTAATTGAGAAAATATGGATTTCTAGGCCAAATTTTATATAAATATTTCTAGGTCCCTCGGAAAATTATTTAGACATGCTCAATATTTTAAGAAAATATTAAGAGAATTTTTCGGGTCGTTACAATCCCCCATACCTCGTGAAAGTTCGTCCTCGAACTTAGAATAACTCCGGGTACTTGCGCCTCATTTCGTCCTCGCGTTCCCAGGTAGCTTCTTCGAACCGCTGACTTTGCCATAGGACCTTAACTAAGGGTACCTCCTTATTCCTCAACTTCTTGACTTCTCTATCCAAAATCTGGATGGGTCTGCTTTCATAACTTAGGTCCTCTTGTACCTGTACTGTCTGTGACTCGATCACTTGGTCCATATTTGGGATACACTTCTTAAGCAGGGACACATGGAATACGTTATGGATAGCTGACATCTCTGGAGGTAGCTCCAGCTCATATGCCACTTTACCGACTCTTTTCAGAACCAGGTACGGCCCCACATAGCGCGGACTTAGTTTTCCTTTCTTCCCGAATCTGGTCACCCCCTTCATCGGAGCCACTTTGAGAAATACCCAATCTCCAACATTAAATTCCAGTGGTCTACGCCGGACATCGGCATAACTCTTCTACCGGCTCTGAGCAGTTTCTATCCGTTGTCGAATACTCTGTATAGCTTGGGTGGCACTGTCGATAACATCCGTTGTGAGCTCCATTTCCTTCTTTTCACTACCCTCGTACCAACAGATCGGAGACCTACATCTCCTCCCATACAAGGCTTCATAAGGTGTCATTCCAATAGTAGCTTGGTAGCTATTGTTGTAAGCAAATTCCGCCAAGCATAGATACCGACACCAACTTCCCTTGAAATCCAGGGCACAAGCTCTCAACATATCTTCTAGTATTTGATTCACCCGCTCCGTTTGCCCGTCAGTCTGGGGGTGAAAGGCGGTGCTAAATCGTAATTTAGTGCCGAGAGATTTCTGAACGCATTCCCAAAAATGCGAAGTAAAGCGACCATCCCTATCTGAGATGATGGTCTTGGGAACTCCATGAAGTCTAATCACTTCCTTAACGTATAATTGAGCCAGTTGCTCAATCGAATAAGTCATCTTGATCGCCAGGAAGTGAGCAGACTTTGTCAGCCTGTCCACAATTACCCATATTGCATCATATCCATTCGTAGTCCTGGGAAGCCCTGAAATGAAATCCATAGAGATGTCTTCCCATTTCCACTCCGGAATTGCAAGTGGCTGCAGAACTCCTCCGGGTCGCTGGTGTTCTGCCTTTACTTGCTGGCAAGTCATGCAGGTACTAACATGCTGAGCCACATCCCTCTTCATACCTGACCACCAAAACTTCTCTTTCAGATCCTGATACATCTTGGTGGATCCTGGATGCATCGAATAAGGGGTTCCGTGAGCTTCTGCCAGTATCTCCTTTCGAAGCTCCAGATCCTTAGGGATACATAGACGATCCCTAAGGTAGAGTACTCCCCCTTTGGCGATATGAAAACCATCGCCCTTTCCTTCTAGGATCTCCTGTTTTATTTTCTGAAGACTCAGATCACCATCTTGTCTTTCCACTATGTTCTCAAACAGCATGGGTGATATTGTCATGGTGGATAGTTGTCCGGAGATGACCTCGACCCCAAAATTCATAATTTCTTCTTTGAGTGGTCGGGGTAATATGGCTATGGACATCAGGGTGGCACTTGACTTCCGACTGAGTGCATCGGCCACCTTGTTTGCCTTCCCTGGATGGTAGAAGATCTCGCAGTCATAGTCTTTTACCAACTCAAGCCATCGGCGTTGTCTCATATTCAGGTCCTTCTGAGTGAAGAAATATCGCAGACTCTGGTGGTCTGTATAAATTCGACACTGCGCTCCGTATAGATAATGCCTCTATATCTTAAGAGCGAAGACCACCGCGGCCAGTTCCAGATCATGAGTGGGGTAATTCTGTTCATATTCCTTGAGTTGTCTAGAGGCATAGGCAATAACTTTTCCATTCTGCATAAGTACAGCCCCAAGTCCTAGTTTGGAGGCATCGCTATACATATCAAAGCTCTGATTACATTCTGGAAGGGTAAGGATTGGTGCACTGGTGAGTCTCCTTTTTAGTTCGCACTCCCATAACATTATCATTTACTTTATGTAATTTGCTACCATTGTGTAATATGATAGGTCCCTCATTGTTAACATCAGGTTCATGAACATAAGATTGAGCCACACTCTCGACAACTTGTGTTATGACTAACTTAGACCTTATTGGTTCACAAACTAACCGAACTCAATGAAATAGATGGGCTGCCATCATGCCCATAACAAAGAACATCAGGGCAGTCACTGCCACTCCTTCGTTCATCTCTCCTGGCCCTGCCTCAGGATCTTCTACCGTCTCCATCGGATCCTCTTCCTCTATCTCGGGAACCTCCTCAGCCACTTCAGGGTCTTCCTCGAACATCCAGGGGTCTTCCTCAAACATCTCGAGCATCTCGGGGTCTTCTTCAAACACCTCGAGATCGTCCTCGCTCATCGGGTCTTCCTCAAACATCTCTAGCATCTCGGGGTCCTCCTCGAATGGCTCGGGATCCTCTTCGTACATCTCGGGATCCTCCTCGAATGGCTCGGGATCCTCCTCGTACATCTCGGGATCCTCTTCTAGCGGCTCAGGATCCTCCTCGTACATCTCGGGCTCCTCCTCCGAGTCCCCCAGACCTTCCGGAAACTCATGGCGGAGAAGCTGCCTACATAATCCCGTATATGAGATACGACATCCGTGCTGCCCCCAGATCTGATGCGCAACCTCTCTCGCCCGATTGGGCAATGAACGAAGCAGAGCTCCAATCCTATGATCATCCATGACTGGGAACCCTTCCCGCTCCAGTTTCCAGAATAACCGATCCAAAAACCCTATGTTGCCTTGAATTCCAAGGGTCGGACTGTAACCCACTTCCTCTATCCGCTCCATCAGCTCGCGGCACCTCTCAGTGAAATTCTCATGCAACATCTGGAATTGAAAAAAAAACAATGACATAGTTAGTACTAAACCGACCCAGCCAGTACAAAACCATTCTTTTTTTTCAATTCGCAAATATATACAGAGAAAGACACACGAAATCGCTTTCCTCTACCTCTATTATTCTAATTATTTAATTCATAAAAGAAAATAAAATATCGTTCATCGTAACATATCTTAAGGTACCTTTCATCATAACTATCGTTCATACTTGCATATCTTAAAATCATAAAACATCCTAAAAGTACTTACTATCATAGAATATGCATAAAAGTACTTACTTGGAAGCGGCAGGAAGAGGGCTTGATGTGTGTGTAGTGAGATGGTTACTGCTCTGATACCAACCTGTAACGCCCGCTTTTTTTTTCATAAAGCGGCGTTACGTTAACATACTTAAGGCATGTAGACATCATAAGGCAGCGGAATAACTTTAACTTATACATGCCCTACTAACATCCTTAACATAATGACATAGGAACCTTGGCATATTGACTTCATACTTAAACATCATATCATGTCATATCATGTCATACTTAACATCATATCATAGAGTTCCATAAGTCATTATTCAAGCATTCAATCATATAAGAGACCAAAGTCAAGTTCTAGCATAAACGATAAACATAGGTTTCCTGAGCCAAGTCACTACCACACACATGATTTCTTGCCCTCCTGCTGCTTCCATCATTGCCCCCTTGAATGATCTGCGGTATAAGGAAATAAGACTATAAGCACATAGGCTTAGTAAGACTCTTTCCTACTCACAAAAAAACCATTCATCATCTCATAATGAGCACATAAAACATCAACATACTTAGTGCTCTACTTAGGACATAACAACTTGAATCATTTATCATATATTGAACATGGCATGATCATAAACATAAGTGAACATTCTTATCATGGCATGAGACATGGCATAAACGTAAACATAGTAAACATTCTAAACATGACATGCTACATGGTATAAACATAAACATCATAAATGTTCCTAGCATGGCATGATACATAGGCATACTTCTTATCATAGCATATGAGCATCCTTTTAACATAATCATGGCATAGATCAATTCTTCTCATGCATCTTTCTTAACATAAAGAGTAAACATCAAGACTTGTTACCCTAGCATAATGCATAACATGAATGAATGCATGAGGGGAATGCATATACATAAGGATGCTTAACTTTTTTCTAAAACATACTTTTAAATGCTTAAACATATTCATCATATCATTGGGCCCTGGCTTGTACCACATACATACATCATAAGCGCGCATCCCTAAGTAAGTACGAGGTAGCTAGCCTCGACCTACTAGGGTAAGGACAGCATAGTCGGTAGTCCCCGAACCGAGACGTTCTTAAGGTGCCCATCCCTGTTGCACAGCTACGGTAGTGCCAGAACCGTGGACAGCATAGTCGGTAGTCCAGAACCGGGGCGTTCTTAAGGTGCCCATCCCTTGGACCCATACTTCGGTCCGGTACAAGCCCATTCATAAAGTAAAATACTTTACATGCTTCATCATTCATAAGACATTCATGGCATTTTTAACATAACATAACTTGTTACGGCTCGGCCCGTCTACCGGCCCATTTACCGGTCCTCACGACCGTCGTACCGTCGACCATCGACCGTGCCGTTTAGCATATTTATGCCTTAAAGACATAAGCATCATCTTTCATCCATAACATGGCATGCATCTTCTTTCATAAAACATGGCATGCATCATCATTCATAAAACATAGCATGCATCATCATTCATAAAACATAGCATGCATCATCATTCATAAAACATGGCATGCATCATCCTTATCATGAACATAAACATAACATACTTATCATGGCATCATTCTTATCATGAACATAAACATAACATACTTATCATGGCATCATTCTTATCATGAACATGAACATAACATACTTATCATGGCATCATTCTTATCATGAACATAAACCTACAAAATAACATAGCATGGTTCTTAACATAACATGAGCATATAACATAGCATGGTTCTTAACATAACATGAGCATATAACATAGCATGGTTCTTAACATAACATGAGCATATAACATAGCATGGTTCTTAACATAACATAAGCATACATAGGTAGGACTTCCATAAACATGCTACCTACCATCCAAGTACATGGCATAAACATAAGACATTCATAAATAACCCTATTAAGCATGGCATCCAATCATAAACATAAGACATAAAACATAAAACATGGTGCTTAATCTTAGGGTTATTGGTAACATGATTTCTACCACATGCTTGAACCTATACATATATATACTTCATGGTAAGCATAAACCATCATTCTTTGAACCCTAACTCCTTCCAAACCCTAAATTCCTTTGCTTGGCCGAAACCTATAGGGCTAGATTCCATCATTCCATTAATCATGTAACATAGCATAAGGTAAGGAACCAACCATACTTTACTTATAAGACCATGGGAGGCCATTAGGGCTCATAATTAGGGTTATCCCTAACCTTTAGCCCTCTTTCCATGTGCTGGCCGAAACCCTACAAGGCCATGGGTTCATGGAAAAATTCCATAAAATCCCCAATCAAACATTAACACCAAACATACTCTACCATGAAGCCATTGGGACCCTTGCTTGAGGGAAATCCCTAACTTATTGCCCTAGGTCCAACTTGGCCGAAACTTGTGGGGGTCACAATGCCTTGTAAAAGTTCACATAAGCCCCCCTCAATCTCCCTTATATCATGATAACACACAAACCACATGCTTGAGGGTTTAAGTTCAACTCTACCCATGGATTCATGGGATGGCCGAAACCCTAGGGGATCCTAGGGTACCCCAAAAATTCTCAAAAATTATATTTAATCTCTAAACATCATGAGAACACATTAGACAACATTATGAAGATTTTTATCATCATTATAGACCAAGAACCCATGGTGGCCGAAACCTATAAGGTTAGGTTCATGGGTTTCCTTTGGTTTTCCAACATAAACATCACATACAAGACTTTCATATCATGTAAATCTTCAAGAAAAACCATTATACCACAGGTGAGGGAGTCTTACATTGGTTGATCTTGATTATAAACCTTAGATTTGAGAGAAGGATGGAAATCTTGTTGCCTCTTGACTACCCTTAGCCCTTGTACTCTTGTGAAAACCTTAGATCTTGGAGATGAAGCCTTGGTGGAACTTTTACAAGGGAGAACTCCCTTTGAGGTGTTCGGCTAGAATGAGGAAGGAGGAGGAGAGGAAATGCAATTGAAGGAAGAAAGAAAGAAACTCCCAAACCCCCTATTTATCACCCATTAAGGAGGTAAATGAAGAGTCTCTCCATGACCCTTCATCTTCTTCTAAGCCTTAACCAATCTCCATTTCATTCCCTTATAACATTCCCTTGCTAGATGAGTTGGTTAAAGCATGCATGGTTGTACAAGAGGTCCAAGGTTCAATCCTTGGTAAATGCACAATTTTTTCCCCACTTATTTTATTTTATTTTCCTAGTAATTTTTGAAAATCCAAAAAAAATCCCCCATAATTATGTTAATATTTCTTATTAAAATCCCTTCATATTTCTATAAATTTTCACCTAAAATTCACCAATAATCATGGTACTAAAAAGCCCATATAAGGCCCGTTAGTACTTAGTTTTCTCAATTTAATTGAGAAAATATGGATTTCTAGGCTAAATTTTATATAAATATTTCTAGGTCCCTCGGAAATTATTTAGACATGCTCAATATTTTAAGAAAATATTAAGAGAATTTTTCGGGTCGTTACAGATAGCTGGGCTGATACTTGGTATATCTGATAATGTCCACCCAATTGCTTTCTTGTAGTGCCTCAGGACTTGCAATAATTTCTTCTCTTGTTCTGACTCCAAATGCTGTGCAATAATCACAGGAAAAGTCTGCTCCTCTCCTAGGTATGCATACTTCAAATGGCCTGGTAATGGCTTCAGTTCATTCTGGTCTTCTTCCGTAAAAGTGGGTCATCCTTGGGCTTTGTGCAATCCCCTACACTTTGAATCTCAACAGAAATAGGTGATCCTTGGGGCTCTGTGCAATCCCCTACACCTAGAAAAATCTCTCTAGCTGGAAATGTGTCTGAAAAATCTTCTGAAAAATCCTCAGTCTCAGCAGTAAGTATTTTCTCAGCCTCCTCTGAATCAATAACTCCTCCAGAAAAATCAGATATAAATCCCTCAGCCTCTAACTCTGACTGCGCCAGCTCCTCAAGAATGTCCATGCTCATGATGGAGTGATCCTCTCTCGAATGCTTCATAGCATCAAAAAGGCTAAACTAAACAACCGTGTCTCCGATTTCCATGGAAAGTGTACCGGCATATACATCAATCTTGGTTCTAGCAGTCTTCAGAAACGGTCTGCCTAAAATAAGTGGAGAACGGTGTGAAGATAATCTCCCTCCATATCCAAAATATAAAAATCTGCAGGAAATATTAGCTCCTTTACCTTCACCAAAACATCTTCAATCATACCTGCTGGGTGGGTCTGACTCCTGTCTGCTAGCTATATCACCACACCAGTGGGCTGTAAAGGGCCTATGCTGAGCATCTGAAATACTGACCTGGGCATCACATTTATGGAAGCTCCTAAATCTAACATAGCATCATGGAATATGGTGCTCCCTATCTCACAAGAAACAGTAAATACCCCTGGGTCTTCACACTTCTGAGGGATGGTGTGGATAAGTGCTGAGATATTCTTCCCAAAGCTGACCAACTCATTTTCCTTAAGTTTCTTTTTGTGAACACAAAGATCTTTCAAAAACTTAGCATACTTTGGAATTTGCTTGATCATGGTCAACAAAGGTACATTGATCTCTACCTTACTGAAAAGTTCCACTAACTCATTGAATTCCTTAGCCTTCTCCTCCTCCCCTTTCTTTTTGGCTAATGTTTTCCGCTGTGGAAAAGGTAAGGGAACCCTAAAGTCATCTTCTTTGGCCGGAGGTGGAGAGGCTGAAATTTTGGTTGCTGTCCCCTGCGAAGTGGCTGCTGTCCCTTGCGTCTCGGCACTGATTTCTTCTCCGTTTTCCACCAAATTTGGAGGATTACTTGAGGAAGGGGTTGGGAACGGGCTAGGAGTGGAATCAGCTGAATTTGAAGTCGTTTCATGGCTGTTTTGAGCTGGACTTGAAGTTGCTGTCCGGTTTTCTGAAAAATCTGCTCTTGGACTCTTTGGAGATGATGTAACCTTCCCACTCCTCAATGTAATAGCGCTCACGTTTCCTTTAGGATTAGGAACAGTTTGGGAAGGGAGTTGACTTGATCCTTGAGCTTGATTTTGATTGATCCCACTAGCCAATTGACCCAATTGCCTCTCAATGTTGTGATTATGTTGTTGTTGTTGTTGGAACATTTGTTGAAACATTTCCATCATTTGTTGATGCTGCGCATTTCCTCCACTTGAGCTCCCATACCCTCCTTGGTTAGCATAGCTCCTTGACTGACCTTGAAATGATGAAGTAGTCGGTTGAATTGGTTGAGCTTGCTGAGATCCTTGAAAACATGGTTGTTGGGGCTGATAAGAGGATGGAAGTTGCTGTTGGTAGGGCTGATTAGCGGGCTGATATGCTTGGAAACCTTGCTGGGAGTTGTAGCCTTGAAAGTTCTGATTTTGAAGTGGAAAATTCGGTGATGAGGACTGAAAATTCTGACTTTGAAACCCTTGATTGTAGGGCTGTGAAATCTGGTTATAGGGCTGGGAAGGCTGAAAATTTTGTTGGTTTTGAGTTTGGAAAGCTAGAAATGATTGAAAACCTTGCTGCCCTTGATGATATTGCTGGAATTGAGGTTCGAATTGCTGAAATTGTTGCTGAAATTGCTGCTGAGTTTGTTGGAAATTAGACTAAAATGGAGGCTGAAAATTTTGGTTCGACGGCTGAAAAACTTGCTGATTATTCTGAGTTTGCTGGGTCTGCTGGAAGTTCTGTAGAGGCTGCTGTGAGGGCTGTGGTTGAGGGTTTTGTTGGCAGAAAGCGTTCCCGTACCTCAAATTTGGATGATTCCTCCAACCGGGGTTGTAAGTAGAGGAATAAGGATTGTTTCTTGCTTGAAATTGTCCTCTTACTAATACTGCTACTGTCTCGTCCTGTTGGAGGGTGGGGCATGAATCTGAAGTGTGCTCTTGACTAGAGCAAATGTCACACACACTTATTACTTGACTAGAGGGTGGAAGTACTGAAGGATTTGAGCCTTGATTTGCATTATTAACCTTCAATTCCTTAATAAGTGATGTGATCTCTGCCAATGAATTCCTTATCTCTTTCTGATCAGTAGGAACTACCTGAACTTCACCCACTCTTCTGGTGGTCAAGGCTCTACTTCCAAATTGTTGGGAATTCTCAGTCATATTAGAAATTAGCTCCCTAGCTTGCATTGGCGTTTTGTTCACTAGGACCCCTCCAGCTGCAGCATCTATCATGATTTTGTCCATCTGCAGCAATCCCTCATAAAAGTATTGAATTAAAAGTTGCTCGCTGATCTGATGCTGGGGGCAACTTGAACACAACTTGTTGAATCTTTCCCAGTAATCATAGAGTGTCTCGCCCACCACTTGCTGAATTCCACAGATGCTTTTTCTGATTATAGCTGTTCTGGAGGCTGGGAAATATTTTTCCAAAAATGCTTTCTTCATGGAGATCCAACTAGACACATGCCCTGTAGGTAGATAATAAAACCAGTCTTTTGCTGCTCCTGTCAGTGTGAAGGGAAAAACTCTCAGCTTGATATCTTCTTCAGAAATGCCCTGAGGCTTCATAGTAGAGCATACAACATGGAATTCGTGCAGGTGTCTGTTTGGATCCTCTCTAGTTAATCCCTGAAACTTTGGCAGCAAATTGATGAGTCCAGATCTGAGCTCGAAATCTCCCGCCAGCTCTGGATAAGCTATGCTGGAGTACTGAAATGCAGCATCTGGTGCTGTGAGCTCCTTCATAGTTCTTTGGTGATTTGCCATGTTACTCCCTGAGTGAGTGAAAATAGTCTGAATAGGAGGGATATCTGTAGTCTCAAAAAGAATGCCCTGGCTCCTCCTGGCTCTGAAAGTCCTCTCAATCTCAGGGTCGAATTCTTCTAAATCACCACCTGAAGACCTGGTCATAAAACAAAACAAATCGCAGTAAAAGTAGATAAAGAGATAAAACAAATTAAATCAAATCAACAGATATAACAATAAGCACAAAAATAAATCAAGAAAAATATGAAATAAGTGCACAAGCAAAAATCAAAGAAATCAACAAGTGCTTCCCCGGCAACGGCGCCAAAAATTTGACGGACCCAAAATAGACTGTCACGAATGTGGGTCTCAAATTTAAATGTATATGAATGCTGGAAACCCTTTTTGCAATCAAAAATATGAAAGTGTAGTAAAGGGGCCACAGATCGTATTTTTCTCGGAGCTAGTTGTTGTGTTTGATTCGAGCTCGTGTTTATGTGTCGTTTGTGTTTTTGGGTTTCAAATAAGTAATTGGGTTTTGGGTTGTAATTCAGAGATGAAAAAGTAAAGAACCTTAAACTAATGCACTAAACAAGAAGTTGGCACTAAAGAACTCAACTAATGGTAAACCAAATCAAACAAGGTACTTAACCAAATTGGAAAACAAATCTAAATTCAAATTGCAAACAAACACTAAGCTGAGAAATAGAGGCAGTGATGGCAATTTTTGGAAACAAACAATTTAAGACAAATCAATGCAAAGGAAATTCGGAAATTACACAAGCAACAAACATTAACTAGCTACAAGACTTGGAAACAAACAAAGGCAAGGGACTGTTTAGAATTGGCCAAATGCAATGCTAAATGATTTCAAGCTACAAAACACACTACAAGTTGTAATTAACTTGGTACCAATCAAATCCTAAGTTTCTCTTGATACCAAGTGCAAGGGTTCATTAGAATTTGGCACGCAACAAGGTAAGCTAATGGATTGTAAAAGATGCTGAAAATTATGCCGATTGCTACACTATGAACTGATATAAAGCAATTACGACTGAAGCAAACAAATCAAACTCAGACTCAGAAACAATTGACTGGAAAACAACAACTCAGATTTCCTAATCGGATGAGCAGAAATGGCAATTTCAGACACAAAATGCAGAAGAAAAACAAGGCAGACTTGATACGCAATGATTTAAGTGGGGAGCAATTTGAAATTTCGAGTTACCAAAGCTAAACAGGATTCAGGAATGAAACTAGAGTCTAGACAAACTTAGACCAACTAAATTAGCTCACTAAAAGTGAAACAAACTGAAAAATTCTGAAACTGAAATGCAATTTCAGTAATGGACTGATACGCAAGCTTACAAAATGGCACGCAAGAAATGAACAGAAAACAAGTTGTAATTGGATCTAATTGTTCACTAAACAAGCTCCTAAACTACTTAACTTAAAGATTAAAAACCTAATTAAGCCAAACAATTCAGAAAACAAACTAAACAGCTGATATAACTGCAAATTCAGAACAGAGATCGTGCAGAAATTAAACTACAGCTAAAAGACAATGAAACTTAATTATCTAAGCTACTCCTCAACCCTTCCCCAACTCAAGAGCTCCTTGGTCGTCAATCAAGGGAGAACCTCGGACCCGCAAGCTCAACAAATCAGTGGAAGAACTGTCTCTGCTACCGAATCAAATCAGCCCCTGCTCAAGTCGAAATCTGCTTCCAATTTCTTCAAACTCGCTGTGGTGGCTTGCGATTGTAATTAGGGAATGATCCGAACCTTCCAAGGAACCCCTCTGGATAGCTCGGATGCAGTGGAGATGGTGCACAGCTGAGCTCGCTGAAATTGGATAACAAAGCTGCTGAAACCTCACGCAGCCTTGCTATTGAGCAAAACCCAATCTGAAAACCTCACTGAGACTCTCTTCACTGACCTAGCTCTTGCTCTAGTGATTGAGAGATCACTCCTTCGGATGGATGAAGAACATGAAGAACACGATGAACACGCAAAGGAAGCTACTGTTGCGGCGAAGACGCAATGAAGAGGAAGCTGCGCAAAAATTTCCTTAAGTAATTAACATTGGACGGCTCAGATTGAATTGAGGAAATCCAACGGCTGATCTTGCTCTGATTTTAGCCAAACTTTGATGATGATGATCTGGGGTTAGGATCTGCCTCGTGGTAGCTCAGATCCTCCAGATGTGCAACAGATGGTCCAGATCATCCTAATCTTTGAATGGACGATCTAGAGCCCTCCGATCTTGATCCAACGGTTGATTGAGCTCTGATTGAGATGAAACCTTCATATCTTGATTAGAATGCTTGATCAACCCTAACCCTAGCTCGGATTGCTTCAGATGGTCCCGGATGGCTCAGATCTAGCCGCTTTTGAATCGGACGGCCCGGATTAAACGTAAGCTTGATAATTCGATCCGGTTCCACTTCCGACTCAAGTTTGACCCAGTATGCCCTAGGTCCATGAACCTTTCATGCCTACAAAAATAGATCCAAAATTTAGTGGCCAATTAATCCAAATATGTGTAAATTTGCAATTAAGTCCAAAATAAGAGTAAGTTCTAAAACCTAGGGTAATTTCACAATTAAGCAATAAAAACATAGGTCAAACATGGATTTTAGCAACTCAAATAATCAATAAAATAGTACTTATCAGGCGCCCCAATGGAATCAGGCACCCCCATCAATAGGGGTGCCCAACCTAATGAAGCAAAAAGTTGGTTCAGCGAAGGAAGGCAGAACAGACTTCCATTCAGGCGCCCGGGAGCATACGGGCGCCCCCATCAGCTCAGGCTCCCCTGTGGAGATGGATAAGCGCTAACCAAGCCTGCGGATAAGGGTTCGCACTGGAGAGGCCACGTGTAGGCGCCCCCATCAACATAGGCGCCCGTATGGGTGCTATAAAGGGGGCTTCGACCCCTTACCTTCAAACACAACTTCTACATTCATTCTAAGCCATTCCGTGCGAAGCAAAAGCGATCAGACGAAGCTCTGCGACCAAGGAAGCTCCAGGAGAAAGTGAGCACCGCTTCGGAGTTCCAGATTAGCCGGATCGTCTGTTTCTGTTTGGTTTGTTTTAATTCAAGTTGCATTTCAATTCATATCTTTCTGCTTGTATATCAACTGTAAGCCGGGTTTTCTCCGCCTCTGGAAATTTTGGAAAGAGGCCAATAGTGGACTCACGCCGAGTATATAGGCCTTGGACGTACTGACCCTGGGGGTCGGGAACCAAGTAAATAAATCCCGCATGTCTATTGTCTTGCTTTTCGTTACTTTATTTTCTGCTGCGTATTTACTCTTTCTTAGTCCGAAAAATTTTATAATGATATTCACCCCCCCTCTATCGTTTTCTTCGATCCAACACTTACCTCAAGATTTATTGAAATAAAATATGTGTCAATTACTGAGGCTCAATCCGGGGTTCTCGAGAAAGCATTTAGTGTGTACCGATGAGAGTCGCAACTTGACATCTTTTCTCTGAGATTCTCAAGGCTCGTGATTAGCTCTTTTACCTTGGCATGCAGTTGAGCAACTAACTGTCCATCTTCTATTCGGAGGTTGTTAAGATGGCTTCGTAGGATGTCTTGTCATGCCAGTTTCACCTCCAAGGTACCTTCATGCAATTCTAGGAACTTTTCCCAATGTTACTTTGTCAAGTCATACTTCTCGATTCGATTGACATCTTGTTCGGGGAGGACGGTTAGCAGATGGAATTCCGCCTTTCCATTTGCTATTGCGTCATCTTGCTCCTTTTTATTCTAGGAGTCAGGTTCCTTGATTTTTCCTTCGTTATCCTTTGGAGCTGAAAAATCATTTTTCATTGTTAGTGATAATTCGTAATCAATAGTAAAAAATACCTTCATTTTTCTTTTCCATGCTACGAGCTCCCCCTCAAACTTCAGCAGGCAGATCACTGGTTCAACCATTCTTTAGAATTTGCTACAATTGGTGGTTAGTCCTTCTACGACATTCTAGCTCTATACCACTTGTCGGGTCAAGGTGGACCGACAAGAGGGGGGTGAATTGTTGTTGTAAAATAAAACTAAATCTTTTGTGCGGTTTCACAAAGAATTCAGATTAGTTACAATAATTAGTTAAAATAAACATAAACAAATTAAACTAGTAAAAGGCTCATACATAGAAATTTACTTGGTTGCAACCTAGGTGGTTTCTAATCCAAGATGACTGAAGCTCACTATTAAAATCTCCTTCTGGCGGAGAAGCCTTTTACAGACTTTGAAGCACAAGACAGAAGAAAATTGAGAAATGAATTCTATGTTGTTGATAGATGAATTGAAACTGAGCTCTAGGGGCCTATTTATAGCCTCGGTAAAACTTATCTGTTTGCTAACATGGTAGTACTGGGCCGCCTGAGTGCTCCAGGATGCCTGACACGTGGCATGGATGTTATCATGTACGCAACGGTCATAAACGACTGATAACTATGGATTCTCGGGCGCCTATATGTACAGGGGTACCCGAGTGCTCAGGCGCTCGAGATCCCGGATGCCCGTATCGATATGGGCACTTGAGAAGCCTTTGGTCAGTAGCTCACTGACCAAATTTCAATGGGTCTTCTTTGGGTGATTTTTGGCCAACCGGAGTTAGGCTCACCCGAACCTGACTCCGGTCTTCCACCCCTCGAGCGTCCTTCCTTCCAGCTTCTCGTCTCTCGGACGCACACGTCCTTCTCGCTCCACTAGTGTACTTTTCCACAGCTTCCGCGCCCCTCGGATGCACCGAGCCCGTCGGCTCACTTCATCGTGCAATCCTTCTCGTCCACTACAACTTAAGCTCGACTTTCTCAGCTCCTAAGTGACGGTGATTGTTGGTCGGCAAGAGGGAGGGGTGAATTGCCCCTGAAAAAGAAAACTCCTATCTTTTATTTTGTCTTTAACAAAGATGTTTGTTAGTTGATACAAATAATAAATAACATTAAAAATAAAGCAAACTTAAAGGAAAGAGATAGTCAGAATTTTACTTGGTTTACAACTGGGGAGGTTGCTAATCCAAGGCAGAATATTGATCATATCTCTTCGGGCGGAGAAGCCTTTTACACATGGAAAGCTCAGAAAAAGAAAGGAAGATTATACTGAACTCATTTGCTAATGCTTGGATTGAATGAATGAAATGAAATTAAGCTCCAGGGGTCTATTTATAGCCCCAATCAGAGTTATCTATTTGCTGACGTGACACATATAGGGCGTCCGAGTGCTCTTGGGCGCCTGACACATGACCTGATGGTTATCCAGAAAGTAACATTCGCAAATGGCTAAGAATAGCCTCTCGGGCGCCTGTTAGCACACAGGCACCCGAGTGCTCGAGCGCCCGAGAGCCCAGGCACCCGTATGCTTACGAGCGCCCGAGAGAGTGTTTGGTCAGCAGCCACTAACCACTCTCCAGCATGACTTCCTTTGTCTTCTTGGGTGATTTCTAACTAACCAGAGTTAAGCTCACCTGAACTCGACTTCAGCCTTTCACCCTCGAGCATCCTTCCTCCCAGCTTCTCATCCCTCGGACGCCATGCGCATCCTTTTTGCTCCACCGGCGTACTCTTCCGTAGAGCTCTGGGTCCCTCAGATGCATTAAGTCTGTCGACTCCCTTTCCTTGCCATCCTTCTCGATCGCTGCATCATCCGCTCGACTTCTTGCACTCCTAAGTTCCAATACACTTAGACATAGGGATTAAAAACACCAGGACCTAGCTTAAATCGGTTGACCACATCAAAACCAACCTGGGATACTTACACTAAGTTCCTGCACACTTAGACAGAGGGATCAAAAATCAACAGGACCTAACATAAATTTCAAAAATAGCTGATAAATGCATGGATGTTTTGTCCTCTTGTATAAGTTATGCGGTCTAATTCTATGTCTAGATGTTATTGTTGGTGCCGGAAGCACCAGATCGAACCTGGGTTTTGATAATGGCAAAGGGTTCATAAGTTAAGGTTATGTTGTGATCTGATGAATCTGTTGAGTGTGCAGGAAAAGTCCTAGGTAAGTTAAGCACGAAGTCCTGGTTCAATAAATTGGGCAATAAGTCCTGGCCACGAAGTCCTGACTGAGGGTTGGGCAATAAGTGCTAGTCGTGGACTGGGTACCAAAGACCTGACCAAGGGTTGGGCAATAAGTGCTGGTCGTGGACTGGTCACCGAAGTCCTGATCTGAAAGATCGGGCAAAAGTCCAACCGGAGGAGTCGGTTGGCAAAAGGTAACTTCTCCTGAGAGGAGTATACGAGGACGTGTTTCCCGGAAGAGGGAACATTAGGCATCGGTTTGACCTAGGGTTCCATTTTGGAAGCTCAAAGTCAGAATCAAGACAGCGCAGACTGTTACTTATATTTGTGCTTTACTATTATTATTGTTCTAGAACTAACCCTGGTTGCAGGAACAAAGGAAGGAGCTTTCAGCATCCCAGGCGCTTGAGAGGACTCAGGCGCCCGAGAATACAGGAGCCTGTATTGACACAGGCACCCCAGATGGTTGATTCCAGAGTCTACGAAGTTGAACCTCCACATCAGCAAGGGAGGCGCCCGTGAGCAGTCAGGTGCCCCAGACGTCCCAGGTGCCCTGGATGAAAGGATAGACGTTGGCCGAGTCTGCGGATGAGAGCGCGCTCAGATAGGCTACGTGGCAGGAGCCCTACATCAACAGGGGCGCCCTGGACATCTGTATAAAAACGGGTTCACCCCCTTGCTTCCAGACAATAATTCTTCCAACCAAAGCACTCAAGCGCTCAGTCTGTTTTCTCCGTGCTCAAGATTCAAGCGCCAACAACGCACTAGAACGACACCTACTGCTCCGATCTGCAAATCCTTTTCCAATCGTCGGTATTTGTTTTTTAGTGCTTAACTTTAATTCTGTATTCGTGCTTCAACTATTGTAATATTTTCTGAATATAAAATTGCCCAACGAAAATGGTCAAGGACTGTGGGCCTTGGAGTAGGAGCTGTTCTAGACTCCGAACCAAGTAAAAGAAAAGTGTGTTAGCATTGATTTAATTTTCCGTTGCGTAATATTCTTTTCAAATCCAAAGTTTTTATCGATATTCACCCCCCCTCTATCGATTCTAAACGATCCCACAGTTATGTCTTGCATCAGCTGTGTTATTTAGTGATGTAGGAGCATTCTATGATTTTTTTTATTAATTTTAGTAAATTAGTCTTTTTTATAATTTTTTAGCCTTTTGATATTTTTAATAATTTTTATCTTTTACATTTTTAGGATTTTTAGACCGTTTAAAATTTTTAGGATTAGTTTTCTTTTTTAAAAAATTTATTTAGACATTATCTCTTTTTAGGATGAGTTATTCTTTTACATTTTCTTTTTCTATTATGATTTTTCTGTTGCGACTTTTTCTTATTTCTTAGGCTAGTTAAATACAAGTTAAGGTTGATGTAAGAAAAGGAGGAGAAATTTTTTATTAATAATATTTTCTGTAGTGTCGTTTATTTTCCTATTTCTTGGTATTCTTCTTCGAATTAAAAAATTATAGAAGATTATTTCCGGTATTTGTGCACAGATCAATGGATTCAATAACTCGCAGGATAATCGCTATTCTGCCTGGTATCAGTTGGTATCAGAGCCTTAGATCCACGGATGATCATCATGGTTGTGGTCATGGTTGTGAAAGATAGGTTTTGGCTGAGGAAGTCTCTCACGAGCATGAAGTCTGATCGGGGACAAGGCACGAAGTCCAGGCCAAGGGCTAGGCATCGAAAACCTGATCACGGATTGGGCACGAAGGCCTAGTTCAAGGAATTGGGCACGAAGACTTGACCTAGGGTTGGGCACCGAAGACTTGTTTCGGAAGATCGGGCAGAAGTCTTAGCCGAGCAAGACAACGGACAGAAGTAGGGACGGGTCAAGGTACGGAGGTCTTGAGATCCAAAAGCTTCGGAGGCTGAGCAAAAGTCCAACCGGAGGTGTCGGTTGCCAAAAGGTGACTTCTCTGGAGTAGAATAGGTGAGGACGCGTTCCCCGAAAGAGGGAACAATAGGCATCAGTCCAACCTAGGATTTCATTTTGAAATCCAAAGTCAGGATCAGACAGCTCTGGCTGTCAAAGATGCATTCCATTTATATATTTTATATATTATTTGTATTTCGGACTAACCCTGTGTTGCAACTGATGATATTCCACATTAGTAACTTCCGGGGCGCCCGAGAGGTCTCAGGTGCCCCAGAGCGAAAAACCTAGCTTGGGCGAGGTTGAGTTGGTGGCTACTAATTGGATGCGCCACGCCAGCACTTAGGCGCTCGAGAGAGGATAAAATTTGGTCGAGTCAAAGGATAATGATGCGGCTGAATCGCTGACGTGGAGGGCGCCCCTATTAGCACTCGAGCGACGAGTGCCAGTATATAAGGGGTTTCGAGTTTCAATCTTCAACATCAATTTGAATCAACTTTCAATCAATTCCAACGCTCTCTGTGCTCAAGTTTGCTGCGCGAAAATAGTCCAAGATCGACGACACGCTGCTCCAACGACGAAACACCTTTCTTTCTTTTTCAAGCAAGTGTTGTCGGTATATGTTACCTTTTCATTCTGTAATTAAACTTGCATATCTTGTAACATATTTTGTGACTTATAGAATTGCCCAACGAAAACTATCAAGGACCGTGGGCCTTGGAGTAGGAGCCATCACAGACTCCAAACCAAGTAAAAACAAAGTTGTTAGCATTATTTTGACTTGACTCTTTTTATTTCCGCTGTGTTTACTCATGATTTTAATCCAAAAACTTCGAATCGATATTCACCCGTCTATCGATCTCATCGATCCCACATAACATTTTAAAGCAACTTCGTAGGAGTAGCAGCTCTAGTGGTGGAGCTGATAAACCTGACAAGGACAAGGGGCAGGGAATTGACAAAGGAAAAGGAAAAAAAAAGGAGAAAGCAAAGGCAACTAGCAAAGGAAAAAAGGCAAACACATGATGAAGATAATGACAAATTTTACAATATTATTTTTGTAATAATGATCAGAGATCTAGATATAATGTTCTTGTTAGCTATAAATTACTTTGCATACGTTATCTCGATCGTTACACTATGGACATTCTAGGGATTAAGGATGACATCAATCGAATGTTTGATAATATAGGTTGGACAGAATTTATAAATCTTCATTACCCAACTCACCCGAGTATCATTTTGTAGTTCTTTAGTTTGTTAGAGACTCACTTCAACTCAGGTGGAAATGATTTGGGAAAAATTAATTCCCGCTTAAGAATAATGATATGAATGGACTCTAGAGGATTTTAACAATTGTTTTGTCATGCCTTTAAATTGCCCATATGATTTTGATGATTCTTTTGATAATGAAGAGTTATGGGAGGAGATTGCCTTATCTAACGAACTCTATGATCTATTATGTTCTAAAGCATAATTATCACAAAACCCAATTTTCCGTTACTTACACCATGTCATGAGTAAAAACATCTTTAGTAGAGCAGAGAGTGATGGTGTAATGTGGAAGATAGTACTTTATTGTCTGTCGGTGATGTTAAACAATGTTTCATTTGATTCTGGGTGCTATTTCCTACAAACTTTAGCGAGGTCTGGCAAGGCTTCTTCGGGGATCATACTATTCACAGATTTGATAATGCATAATGCTATAATTTGGGTTGTGAATTACATGGGTTGGAAGTGGTACATGGCAGCCCTAGGATTGATCTTGATACTTGCTGAGCAATGAAAATGATTTGTAATGAGGAGAGAGGATATAGCTTCATTACGAGTAATGGATTCCCTCTCCTCCTACTAAATCCTACTCAAACCACTATTACAACCCCCAAGAATTGGATAATTAAGGATCCTATGTTTATTGACCATGCCCGCACTCCGGAGGACCATCCCGAGTTCTCTTGCCAATAGGCACAAGCTACCCTATGATCCTAAGCACCCCATATTCCTGAGTCTTCTAGGCATTCACATATGGTGATACGGGGGCTTGAGGTTCCATTTTTCTGATTTCCGATCTTCCCTAGACATACTGCATGATGAGCATAGTTCTTTCCAATATTCATTGGAGGAGCAAGTTGCCTTGTCTCAATATCAATTCCAAGAAATTCGAGACTATTTCTAGAGGATGAAAAATTTTTAGTGGCAGGTCTCGAGATTTGTAAATACCAGTATGTGGAGTGAGATATTATGAGAGTGTTTATGTACTCTATGGACGATACTAGGCAGTCGATGACAACATTATATGACTATCATGAGCATCTCGGTCATCTAGCACGTGTGCCTAGATTTTTTAATAGACCTCGCCCTCCAGGGGGCATCCAGTTGACTCCTCCTCGTTATTATCCTCCACCATAGTGCCCTCCTACCTATCATCAGCCACCACCCAAGTGATTTTATTGGGATAATGAAATGTCCAAGTCTGTGGGAAGTTGTATATATGTACAAACATATTTTTTCTTGTTGTAGTTTATTTTTTGTTTTCAGTTTTTTTTTCACTTCAGGTTAGATTGATTTTAGTTTTATGCACTTTGTTTTCAGTTTGGTTCATTTAAGTTTAGTTTAGATTGATTTCAACTTGTGTTACACTAGTAATTATATTAGTACCGACTTGTTTTCTAGCAAGAATTCTAGCACGCTTGTTCTTGACTCATGTTGTTGTGATCTTAGTGCTAGTATATTTGGTGACTCTTATTCTCTATCTTAGTAGTATGAAGTGAGCAATGCTTTCATTGAAATATTTGTGTAACGGCCTAGTTTTAGGATCTCTATTCACATTGTCTAGTTTGGATAGTAGATAATTCTAAAAAAGTTATGATTTATTGATTAGTATTTGCGTTTCCAAGGTGATTTCTCAAACTATATTTTGGATAGAGCTCGAATCATACAACCTCACTTGAAAAATTCTTAATTCATATATTTGCATTTGTATATATGCATTTGTGTTAGTTTTGATGATGAATAAAGGGATATAAAAAATAGTATCATGAGTGAAATATAGTAATTTACCCCTTTAAGACCGAGTTAGGTTGCTGTGGAAATAAATGCTAGACTTCTCTTGATTTCGAGGTCACCTTTGAGACCTTGGGTATTTTGAGAAAAATGGTCGAGCATGTGGCAAGTAAGTACCTATCGGGAGCATAGGAAACATAGAAAATGATGACTTGACAAGGCATAGGAATTGAAATTTGACAAACTTAGGCCACTCATCACATTGAGAACGGAGAACTACTATATAGATCACACATAAATAACTTTATTGTCATGCTGACAAATGAAAATATGTAATAGAGTTAGATTGATTCACCAAGGATTATGATGCATTACACCGACACTTGAGTTTAGATTGAAGATTTTTGCTTGAGAACAAGCAAAGAATTAAGTCTAGGGTGTAACGCGTATAGATTGTATATGTTTTTAGACACCATTTGACGCATAGTCACATACATTTCTTATTTACAATTTATATTCTCACATTCTATTCTATCATTTATCAACATGATTATTCTTGTTTGTTCAAAAATCTACTCTTTCAATGTTTTCTTTGACATGACATGATTTGGAGACAATTTAGAGCGAAAATGCATTTGTAATGAAAAATCAGCAAACCAAATGACTATGTCATGCCCAGTGGCACAACCGTGTCTCACCAAACCTCTTCCAAGAACTTCCCTGGAAGCTCACACAACTGTGTCCATCAATGCATCGAAGGTAGCTTTTCCAAAGGGTTTACATGATCGTGCCATGTACAGAGGCACGACCATATCTCATTTCAACGAACTATAGATGGGCAGGTTGTACCATTGAGGCACGGTCATATCTCAACTTGGCGAACTAGACACGGGCAAGCTGTGCCTTTAAGACATGACCGTGCCTCAATCTAGCAAGAGTTACACGCCACAGTCATGCCAAATGGGCACGATTGTGTGGCACAGTGAGGCAGGGGTCATGCCTCCTACCTATAAAAGGAAAATTCTCTCCCTTTTCAAGAAGAGAAGGGTTCTTCCCTTGTCAAAGACCTAAGAGGTCAAAATCTATCATCGTTCCAGCCACAAATCAATGATCCGAAGCCACTCTTCACCTCCTAAGAAAAGGATTGGATCTTGAAGATCCAGATTTCTCCTACGATTAAGTTTTCTCCTCCCTTCTCTTAGATAAGGTTGAAACTTGTGTATCTAATGTCTTCTAGATCTATTCTTATGTTTATGGAGCAGATTTCTGAAGTCTAGGATATAGGAAATAATTGTAATATGATTGATGTTGTAAACACGGTAGATTTTATCTCTTTCTATTCCTATGACATATTAATGTCTTATTCATGTTTGATTAAATGTCTGTGTGGAGTGTATTTGCTTATTTGTGTGATTTGATTGAACGGTTATATTGATTGGTCATCACGTAGAGGGAATGTTCGAGATCGTATGACCAAGGGCACCTTCATGACAAAGGGTATCCCTTTAACCAGACATCTCGGACGTTGCCTTGAATGAAGGGCAATTCTCTGCAAGAGATTATCTAATTATGCTTAATGGATTTCTCACAATCCTGCGTTAGGAGTTAGGACTAAAGTAATTTAGATACTATTGGTCCCGTGTAGGCTGGCTAGAGGGGGATGAATAGCCTTGCCAAGTTAGGCTAGATCTTTTGAAAATTCATTAGCAAAGATGCAAATTAGTTATGCAACAATTAAATAAACAACATCAACAACATAACAGAAAATTAGTAATAGACCAGGAGTTTACTTGGTTGCAACCAGAGTAATTGCTAATCCAAGATAATAACAGTGTACTAGAAATATCTCCTTCAGTGTAGGCGAAAAAGCCTCATACAGACACTTAAAAACTTAGAAAAGAGTAGGAAAATGATTACTTGCTGTTCTTTCTTCCTAACTCTAGAAGGATATTTATAGCCCAACACAAAAAGTTACCGTTGTGCTAACGTGGACCTTGTACGGGATCAGATGGCCGTCTAGAGAGGGTGAATAGACGTTGCCTCTCAATTACTCTGTTTGCTCCTACACTTGTTAGTTTATATAGCGAAAATAATAATTAAACAAAACTAAGCTAACACAAAGGAGACAAACCATTTAACGTAGTTCGGAGATAAACTCCTACTCCATGGTTGTCCATAAAGTGGATGATCCTGATCCGTCGGTGGATGATTCCCTGGACAACCTCCGACTATGCTCAACCTCCTTGTGGGTGGAGAAACCTCACCACAAACTCTTCCAAGACCTCTTGGAATCACACAAGAGCACTAATAGATTACTAATAAGCTTTAACTAAGCCTATTTCGTCAATCCTAGCTAGCCAAACCGAGTTCTCTTAAATAAAACTCATTTGCTAAACAAGCAGTTACCAGTCGACTGGTGTCAACCCCATTCAACTGCTTCAACCGAATTCGAACGTTATAGTCTAACGTTCAAATTATATCCGACACCAGACGATTGCTCCCAGCAACAGTCGACTGCTCAAACCCTAAACCTAGGGTTTTCCTTCCCAAGTACATTTCACTCACACTCAGACTCTCATGACTCATTTGACTGTTCTTTGCAGCCTTGACTATTGCCTTCAAGCTTTCTTCGCTCTGGCTCTCGTCTCTCGGATGCATACAAGCCCACGGCTCGTCTCTATGCCATGCTTCGCATATGCCTTTGGGTCTCATCCCTCGGATGCATACAAACCCATCGCTCGTCCTCATGTCATCCTTCGTGTATGCCTCAAAGTATGCTTCCCTCGGTTTATTGTTGCTATCTTCTCCACGGTCCCTTGGATGCACCATCCTTCACCAGACCCAAAGCTATCAAGCTGAGTCTATGTGTATCCTGCAAAACCTACACATTCAAATACACATATCAAATACAAAGGCAGACCTAACTTAAACTTTTTGCCCAAACATCAAAATAAATGGTCAAACGGACCATAGATTACCTCAACAATATTCTCCTTTTTGAAGTTTGGTAATACATTTAAGTTAGGGAAAGCATATAGCAAATACAAATGATAATAAACTGGACTTACGTTGCCAAGGTTATACCTTAAACTTACACCGCCAATGCATATGGCAACATGCAATGCAAATGCAACTAATGCATGGAATCCTATCACAAGATTCCCCAACACCTAAACTCCCCATGAGTTAGGATTTTTCGCCAAGGGTTTTTTAAAACCTATCCAAGGCTCCTCCTACACTTGGACTTACCAAGGACTTTTTAAGAACCTATCACATGGCTCTCCCTTTGCCAATAAATGAGCAATAAAGCTCCCTCTTACCTAAGCTCCCCCTTGAGCTAGTATTTCTTGCAAAGGTACATAAGGTTTTCCCAATTAAACCTTAATTCTCCCTCTTTGTCATTCATCAAAAAGAATTCTAATAATATTCCAATCATTGAATTCTTTACCCACTAATGACAATAAACATTGTCTATTAATCTCCCATAAGATTATACACATATTTTCCATCACTAGAATACTTTTCAAATTGTTGAAAATAATTATAGTATGTGTTAGTCGACTAAGACAGGTACCAGTCGACTGATCCTATCGAAAAAACCATACAATAGCTTTCTCACTCTAGAAAGCACCGTTATCAATCGATTGATACCCTTCATTAGTCGATTGATTCTGTCAACATAAGCTTTCTCACTCTAGAAAGCTTTATTACTAGTCGACTGGTCCCCTTCACCAGTTGACTAATACCTTGATATCAGCATTTCAGCATTTCACAACCCAATTTTAGAAATACATAAGAAATTTCATAAATTTTTAAAAATTCTCAAATTTTATGGAGAGGTTTGTGATATCCATGTTTACTTGGGAAAAATATATTCAAAATATATCTATTACCAATCTCATGATTGACACAAAATCCAAAACTAGCTAAATGGTTCAATTAAATCTTGACCTAAAGTCCTAGTTTTGGCTTCGTCTTGATGTATTTACCCATACCAACCACAATGCATCCCTAGAATTGGTTTATATGACATCTATACATCAAAAACTAATTTTAATGCAATATGACCCCAAAGTCATATTTCTTGTATGAAACACAATCCCAATGTGCCAAATCCCTATATTTGAAATTCAAACCCGTCTCCAAACCCTTGACACAATCTATGGACATTTACCATATCCCAAAGACTCCTAGGGCTCCCCCTACAGCTCCTAGCCTTAGTCACCTCCCTAGGTGATTCAACCATAATTGTTAGGCCACACCAGTGTACCTCCGGTGACCATTGGCCTACAAAAGTGACCTTGTTAACATTGGATACCTTGTCCTTAGTTAGGTTCTTCTTCCCTTAAACCTTGGATACCTTATCCTTGGTTAACGTCTTTTTACCCTTAAATGACACTCCCTTGCCTTTTTTGGACTTCTCGTCCTTGCCATAATCATATGCTACCCTAGCATATATCTTGTCATTGGCCTTGGATGAGTTAAATCAGTATCCCAAACCCAATCTATCATTGTTGGGTCTTTGACTACCCAACACCATACCAAACCCTTTAGATCCAACATTGAATCTTTTAGGGTTTTCTCCAACTTATCAAGCTTTGCCTTCAAAGCTTAATTTTCCTTTTCTAGGTTTCGTAACCTAGAATTGACATGTCCACCTTGGACATTCTTAGACTTACTCATTCTTGGCATATGTCTCCTCTTCTTGGGATTTATGCCTTGGTCCTTAGGTCTAGTATGCATGGGTTTATCATGAAATGATTTCCTAGGGTTATGATGTGCATTTACCCTATTCCTATAATGATATTTAAATCTGAAATTATGCATGAGAGCATGATGAATATTATTAGCATGCATGGGAAAGCAACAATTTGGATTGCATTTAAAAGTAGGATATACCTTCCCTTTTACCATTGTAGCTTCACCTTGATATGAGCTTCTCTTCTTGTTCTTCTCCCATTTCTACAAATGCTCTAAAATTTTGAATTCTCCCTTCCTTAAGCATTTGGTGTGGTAGTGGCCCCACTCACTATATGTGAAGCATCTAATCTTCATTTTTTCCTTCTTCCTACAACCCATATTAGAATTTAAATGAATTAAGCCAGGTTTATGGTTTACCTCTTATTTCTTACCCATTGGACACTTATCCTTGTAGTGTCCCTTTTCATTACACCTAAAGTAAATGATGTGGTCTTTTGATTTTGCTTTTGTAAAGGTACTCTTGCAAGGTTGACTTCTAAAATCTCTTCTTTATTTGTCTTGGCTTCTTCCTCTTCAACCTTGGATGTTATGGATCATTCATCCGCACTAATGAATGTGATTTCTTCATTGTCAGAGTTGGATGATGTTTCTTCTTCTTTCTTCTCCTCCTCGGATTGTAGCGACCCCGCCTTCTCTACCTTAGACGGACCGCTACTTGTCTACTTCTTGACTCTAATGCACGACTAAAAATGCGAAACTTTCTTTATAATCTTTTTTTTTTATGTATTCAATCTATCTAAAAATGATATTCTAACTTTAATAGTCATGCATGATACAATGGCATATTACTAGCAATTCTAACCTTTTAAACTCATCACACAAGGTTCTATAACATTACTAAAGCACTATGGAATAAGCATGCAACTTTTCTAAGCATATTTAAAGCAATAAGACTTAATTCGAAACTAACAACATCTTGGCACATGCAATAATATTTCTAGAACTTCATAGAATGTAAATCTTACTTTTCTACCGAATTTACAAGCATTTTAAGCACAATTAGGACCTAGTCCAAAAGGGAACAATAATAAGCTCAAGAATAAGTCTAAAATGCAATGTATCCACATGTTAAACTACTCATGCCCTTACTCATCTAGTGCATTCACAAAAGTAGGCATACTAATTGAAATAACATGGAATCTTCATTCTACAAAATTGAGCATGTAAAACTATCCGAAGCATAAATGTTTAATAAACTCCATAACACAATAACTTGGAATTTGGAAATCTTAAACATTGTATTTCAAATAAGCTAAACTGTCTCATCCCAAGGATCTCTCCAAGGTCAGCCACCACACACACGTCACTCAGCACCGCCTCGTCGCCTTCCTTCAGAATTGCTTGTCTTTACCTTTACCTGCAGTAAGAGGAAATGCAACTAATAAGCATAAAGCTTAGCAAGTACTATCTAGCTCACAAAATCTCGAAATGTGCAGGCATGCTTTTTAAACAATATGAAATCACATGAGATACTTTTATGCTTAAAAGAAACACTAAAACATATATAACTCAAAACATGCATACTCAAGCATTAATAAGTCTTAACTCACTTTTTCTTGGCTTAACATGAAACTTTAGCAATTCTTTAACTTTAAATCTTTCTTTAACTTTTAGAAAACTTCCTTAAACTTTAGGAAAACTTTGCTAAAGCATATACTTGAAAATAATACTCACTTGGATCCACTTAAGACGTAAGTACCATCTTATGCGCGTTCCCTAAAAGGTTGGGGTAGCGAGCCGCCAATCCTAATAGAGCAGACCTTGGTCTACCAGGGCCAAGACCTTGGAATTGGACACCTGGATTTCTTTAACGACACCCTTGGACGTCGGGTACTGGCCTTAGAAAATAAAATAGCTTTTCTTTCTTTTCTTTCTTATCTTTAAATGCCTTGGCATTTTATCGAACACCTTGTGTGCCCAAAATCCCTAAGTCTTGACTTTTGGGGATTTCGTAAGGCCTTGGCCTTCTCTTTTCTTTTTCTTTATCTTTCTTTTCTTTTCTTATAGATTTCTTAGACCCTAAGCTCACATAGGGTACTCTATCGAATACATCTAAGCATATAACGAACTAAGATCACATGCAACATCTTAACTAAAAGTAAATATCTCCTTTAAAACTTTTAAGGGAAAATTCTTGCGGAAAACTGCCTCTTACTACAAGTGAGCAGTACTTACCTTGATTTCTTGGACTTACAACCGAAATTAGACGACTAGGGCTCGGGTGAAACTTGAGATCTCTACGAACCGTCCGCGTCTACGTGTTCTTCTCATCGAGACGAACGAAACGCTCCGACTCCCTTGAGATTCCCTTAGCCGGCGCCCCTTAGGAGAGGAGAGGAGGAAAGAAAACCTAGGTTCCCTTTTGTTTTCGCCGCCCCTCCCTCGCCCCCTTCTCGCACGCAGCCGAAAATTCTCCTCCAAGGGTTTCACACGACTTAAGCGGGGTTTAAATACCTCTTCATGAAAAAACGTAACTACTCTATAAAATTATTTCTCTCCACCTTTTGTTGTGCTTGATACCCTAGCCCAGCCGGTCACTTGCGCGCCCTTAAGGGCTTGCTCCTCCTGTGGTCGCGAGTTCGAACCCCCCTGCTGCCCTTTAAAGTTTTTCCTTTTTTAAAAATACTAAACGGACTCGGAAAATTCCATAAAAATATTCTAAAAATTCCTAAAAATATCTAGAATATTTCTAAAACATTTTTAAATAGTTCTAAGGACTTTAAGAACTTCAATATGGAAATTTCGGGGTGTTACAATCTCCCATACCTTATAAAAAGTTCGTCCTCGAACTTAAAATAATTCTGGATATTTTTCTCTCATGCTGTCTTCACGTTCCCAAGTAGCTTCCTCATGCTTTTGATTCTGCCAGATGACCTTCACTAGTGGCACTTCTTTATTTCTTAATCTTTTAACTGCTTTGTCCACTATCTGTGTCGGTCTGCTCTCATAGCTAAGATCTTCTTGGATCTGTACTGATTGAGGCTGAATCACTTGGCTAGGATCGTGAATACACTTCTTTAGCATAGAGACATGAAAGGTACTGTGGATAGCTGACATATCCTCTGGTAAGTCCAGCTCATATGCTACCTTACCAACCCTCTTTATGATCTTGTAGGGTCCTATGTAGCGAGGACTTAGCTTGCCCTTTTTGCCAAATCTCATCACTCCCTTCATAGGAGCGACCTTGAGGAATACTGAATCTCCAACTTGGAATTCAAGTGGCCTACGGCGTGTGTCAGCATAACTTTTCTGTCTACTCTGGGCAGTCTCAATCCTCTGGCGGATCATCTGGATAGCCTGAGTGGTCTCATCTATAAGCTCAGTCTGGCTGCCTAGTCCTGACTCCATCTCTTTCTTCTCACCAGCTTCTTGCCAGCATATGGGTGATCTACATTTCCTGCCATATAATGCTTCATAAGGTGTCATTTTGATAGTGGCCTGATAGCTATTGTTGTAGGCAAATTCAGCTAAACATAGGTACTTGCACCAACTGCCTTTAAAATCTAGTGCACAGGCCCTGAGCATATCTTCTAAAATTTGATTTACTCTTTCTGTCTGTCCATCAGTCTGGGGATGGAAGGCTATGCTGAATTTAAGTCTGGTGCCCAGTGCGTGCTGAACACACTCCCAGAAGTGAGAGACAAAGCGCCCGTCTCTGTCAGAAATGATAGACTTCGGAACTCCATGAAGCCTGATCACCTCTTTCACATATAACTGTGCCAAATGCTCTACTGAGTGTGACACCTTGATGGCTAGAAAGTGGGCAGACTTGGTCAATCTGTCCACTATCACCCAAATTGCATCGTGTCCATGGGTGGTCCTTGGGAGACCTGTGATAAAGTCCATGGATATCTCTTCCCACTTCCACTCTGGAATGGGAAGAGGCTGCAGAACTCCTCCTGGTCTCTGGTGCTCTGCTTTGACTCTCTGGCAGGTCAAGCAGGTACTGATATATCTGGCCACGTCTCGCTTGAGTCCAGACCACCAGAACCTTTTCTTTAAATCTTGGTACATCTTGGTAGAACCAGGATGCATAGAGTACGGGGAACTGTGGGCTTCTTCTAGAATATTCTTTCTTAGTTCCTCATCATTGGGGACGCAAAGGCGGTCTCCAAGATAGAGGATGCCACTATCTGATACTCGAAACTCTGAATTTTCTGCCTCTTGGATCTCCTGCTTGATCTTCTGGATCTCTGGGTCTTGACTTTGCTTTCTTTGTATATCCACAAGCAGGGTTTACTCTAGAGTCAATGCAGAAAGTTGCCCAATTATTACCTCGACTCCAAAATCCTTTATTTCTTTCTGAAGTGGTAGAGACAGTGATGATAGGGACATCAGTGCTGCACAGGATTTCCTGCTCAGTGCATCTGCCACTTTATTAGCCTTACCTGGGTGGTAGAGGATTTCACAGTCATAATCTTTGACCAACTCTAGCCACCTGCGCTGCCTCATATTCAGTTCCTTTTGAGTGAAGAAGTACTTCAAACTCTGATGGTCTGTGAAGATTCTGCACTGCACTCCATACAGGTAGTGTCTCCAGAGCTTCAGTGCAAAAACCACAGCTGCTAGCTCAAGGTCATGAGTAGGGTAATTCTTCTCATAGTCCTTGAGCTGTCTGGAGGCATATGCTATTACTTTACCGTCTTACATGAGGACAGCTCCAAGGCCCATCTTGGATGCATCACTGTAGATGTCAAAGGCCTGTCACTCTCTGGAACCGTCAGGATGGGAGCACTGGTCAGTCTCTTCTTCAGCTCTAGAAAACTGTGCTCGCATTTATCTGACCATTCAAACTTCTTGTTCTTTCTGGTCAAGGCTGTGAGTGGAGAGGCTATTCTGGAAAAGTCCTCCACAAATTTTCTGTAATATCTTGCCAGGCCTAAGAAACTCCTGATTTCACTGGCATTCTTGGGTCTACACCAGTTGCTGACTGCTTCTATCTTGGCTGGATCAACTTGAATGCCTTCTTTGGATACAATGTGACCTAGGAAGGTCACCTGATCTAGCCAAAACTCGCACTTTGAGAATTTTGCATAGAGCTTCTCCTGCTGAAGGATCTGCAACACTATCCTCAAGTGTGTAGCATGGTCCTCTGGAGTCTGTGAGTATATGAGAATATCATCAATAAATACAATGACGAATTTATCGAGATACTCCCTGAAGATGTGGTTCATCAGCTCCATGAAGACTGCTGGAGCATTGGTTACTCCAAAAGGCATCACTACAAATTCATAGTGGCCGTATCTTGTCCTAAAGGTCGTCCTGGGGATGTCACTTTCTTTAACCTTTAGCTGATGATACCCAGAACGCAGGTCTATCTTTGAGAACACTGTAGCCCCTTTGAGTTGATCAAATAAATCATCTATTCTAGGAAGGGGGTACTTGTTCTTGATGGTTACCTTGTTCAGAGCTCTGTAGTCTATGCACAGACGCATAGACCCATCCTTCTTCTTGACGAAAAGTACAGGAGCTCCCCAGGGTGAATGACTCGGGCGGATGAAGCCCTTGTCTAGTAGCTCCTAGAGTTGCTCTTGTAATTCTTTCAGCTCTGCAGGAGACATACGATATGGGGCTTTTGAGACCGGACCGGTACCTGGCACCAGCTCAATCTCAAATTCCACCTCCCTGTTGGGCGGTAGTCCAGGTAGTTCTTCTGGGAACACTTCTGGATATTCGCAGACTACCCGTACATCCTCCTGCTTGAGTTCTTTCTTTGCTTCTGAGTCCACTACGTGTGCAAGAAAACCAGCACACCCTTGCTCTAGCATCTGGTGGGCTGCCAAGGCTGAGAGGAATTTCTGAGTCTTCCTCTTTGGGGCTCCTTGAAACTCGAATGGTGGTTCTCCTTCTGGGCTGAAAACCACCTTCCTTCTACGGCAGTCCACTGAAGCGCTGTACTTACTGAGGAAATCCATGCCCAGTATGATGTCGAAGTCTTGCATCGCAAGGACTATCAGATCGACATATAGCTCTCGGTT
>JAGFNQ010007098.1:147128-222100 GCA_024364735.1 Boesenbergia rotunda | reverse complement strand
TAAACCCTCTTTGGTGGCCAGCCAAATAAGAGGAGAAAAACCAATTTAATTGGTTTAATTAATAAAATAAATCTAGTGTGATTTATTTTATAAATTATGGATAAATAAATTTGTATAGAGAAATTTATATAAATAAAATTTGTAGAAATTTATTCTTTTATGGAAGATTAAAATAATCCATGAATTGGTTTATTTTAATTTTATAAAATCAATTATGAATTGATTTTTTCCATAATAAGAAAGTTTATAAATTTCTTATAAAAATTTATTCCATAATTTAAAGAGAAAAAGAATTAGTTTTATTATAAATTGGTTTATAATAAAGACTCGGTTTAAACGGAATAATTAATAAGAAAATTTATAAGATAAATTTCTTATAACTAATTCCGTTAATTCGGTTTAGAGGGAGACTTAGCAAAGGAGTTGCTACTATATAAAGGAACCAAGGCTAGCCCCTTATTCCTAACTAATTAAGAGATTAATTACTCTCTCCCTCTCTCTCTTAATCTCTCCTCTCCTTCTCTTCTTCTTTCCTTAGGGCCGGCGCACCCTAGCTCTCTAGGGCCGGCGCCCAATCACAACACCAAGGAGGTGTTGCCGTGAGCCACTAGAAGAAGAAGAACCCGAACACGAAGTAGAAGAAGCGGATAGCGACTCCTCTCTTCCGGAATACGATTCCGTTACTTCATTGGTTAGTTTTTCCATTATTTCTCTTGTCCTTCTAGTTGTGCCTTCCGAGAATCTAGTAGTTCTCGTCGACACAAAACTCGTGACTTTGTGAAGTCATCCCGAAGAGAACTCGGCATGGACGCGAATAGAGGCGGAGCTTCCAAGGGACGCTACGGTTGGATCTCGTCCCTTACTTCGATATACGAGAGGTACTTGGTAAATTTGTTTACTTTTCCGCAAAGTTTTATTTTATGATTATGTCAACACAATGTAAGGTTGCATGCTAGATACGAAGTTGAAATAATTTAGGAAATTATTTTATGCAAACTCTTCCGCTGCACGTAAAAATTTTAAATTTTACGAACTCGTATCCTTGTCGACATGCACCCGGTCCCAACAGTGGTATCAGAGCCGGTTAGTGTTCGACTTAATCATATAATTGTTTTGTGGAAAACTTTGTCATGATCTCAGCTTCGGAAAATTTTTCCAATTATGGAAACTTTCAAATTATAATAAATTTTAGAATTAGGAATTTCAAAGTTTGGAAATCCTCATTAAATTTCGCAAACGTCTGAAATTTTCTAGTTTCTAAATTTTTATAATAATTGTGAAAATTTCCCATCTTTGGAAACTTTCCAATTTTGGAAATTTTTCTATTTTAGAAATTTTCCAACTTTGAAAATATGTAAGTTTTCTTTGTACCAGAAACTTACAATTATTCTGAAAACCTATTTTCGAAATCTCACAATTTTGGGCACTTTCTTTTAAGAAAGTCTAGACAAATTCATGGACAGTTAATTGACAATTAAATTTGAATTGGTTTTTAAATTGACAACAAAATTCTTTATTTTGGATTGAGCCTCGGGGAGCCGTCCAATTTAAAGTTAGATGTTGTAATTTAATTTCCTAATTTTAATTGAAATTGTCATGTTTGATTTGGATTGAGCCTCGGGGAGCCGTCCAATTGGATTTACAACACTTTACTTTTCTTTGGGTATCTGAGCCTCGGGGAGCCACCCTTAGAAAACGATTTGTTGTAATTAATCAAATCCATGAATAAAATATGTTTTAAGAGGTGATGCTCTTACATATTGTTGTCTCCAAAATTAATTAGGAAAATGGTTTCCTATAGAGTTTTCTTAAATGAGATTTTCATGAAAATAATATGTAGTTGAATTAAGGGATTTGTCTCTTAATTTAATAAGATTTGATTTAGAGAAATCAAAGTCTTGAACATATTATTTCCGAAATTAATTATGACAATTTAGGAAATTGTTTCCCAAAGCAATTCCTTTAATAAAGTGTGAAATTAGAATTAAGGAAATCCGGTTCCTAATTCAATTCATGAGACTTGATAAATTAAGTCACATACATACTTTATTAAGGAAATCGTTAGTCATGACATATGTCATGAATGTGCATTAAAAAGGTAAAAGATGAGACCAACACCCCTTACAAAATATTAAGGCTAACACCTTCCATTAATATGGTTACAATCGGAGTTTTGTTTCTTGATTGGGTTGATGGACACATCCATGCCCGACTTGAACCTCAACATGTTCAAACCATGGAATTAGTTTATGAATAATATAGTTGGAGTCAGAGGTCAATCCTTAGTTTTGGTTGTTGGACACATCCAAGCCTGACTAAGCGGTTGAATGAGCTCCAACCATATTAAAACTATTTCTTGATTAATGGGTCAGCCTTAAGCTTGGAGCATCGATTTGTTGTGCCACAGCCAAGGTCGATGTAAAGAGAGGTGCAGTTAGGTGCTATGTATATTGATACATACTTGTTAATGAGTTAACAACCTAATGATTTATGCAAACATTCAATTAGTTGATAGCATAAAGTGATAGTTACATATATGTGATGTGTAATTGGCATAATTACCTACCTTCATAGCTAAGAAAAACTTGATGGCCACAGCCATGGTGGATCTTATCTATGGTTGGATATCAACCTATTTGGAGATGTTCCTACGATCTCCCGAATTGATAATAAAGGTGATTCAATTCGTAAAATAAATAGGATTTAATTTATTTAATCAATCTTCTCACATAATCTCAATTTGTATTTCTAGGATAATCACTCGATCATGTCTTCTCTAAATTTGCATTCCATTTTGGACACCAATAAACTGACCGGGCCAAACTTCATGGACTGGCTTAGAAACCTGAGGATAGTCCTTAAGGCAGAAAAGCCTGCTTATGTCCTTGAAGATCAATTTCCCAAACGTCCTTCTGAAAATGCAACTCCAGACCAGTTTCCTGAGTTGCTCAACCTGCTGAAGACTGAAGAGCCTTCTGTAAAGCAGGATCAGAAGACAATACTGTTAGTGGGTTCCTCGAAGAAAGGTTCTAAGAGGAAGGCTAAAGAACAGAATAAGGAAAAGGAGAAAAAGGCCAAAAAGACTGAAAATACCCTAAAAGGCACTTGCCATCACTGTGGCAAGGAGGGTCACTTACAAAGAAACTGCAAGATTTATCTTGAGACCTTGAAAGAGAAGGCATCCGATGCCCCATCTTCTTCAAGCATCTTCGTTATTGAATGTCACTCTATTTCCTCGGATACCTGGGTACTTGATACTGGGTGCAGCTCACATATATGTAATGACATAAAGGGGCTAAGGAATAGAAGAAGACTCGTCAAGGGAGAAGCGAATTTGAGAGTTGGAAATGGAACAAAGATTGCTGTTGTTTCCATCGGAACATATTTGCTAAAGCTCCCGACTGGACTTGTCTTAGAATTGGATAATTGCTATTTTGTTCCTTCGTTAATAAAGAACATTGTATCTATTTCATGTTTGAATGAAAAAGGTTATCATTTAACTTTTAGTAACAATTGTTGTTACATAACTTTAAATGGCGTTCTTTATGGAAATGGAACTTTGTGCAATGGCATCTACACGTTAGATTTATCCAGTGACGTTTTCAATATCGAAGTTAGCAACAAACGTGCTCGAATAGATAATCGAATAGACTCCTATACGTGGCACTGTCGTCTTGGCCATATAAGTAAGAAACGCATGACCGAATTACACCGATGTGGAATTTTGGAATCATTTGAACCCGGTTCATTTGATACATGCGAATCGTGCTTAAAAGGCAAGATGACCAAATTACACTTTCCCGGAAAAGGTAATCCAGTGGGAGAGTTGCTTGGTCTAATACATACCGATGTATGCGGACCAATGTCAACTCAAGCACAAGGAGGCTATAACTACTTCATCACCTTTATCGATGATCACTCACGATTCGGTTATGTGTTCTTGATGAAACACAAATCTGAAGCTTTTGATAAATTCAAAGAATTCAGAAATGAAGTAGAGAAACAACTTGGCAAAAGTATTAAAATACTTCGATCCGATCGGGGTGGAGAATACTTAAGTCAAGAGTTTCAAGATTATCTTAGGGACAATGGGATATTATCCCAATGGACTCCGCCGTATATACCACAGCATAATGGTGTATCTGAGAGGCGCAACCGAACCTTGATGGACATGGTTAGGTCGATGATGAATCATGCAACTCTTCCAAAATCCTTTTGGGGCTATGCACTTAAGACAGTTGTTTACTTGCTAAACAGAGTCCCGACCAAGGTAGTCTCTACTACTCCATATGAGATTTGGAATAGTAAGAAACCTCACTTAACTCACCTTAAGATATGGGGTTGTCCTGCTTATGTGAAGCGGGTTGTATCAGACAAATTGGATGCTAAGTCTGATAAATGTCTATTTATTGGATACCCTAAGGAAACGAAGGGTTACTAATTCTATCATCCCTTGGAACAAAAGGTGTTTGTTTCAAAGCATGCTGTATTTCTAGAAAAAGAATTTCTTTTACAAGAAAACAGTGGGAGTGGCATTGAACTTGATGAAGTTCAAGAAACTCCAATAGACATTACAGAGACACCTAGTCTAGGCCCACAACCGATAATTCATAGTGATGAGCTATCAGTTGAACCTAAAACTACACCACCTCTTCGTAGGTCTGATAGGACACGCAACATTCTAGAGAGATACGGATTTCTCGTAAGTGAATCGAACGACGTGTTGCTCATTGATGATGATGAACCTATCAGTTATGAAGATGTTCTGAAAAGTTCAGAAAGGGACAAATGGCTTGAAGCCATGAAGTCGGAAATGGATTCCATGTACGAAAATCAAGTATGGGACTTGGTTAACCCACCTGAAGGGATCAAACCCATAGGGTGCAAGTGGGTTTTCAAGAAGAAAACCGACATGGAAGGTAATGTTGTTACCTTTAAGGCTAGATTAGTGGCAAAAGGATATCGTCAGAAACAAGGGATTGATTATGATGAAACCTATTCGCCAGTAGCTATGCTTAAATCCATTCGGATGCTCCTAGCCATAGCAGCTCATTATGATTATGAGATATGGCAAATGGATGTGAAAACAGCTTTCCTTAACGGAAACCTGCTTGAGGATGTATACATGATACAACCTGAAGGTTTCACATCGGTTGATAAAACCAAAGTATGCAAGCTTCGACGATCCATATATGGATTGAAGCAAGCATCTAGGAGCTGGAACATCCGTTTTGATGAGACAATCAAAGAGTTTGATTTCTCACAAAATCCTGACGAACCTTGTGTGTACAAGAAGGTTAGTGGGAGTGCAGTCGTATTCCTTGTGTTATATGTCGATGACATATTGCTTATAGGAAATGATATATCAGTTTTACAGACAGTTAAAATTTGGTTGTCCAAAACTTTCTCCATGAAAGACCTGGGAGAAGCAACCTATATCCTTGGGATTAGAATCTATAGAGATAGATCAAAACGGTTGCTTGGTCTTTCGCAGTCTACATATATAGACCGAGTGCTAAAAAGGTTTAGCATGTCGGAATCCAAGAAAGGTTACCTTCCCATCAGGCATGGGATCAACCTTTCGAAGTCTATGTGTCCGCGCACAGAAGACAAGAGGATTAGCATAAATAAGATTCCCTATGCATCCGCAATAGGATCTATCATGTATGCTATGTTATGTACTAGGCCCGATGTATCGTATGCTCTGAGCGTCACGAGCAGATACCAATCTGATCCAGGAATGGATCATTGGGCGGCTGTTAAGACAATCCTTAAGTACTTAAGAAGAACTAAGGATGTATTTCTAATATATGGGGAAGGAGATTTGATAATACGTGGGTATACAGATGCCAGTTTCCAGACAGATAAGGATGACTCCAAATCGCAATCTGGATACGTATTTACTTTGAATGGAGGCGCAGTAAGTTGGAAGAGTTCCAAACAAGACACCGTAGCGGATTCTACCACGGAAGCGGAATATATCGCAGCTTCGGAAGCAGCAAAGGAAGCAGTCTGGATCAAGAAGTTTGTCTCCGAACTTGGCGTGGTTCCAACCATTGATGAAGCAGTGCCGGTATACTGCGACAACAATGGAGCTATTGCACAAGCGAAGGAACCAAGGTCTCATCAGCGATCCAAACACGTGCTTCGACGCTATCATCTGATCAGAGAGATTATAAGTAGGAATGACATACAAATTGAGAGAGTTCCCACTGAAAGGAATATAGCGGATCCTTTAACTAAGGCCTTGCCTCAAAACAAGTTTGAGGGTCATGTTAGAGCCTGTGGTATTGGATACCGTAGCGATTGGCATTAGGCCAAGTGGGAGTTTGTTAGTGATATGAGAGAAGTGTCCTAAGGCAATCGCCTTATGATGTAAACATTTATTTTAATAAATGATAATTCACTATTTGAGTATACATGTTTTGTGTATTTGATTGGGATCTTAAACTCATCTACTGAATGTCCGCAATACAACTCACAGCATAAGAGAATTTGTGATGGGATCACAACTAGTGATTATCTCTAATGTGCAATTGTGAAGTATTGAAATTATCCCTAGTCGATGAATTGATAAAAACGGACACTATCAATTCTGTTAAGACTAGCATGGGTTATTCTCTAATCAGCTGATTCTCACTAGCTGGTGACATTGGGATGTCCGGAGATAAACATGGATGCTAGTTAAGGGAACTAGTTCATTGGAGTGACTAGCTGTAAGACTTCATATGAGAATCTACATGTAGATATGTCAATGAAGATCTTACTGCGGCTTAAGTGCGATGTTCCTTTGACTTGCGGTGTTCAAGTCATCTTGGTCATGGAGACTTATACTTTGACATCTTAAGCAAGCATCTCTAAGGAGGTGTGGACCCAGGATGATCGGGTATAAGCCGAAGTGCCCGAAGATGTTTGAACAACCTACAAAGGATTCACCACTCCTTGCGAGGAGATGTATACCCAGGCCTATCGTCGGATTGTTACTCAAAGCCTCTGGCCAGAGCATATCATGATAAGAGTGTGAGTCTCTTAAATACATGAGAGTAATTAGAAATCCAAAGGACGAGAAAGACACTACTTGGGCTAGGTGTGACGTAGTCAGCCTAGTGGGGACTGACACCATAGACCGTGTCCTGAACCAAGTGGGTATAAGGTGGTGAAGGGAATGAGGCACGATTCATTAGAGCTGCTGAAGGGTTTCAGAATAATTTCTTCTGAGGTCAAACCGTTGATCTTTCGATTAATTGGGGATCATGATGTACTACTAGGTGCCACTCATGATCGTTCTATAATTAATGGGTTAATTATAGGCGGCCAACATAAATCGAAAGCCTATTTAGTCACACGCAATACGAGTAATCCGAGGGATTTAAAACGAGTTGAAAATTGGATTTTCCGATCAAGAGAAACAAGTCAAATCTGAGTTAGTCAGAGGCGCAATGGAAGCCAAAAATGGCTAAGTCTTTTGAAGGCTTTTTGGGCGAATTAAATGAGTTTAATTCGCGGTTTATTGGGTTGGTTTTGGCTGGCCAAAGAGGGTGTTAAACCCTCTTTGGTGGCCAGCCAAATAAGAGGAGAAAAACCAATTTAATTGGTTTAATTAATAAAATAAATCTAGTGTGATTTATTTTATAAATTATGGATAAATAAATTTGTATAGAGAAATTTATATAAATAAAATTTGTAGAAATTTATTCTTTTATGGAAGATTAAAATAATCCATGAATTGGTTTATTTTAATTTTATAAAATCAATTATGAATTGATTTTTTCCATAATAAGAAAGTTTATAAATTTCTTATAAAAATTTATTCCATAATTTAAAGAGAAAAAGAATTAGTTTTATTATAAATTGGTTTATAATAAAGACTCGGTTTAAACGGAATAATTAATAAGAAAATTTATAAGATAAATTTCTTATAACTAATTCCGTTAATTCGGTTTAGAGGGAGACTTAGCAAAAGAGTTGCTACTATATAAAGGAACCAAAGGCTAGCCCTTATTCCTAACTAATTAAGAGATTAATTACTCTCTCCCTCTCTCTCTTAATCTCTCCTCTCCTTCTCTTCTTCTTTCCTTAGGGCCGGCGCACCCTAGCTCTCTAGGGCCGGCGCCCAATCACAACACCAAGGAGGTGTTGCCGTGAGCCACTAGAAGAAGAAGAACCCGAACACGAAGTAGAAGAAGCGGATAGCGACTCCTCTCTTCCGGAATACGATTCCGTTACTTCATTGGTTAGTTTTTCCATTATTTCTCTTGTCCTTCTAGTTGTGCCTTCCGAGAATCTAGTAGTTCTCGTCGACACAAAACTCGTGACTTTGTGAAGTCATCCCGAAGAGAACTCGGCGTGGACGCGAATAGAGGCGGAGCTTCCAAGGGACGCTACGGTTGGATCTCGTCCCTTACTTCGATATACGAGAGGTACTTGGTAAATTTGTTTACTTTTCCGCAAAGTTTTATTTTATGATTATGTCAACACAATGTAAGGTTGCATGCTAGATACGAAGTTGAAATAATTTAGGAAATTATTTTATGCAAACTCTTCCGCTGCACGTAAAAATTTTAAATTTTACGAACTCGTATCCTTGTCGACATGCACCCGGTCCCAACATAAACTTGTCTTCTTACTTAGTAACCTAATATCCATTCTAGGGATTAAACATGATTCCGTGATACTAAGGTATTAAACATGCTTCCTTGTTCTATGCACATATGAGTAAGTACTTAAGCATTTCTCTATACTGTAATTAAGTAAAGGAGCAATAGAAAACTGAAACTTAAAGCTTTCTTACTTGAAGACGGCAAGGTTGATGCTGATGTGTGTGTGATGCTAGAGAATGGGAACTTGGCTCTGATACCAACTGTAGCGACCCCGCCTTCTCTATCTTAGACGGACCGCTACTTGTCTACTTCTTGACTCTAATGCACGACTAAAAATGCGGAACTTTCTTTATAATCTTTTTTTTTATGTATTCAATCTATCTAAAAATGATATTCTAACTTTAATAGTCATGCATGATACAATGGCACATTACTAGCAATTCTAACCTTTTAAACTCATCACACAAGGTTCTATAACATTACTAAAGCACTATGGAATATGCATGCAACTTTTCTAAGCATATTTAAAGCAATAAGACTTAATTCGAAACTAACAACATCTTGGCACATGCAATAATATTTCTAGAACTTCATAGAATGTAAATCTTACTTTTCTACCGAATTTACAAGCATTTTAAGCACAATTAGGACCTAGTCCAAAAGGGAATAATAATAAGCTCAAGAATAAGTCTAAAATACAATGTATCCACATGTTAAACTACTCATGCCCTTACTCATCTAGTGCATTCACAAAAGTAGGCATACTAATTGAAATAACATGGAATCTTCATTCTACAAAATTGAGCATGTAAAACTATCCGAAGCATAAATGTTTAATAAACTCCATAACACAATAACTTGGAATTTGGAAATCTTAAACATTGCATTTCAAATAAGCTAAACTGTCTCATCCCAAGGATCTCTCCAAGGTCAGCCACCACACACACGTCACTCAGCACCGCCTCGTCGCCTTCCTTCAGAATTGCTTGTCTTTACCTTTATCTACAGTAAGAGGAAATGCAACTAATAAGCATAAAGCTTAGCAAGTACTATCTAGCTCACAAAATCTCGAAATGTGCAGGCATGCTTTTTAAACAATATGAAATCACATGAGATACTTTTATGCTTAAAAGCAACACTAAAACATGTATAACTCAAAACATGCATACTCAAGCATTAATAAGTCTTAACTCACTTTTTCTTGGCTTAACATGAAACTTTAGCAATTCTTTAACTTTAAATCTTTCTTTAACTTTTAGAAAACTTCCTTAAACTTTAGGAAAACTTTGCTAAAGCATATACTTGAAAATAATACTCACTTGGATCCACTTAAGACGTAAGTACCATCTTATGCGCGTTCCCTAAAAGGTTGGGGTAGCGAGCCGCCAATCCTAATAGAGCAGACCTTGGTCTACCAGGGCCAAGACCTTGGAATTGGACACCTGGATTTCTTTAACGACGCCCTTGGACGCCGGGTACTGGCCTTAGAAAATAAAATGGCTTTTCTTTCTTTTCTTTCTTATCTTTAAATGCCTTGGCATTTTATCGAACACCTTGTGTGCCCAAAATCCCTAAGTCTTGACTTTTGGGGATTTCGTAAGGCCTTGGCCTTCTCTTTTCTTTTTCTTTATCTTTCTTTTCATTTCTTATAGATTTCTTAGACCCTAAGCTCACATAGGGTACTCTATCGAATACATCTAAGCATATAACGAACTAAGATCACATGCAACATCTTAACTAAAAGTAAATATCTCCTTTAAAACTTTTAAGGGAAAATTCTTGCGGAAAACCGCCTCTTACTACAGGTGAGCAGTACTTACCTTGATTTCTTGGACTTACAACCGAAATTAGACAACTAGGGCTCGGGTGAAACTTGAGATCTCTACGAACCGTCCGCGTCTACGTGTTCTTCTCATCGAGACGAACGAAACGCTCCGACTCCCTTGAGATTCCCTTAGCCGGCGCCCCTTAGGAGAGGAGAGGAGGAAAGAAAACCTAGGTTCCCTTTTGTTTTCGCCGCCCCTCCCTCGCCCCCTTCTCGCATGCAGCCGAAAATTCTCCTCCAAGGGTTTCACGCGACTTAAGCGGGGTTTAAATACCTCTTCATGAAAAAACGTAACTACTCTATAAAATTATTTCTCTCCACCTTTTGTTGTGCTTGATTCCCTAGCCCAGTCGGTCACTTGCGCGCCCTTAAGGGCTTGCTCCTCCTGTGGTCGCGAGTTCGAACCCCCCTGCTGCCCTTTAAAGTTTTTCCTTTTTTAAAAATACTAAACGGACTCGGAAAATTCCATAAAAATATTCTAAAAATTCCTAAAAATATCTAGAATATTTCTAAAACATTTTTAAATAGTTCTAAGGACTTTAAGAACTTCAATATGGAAATTTCGGGGCGTTACACGGATGTTGAACATGAGTCAACATCTGGTTGCTCCATCTCTACCTCTTGGACAATTAAACTCATCTTCTTGGGCTCTTCTTCTTGTGTAGGTTTTGGTTCTTCCCATAGAACCATTTTGCCTTTGCTCTACAATTCGTGGGTGTTCTCATAATTACCTACATGGCTCATCACATCATTAGGTAAAATATCTATTAAAATTGATATTATCTTCTTATTTGCCATTAATTGTGATTGTTGCTCCTCGGTCCAATATCTTAGTCGGAGCTTCTTCCCTTTCTTGTCTCTCAAAACTTCGAACGGTTCCTCGATCACCATACTTATATTCCAATCCGTTTCGAAGAAGGACTTCGTCTTCACCATCCAAAAGGTGATGTCGTATAGGCCTTCTCCTTAAAATTTTGGCGAAATAGCAAAATCGGTCACCTTCTTTTCTTCCTCAGCAGTTAGTCTGTTGAAGAGCGACCCGCTCTGATACCACTTGTACATGATCAAATAGACATCTAGAGGGGGGTGAATAGACGTTACCCCTCAATTACTCGGTTTGCTCCTACACTTTTTAGTTTACACAACAAAAATAATAATTAAACAAAACTAAGCTAATATAAAGGAGACAACCTGTTTAATGTGGTTCGAAGATAAACTCATACTCCACGGTTGTCTATAAGGTAGACAATCCAGATCGGTCGGTGGATGATTGCCTGGACAACTTCCGGCTATGCTCAACCTCCTTGTGGGTGGAAAAACCTCACCACAAACTCTTCCTAGACCTCTTGGAATCACACAAGAGCACTTGAGCACTAGTGTACTACTAATAAGCTTTAACCAAGCTTATTTCGTCAACCCTAGCCAGTCAAACCAAGCCCTCTTAAATAGAAATTGTTGGTTGAACTGGCCATTACCAATCAACTGGAGACAATCCTAATCGACTGCTCCAGCTAAATTTGAACGTTACAACCCAATGTTTGAATTTCAACCGACACTAGTCGGCTGCTCCTAGCAGCAGTCGACTGCTCAAATCTTAAACCTAGGGTTTTCCTACCCGAGTACAGTTTACTCGCACTCAGACTCTCACGACTCACTCGACTCTTCTTTGCAGCCTTGACTATTATCCTTAAGCCTTCTTTGCTTTGGCTCTCGTCCCTCAGATGCATACAAGCCCACAGCTCATCTCCATACTATCCTTTGCGTATTCCTTTAGCTCTCGCCCCTTGGATGCATACAAGCTTACGACTCGTCCTCATGACACCCTTCGTGTATGCCTTGAAGTGCACTTCTCTTAGCTCATCGTTACTGCCTTGTTCATGGTCCCTCGGATGCACCATCCTTCACCAGACTCAAAGTCATCAATCTGAGTTTATGTGTATCCTGCAGAACCTGCACACTCAAATATACATATCAAATACAAGGGCATACCTAACTTAAACCCTTTACCCAAACATCAAAACACATGGTCACACGGATCATAGAATGCCTCAACAGACCTATGGCACCTCAATTGTGATATGGGGTGCCTCGGGTATCAACTGAGGCGCTTGAGTTTCGGTTAGCGCAAAACTCCGTCTTTTCTACTTAGGTGCCTCAGTTGACCTTTTGGTCAAAGTCAACATTTGTGTTAACTTTACTCCATTCTTCATCCTCTTGGGTGATTTCTAACCAACCAAAGTTAGGCTCACCTGAACCCGACTCTGGCCTTCACCTCGAATAGGCTTACTCCCTAACTTCTCATCCCTCGGACATCTCACATGTCATTCTCGTCCACCGGTGTACTCTTCCGCAATCTTTGTATCCCTCGGATGTACCAAGCCCGTTGGCTCCCTTCCCGTGTCATCCTTCCTGTTTGTTGCGTCTACCATTCGACTTCTTGTACTCCTAAGCTCTTACACACTTAGACACAAGGATAAAAAATATATAGGACCTAACTTGACATGGATGATCACATCAAAACCAAATCGGAATACTTACAAACTCCCCACTTTTAATACGCATCAACCGAAGTTAAGTCAGGGTAAACAAAATACAAAAATAACATAGTTTTTATGAAAAAAATAAAACATTTTAGAATATTATAAATAGGGACCTCCCCCTTAACTTAAGCCTTAAATTCTCCCGCATTGATCATATAAAAAAATAGGGTTTTTATCAAAAATATTGCAAAACATCTTAGAGAGAGAAAAATAAATTTTCTAAGTATGGCAAAATAGGTTAAATCACATAAATTAGAAATTTTGATAAACAATTCTTTAAATTGGATTTTGATCAAAAAAAATCTAACAATTTTCTATAATGTTAAAAAAATAACGAACGGGTCTAGAAAAATTAGAATTGTCAGAAATAATTTTCTAAGTATTTTAAAAATTAAAAATACGATTTGTGATAAAAAAATTTATCTAAAATTCTCAAATTTTTTGTTGAAGAGGTAATTTAACAATCTCAAGTTTGTAAAAATTTTCAAAATAATGTAAATTTTCTATGTGAAGGAAAAATAATTTTCATGGTAGAATTGAAAATTTTTGATAAAATAATTCTAAACATTAGATATTGATCTTGAAAAATTTTATAAATTTTGACAATGTTTAAGATGTAACATACATATTTGAAAAAATTATATTTTTCAAAAATATTTTTTAAATATTTTTAAAATATAAATTATTTTTTTATTTTAAAATCATTAAAAATATTTAATAGCCAAAAAATTCTCAAATAATTTTTGAGAATAGATATAATTAGTGTCTATAATAAAAAAATTAAAAAAAAATTAATCTCAAACTAAATCATCGAATTGATTTTTCTAATAATCAAGAAATTTAAAAAAAAATATTCAACTACTTAAGCATGCATACAAAATAAATTGTTTAAAACAAGATTTGGGTATCCAATATAAATTTCTACCTATAGGGTTAACCAGAAATTTAGGTTTGGGCACTTTTATAATTTGGCCCCTGTGATTTCTCAAATACCAGGTAAGTCCTCTAGTATATCTAACATTACTTATTGGAGCATGTAAAAAATTTGAGCAACAAGATCCTTTTCTAATATTTCTACTTGATTTTTAATTTCTTTTTTTCAATTTTAACTTGATCAAATTTTTTTTTATGTTTCAATTTGGTCAGATAAACATGCATACTCTTTCTTTGAATTTATAAATTTACTCCTATTTTTACATAATGATCTGCTATGTATTTTAACACATTCATATTATTGGCTTGGAGGAAGCATACATATCTCACTTACCATTGCGTCGATAGTCACTCCCCCTTCATCATTGTCATCTTCTGAAGTATCTCCCTCTTCATCGATGCTTATCTCAGATGAGCTTTCGTTGTCTTCTAATAGGTATTCGGCTATTAGTGCTACTAGTTCGACAATCTCTTTGGTCTCAGACTCATCTGAAGATGAGCCAATATCTATCGAGTAATGAGATTATGCTTCTTTTGGTTCTTAGTGGAGTTCCAGCACCTTATGCCAGAGGTCTCTAGCAGATGCGCAAGATCTAATCCTTTTGAGCTCCTCAGTTAGTAGTAGGCTTAAAAGGTGGAACTCAACCTTTTCGTTTGCCATGAACTTGTCTCGCTATTTCTTAATTCGGCAGTGTTCTTCGAGTTCTTCTCCATTCTTATCCTTGGGTGCTTCAAAATCATATTTAATTGTTAGTAAAATATTAAAATCAATTTTCAAGAATACCTCCATACGACATTTCCAAAACTTGAACTCTCCGTCAAACTTCGGTGGGTAAATACTTGATCCGGCCATTGTCTTATTGCTTCAGGCGACGGTTAGTCCTCCTAAAACGGTTGGGCTCTAATACCACTTGTTGGTCCATAGAAAGGGGTGAATAGCCCTGCCAAGTTAAGCTAGATTGTTTGCAAATTCTTTAGCAAAAATACAAATTAGTTATACAGCAATTAAAATAAACAGCATCAACAAACTTAATAGAAAACTAGTAAGAGATCAGGAGTTTACTTGATTACAACCAAGGTGGTTGCTAATCCAAGGTAATAATAGTACACTAGAAATATCTCCTTCAGTGTGGGCAGAGAAGTGTCTTACAGACGTTAAATGCTTAGAAAAGAGTAGGAAAATGATTACTAGTTGTTCTTTCTTCCTAGCACTAGGGGCTATTTATAACCCAACATAAGAAGTTACAATTGTACTGACGTGGACTTGAGGCACCTCAGTTGTGATTTGAGGCGCCTAAGTTCTGACCTGAGGCATCTCGGGTATTAGCTAAGGCGCCACAGTTTTGCTTAGCACAAAACTCCGTCTTTTCAACTGAGGAGTCTCCAGAGGCAACTGAGGTGCCTCAATTAAACTTTTGGTCAAAGTCAACATTCATGTTGACTTTTCTCTGTCTTCGTCTGCTTGGGTGATTTCGGCCAACTAAAGTTAGGCTCACTCGAACCCGACTCTGGCCTTCACTTCGAACGGGCTTCCTTTCCGGCTTCTCATCCCTCTGATGTCACACACGCCCTTCTTGTCCATCGGTGTACTCTTTCATAGTCTTTGCATCCCTTGGATGCATCGAGCTTGTCGGCTCGTTTCCCATGTCATCATTCTTGTATGCGGCGTCTTCCGTTTGACTTATTGTACTCATAAGCTCTTGTACACTTAGACAAAAGGATCAAAAATAACCAGCACCTAACTTAACTTAGTTGATCACATCCAAACCAACTCGGGGTACTTACAGATACCTTCACAATAGTATGATATTGTCTACTCTGGGTCTAAGCTCTTGTGGCTTTGATCTTAGGCTCTTCCCAAAAGACCTTATACTAATGGAGATATCTTTCTCATATAAGCCAATAATCTTTTCCATATGTTTTCAATGTGGGAATTTGTTTGCAACCTTGCAACCATAACAATCCCCCCTCAAACGAAGGACCACAAGGTCTCCTCAAGTGAAAAGTTTATCGGTTTGACGTTCGATCCTCGACTCACTAGGTTTTCCTGCCCCTTAGTCCAATCAACCTACTAGGACTTCCTTGCTTAGCCATAACTAAGACTTTCTGCTTGGTGTCTAGTCCTATTGATCCGGACATGAGAGCCCCCACTTTCTTTGTTCGAGATCAATATTCCACATACATGGCTGGATTAGATCTTAGCTCTTATGCAGAATCGATTATTAGATCTTCTAGTAGTCCGAGCTCTAATACCAATTGTTAGGACTGAAGGAATTTAGATATCTCCATAATAGTATGATATTGTCTACTTTGACCTAAGTCCTCATGGTTTTAATCTTGGGATTTTTCTAAAAGGCTTCATACTAATGGAGATATCTTTCCCTTATAAGTCCATGATCTTTCCTAATTATTTTTTATGTGGGACTTTATTTGTAACCTTGGAATCCCAACATTAGCAAGTGATTTGTGTAATCTAGAGATGTATAATAGGAGGACCCTAATGTAACAGGGGATATCTTTTTAACCGGACTCTCTAAGTTACCTCCTCACTTAGTGGTATTGGATAACCATGGGGAAAACACTCCGATACACTTCTATAGGGTATTATATTAGTACCTAGTCAGGATCTGTACAAGTGCATAGCTAGGACATGAGTATGTGACTAATCCGTAGCACATCAACTAACATTGCAATGAAATCGAAAGTCTAGAGTATCCTTTCCAAACCAACTTTCACCCTTTGAGCTCCTGGGCATCTCCTCTCTCTCTCTCTCTCTCTCTCTCTCTCTCTCTCTCTCTCGTTTTTGTTTCTTGCATTCTTGATAAACCAACCCTCATTAGTCTAGCTAACTTCCTTCGCAACCTTGACTAGTGTTTAAAACCCAGTCCTGAAAATTGATATTTTTATTACAAATGCGGTAACCATGCACTTGCAATCTCATAGCAATGAACGATTTGAGGGACTAGCGAAAGAGCAATAAAACATGTTTGCCTTTCTTAGAGCAGCAAGCTCCTCCATCATCTGATTAGATCCTGATTTATTTAGACTTGACTATGTTTTGTAGTTTGATTTCTAAGTACTTTACCTAGACTTTATGTTTGACTTGTTTGACTTTGTAGGCACTTGATGCCATAGTTTTATGTTGTATTTGACATATGATGTTTTGCTTATTTGGATTATGCAATTTTATCCTTTACGTGCTTGACCTACTAGAATATCTATACCTTATGATTGCTAGCTTTAGATAGATTCTTGAAATTTTCCTTTTAATATTTTTTCTTTGAAAAAAATTTAAATTATTCTTTGACAATTACTTTGAAAAATATTTTGAAATTGCATTTAGTAATTTTAAAAATAATGTTTGAAAATGCATTATTGTTTTGAAAAATATTTTTATGCATTATTGCCTTGGGAAAATGTATTTGTTTCAAGTTTCCATTGAAGATTATGGAACAATCCCTATTTTTAATGTGAACCAGAGGGGGAGAGATGAGTTTAAAGTGAACCGAGAAAAAATTGAACTAGCACTTAGATAAAAGTTGAGTTCAAGTTAGCTATCTCAAGCTTGATTGAACTTTCAACTTAAGCATGAACTGATACTTATCATCTTTTTGCTATAAATTAAGTTTAAAAAAAGTTATCAAGTCTTGTTTCAACTTAACTTGAACTTTAAACTCTGATCTAAGTTTAAGTAAGTTTAATTGTTTTTTTATTAAAGTTAGATATTCCATTAAAAGCATGTTAAACTCGGTTAAAGAAAGGTATATTTCTCTAACTTTAAACTATGTTGCTAAATATTAAAAATAGGAGATTATTGGTGCAATTAGCATCGATAATCAAACTTGTATTTTGATGTCTAACAAAGGGTTTAAAGTTAGACATTATATGTTTAATATGTGAGTTAAGTATATAGGTCACTTAACATGGAAAGTCTTTAATAGGTCAGGAAGATCAGACATTAGGTATCGGAAAGACCTAGTGGGTCATGATGATCAAACACTAGGCAAGGAGTCTTAGTGAATTAGAAGAACCAGACACTAGGTAGAAGATCAGATGAGTTGATCTAGCAAGCACTTGATGAGTCAACTAAACCAGACATTAAGTAAGGAATGTCCTAGTAGGACAATCAAACACTAAGCAAAAGAAAGAAGTCCAAATAGGTCAGTCAGACAGAATATTTAATAGGTAAGTAAGGTAAATCCTGGAGAGGTCTTTTGTTCTGGGAGACATGAGAATCTATCCTAATAGGGGTAACCATAGGCGTTTTGACTAAAAAATCCAATGGAACTTTCTAAGTCTAGATCAAATAGTCCTAACTGTCAGATTCATTTATGCATGATTATATTGTTTTAACATTATTTTTGTAGGACTTAATTATTACTCTGGTTGTGCTAACTTTATTTTACAAAAAAAAATTCAAGTTAGTCATAAGGTTCGATCGACCAAATAAAGTGGTTTAGTTGACCAATCCTGTAAGGTACGATCATATTAGATTTTAATCAAGACAAAGAAGGAAATATTGTTTCAGTCAATCGAAAACATGATCAGTCGATCGATTATATTTGGTAATCGAAGAATAGATAACAACAGATCAAGCAGCAAAGGAAATAATAGAGTTTGGTTGACTGAATAGGGAGTCGATCGATCGAACACATATAGTAAGCGAAGATCAAATAAGATTGGATCAAATAACAAAAGGAAATTCAGATGTTCAGCCGACTGAAAATGGAGTTGGCCAACCAAAAGAGGCTGATTTCGTGGAAGATATGATCTGGATAGATCATGAACCTAGATGCAAAGCTGGGAGAATTCTAGGGATCAGTCGATTGAAAAAAGTTTGATCGATTGGTTAAAAAACTTATAAAAGGAGTTCGAGATCTAAGGTTGATAATCGAATCTCTCTACGAATCATTCTATATAGCTCAATTCGTGAAGTGGTACTACACTGCTATACCAAGAGGCTCTTCGACAACCTACGTATATATTCTACTCTTTGTTGTCGATAACTGTATTATACTTGCATTTCATTATAAGAGATAGTAGCTTGTTGTAAGGATCATTTAATGAAAAAAATACATACATATTCAATGAAAAAATAATCTCCAGAGATCCATGCGAATATAATATACAATCTTTTGTTGCGTGAATGGTACAATCCTGGTAGCAACTTTGATTCAACAGATCTTAGGACGATCAAAATAGTCGCGCCTCTATCAGTATCCACACAAACACGTTCCACATTCATCGCACGAACTCATTTTCGAAGAAGAACCATCTTCGTTGTGCTAGCAACTTAGATGGTTCTGCCAAGAGAAGAAGAAGAGGTTCGACCAAGAGTAGACGAAGAGGTAGACTATCTTCATTCACCATTGTCTATTTTTTTTTAAATTGGTTTTGTACTCATCCAATGAATACAAAAGATTTTTGCCTCTTGGTCTCTGTTTCATTAATGCTCCATTAATCTCTATAAATTGACATTAATCCTCTTTAGTAGTTGAGTCTAATCCAATGAGTCTAATTCGAATTAGACTTGATCCAATAATGCAAAGGTTGGATTTATTTGAGTCTAACTCCATGGATCTAATTTGGATTAGACTTAACCCTATAATCTTAAGGTCCATCATATTTTAGTCAAATTAAAATAAATTTATCTCCAAATTAATATGTTCTTTATGTGTGACAAATAGGCTCTCATAATATTGACAATGTCTCTAAAATCATTTTAGATACATATGTAATGAGTGACATCCAACAATACATCATTGCTACCCAAGTCACGAGAATGTCGAGATCTGACCTAACCTTTCTGTGTATATTATCTTGTATAACTTGGTCATTCTATCCTCGATATCTAGATTGATCCATGAGGCATAGATCGTGTCATTCTCTTATCAATCTTTGTGTTTCTTAATCTCCAAGTAGATCTATTAACCAAATGAGCTCAATATCTCATATTGACTTATTTGAGCATGACAATGCATTTTAGTAGTCCTACTTAATCAAGGGTCCACAGATATCACTCTCGATATATGTAAGGTATAGATCTCATATACATCACTTATATCCCTCCATATAACTTATTACTGTGGGACCGGTGTCGTCGATAGAGGGGGTGAATATCGACCGGTTAAAAACTTCGCGGAAACTTCGTAAACTTTTGGGTTCGTTCTGGACACAGAGTTAGTAGCACAGTAGAAAACAAAAAGAATGAACAAACACAGAATGCACACGGGATTTACTTGGTTCCCAACACCCCAGGGTCAGTACATCCAAGGTCTAAGCACGGGAACACCCGTCCACTAATGGTCTCCTTTCCGGACTTTCCAGAGGCGGAGAAACCCGTCTTACAGTGCAAGAGTTACAATTAAAAGATATGAAATTAAGTGCATAATATTAAAAGCAAACCAAAACAATGAAGGTCGAAGACTCGGCTGATCTGGAACTCCGAAGTGTCGCGCACTTCCTCCTGGAGCCTCCTTGGTCGCAGAGCTTCGTCTTTAGCGCTTTGTCGTCAGTCAAAAAGCTCAGAATGATCTTGGAATTTCTATCTTGAGTTGAGGGGTCGAAGCCCCTTTTATAGGGTTCATTGGCACGCCTGTGTTGAAGGGGGCGCCTCACAGGGCTTGGCCAAAGCTTATCTCCACGTTGAACTCGCAGCAGTAGTTAACTCTTTGATCCAAGGCGCCTGTGTTGAAGGAGGCGCCTCAATGATTGAGGCACCCTGGTTCATTGAGGCGCCTGTATCATTGAGGCACCCTGGTTGATGGGGGCGCCTAGCAGCCTTCTTTCCAGCCATGTTGTGTGTTTGTCTGCCTGCTTTGTCTTCAATTTTAGGTACCTGCAAGATACATAAATACAAGGCAAACACATGTATATCCTTAGCCTTAAGGGTTTGGTTCTAACTTCGAATTTCCGCAAAACCCTAGGTCAAATCGACGTCTAAGTTCCCACCCCCGGGAATGCACCTTTCACCTACTCCTCGCAGGAGACGATTGCCACCCCGCCCATCCGGTTGAACTTTTACTTAGCTTTCGAGACTCTCGGATCTCGAGACGTCCGAACCTCGACCCATATCTAGTTCTATCCTTAGTCATCGCTCAGCTAAGTTGCTCAATCCCTCGGACCAAGACTTCATGCCCAAACCCTAGGTCCAGGACTTCGGTGCCCAACCCTCGGCCAGGACTTAGTGCCCAATTCCTCGAACCAGGTCTTCGGTGCCCAACCCTCGGCCAGGACTTAGTGCCCAATTCCTTGAACCAGGTCTTCGTGCCCAACCCTTGGTCAGGACTTACTGCTCAATCCATGATCAGGACTTAGTGCCCAATTCCTCGAACTAGGACTTCGTGCCTAGGTTAACTTGGACTTTTCATCACTTTGGTCCAGTTTTCTTGACTACCCTTCCCTTGGTCAATGTATCACTGACTTAAGCATATTGTCAAACATTGAAACACTTAGAGGAGGACATCACTGATGCATCTTGTACCAACAATCTCTCCATTTTTTATGTTTGACAATATCTTAAGTTAGATTGGATGAAAAGGGCTAAACCTTGGGAAAAAAAATTGAACTAAGTTTTGAAAACCCATTTTGATCTTTGGAGAAAACTTCTCTATCCTTTGGGAGAAAAAAAAATTCTAACTTAAGCTCACTCTCCCCATTTTTAAAAAAAAACATTTTGATTTTTATTTTGATCCTTTGGGAAGAAGACAAAAATTTCTAACTTAAGCTCACTCTCCCCCTTTGTCATACATCAAAAAAATGACAAACACATCCTTGCACCAACAATAAAAAAAACTTTTGAAAGTGCCTGGTTTTAATTCTTTTGAAAGCATAGCAGCGAGCTTGTTAAAAATACAATTGTACCAACAGAAAATAAATTTTACTTAAATTGCACAAAAAAATTACACTTTGAAAAGTATTGTGTAATTCGAAATAATATTTTGAACTTTTAGCAATCGTTTTGAACTCAGACAATTTTTACATTTAAAAAATAATACCTTAGAAAAATTTCCAATTGAGAAAGATTTTCAAAAAAGATTGCATACATGAAAGATTTTAGAATAATATACACTTTTCAAAAATATTTCACTTAGAAATTTTTGCACTTTAAAAGAATACTTTGAAAAATATTGTGCAAAAACTTGTACTTTGAAAGATATTTTTTCTTTGAAAAGTTTGTACTTTAAGAAATATGTACTTTGAAAAATCTGTACTTTGAAAAATCTATACTTTAAGAAATATTTGCCCTTTAATATAAGTACTTTTGAAAAATATTGTCCCCTTTTGAAAAATACAAGTACTTTTGAAAAATATTTTGTATTTTGAAAAATGCAAGTACTTTTGAAAAATATATTGAGCTTTTTGAAAATATTTGTACTTAAAAAATATTGTCCTTAGTATTTTGAGAAATATTGTGCAAAAAAAATTTTGTACTTTGAAAAAAAATTATTTTGCAATTTGAGAGAATTATTTCGCACTTTTTGAAAAATATAGGTACTTTGAAAAATATTATGCCGTTTTTGAAAAATCTTATGCAATTTTTGAAAAAATATGAGTACTTTGAAAACTACTAGTACTTTACTTGACTTGGTTGTTTTTCCAGTCTGACACAATCCTAGGAAACCTTGTTAACTACAAGAACATTTTCCTAAGTGTCCTGGAAAAATTCTCCAAATGCAATGTATTATTTCGAAAAGTATTAAAAAAAATTGAAAGTGAAAAAATGATAGTATTTTTAAAAAAATTACTTATGTCTTAAAAACACACTGCATGCAAACATATTATTTTGTTATTAAATGATTCCTTTAATTTGACCTCCTCCTAAACTTGGCTCAGTCCTAGGAAGCTTGCTGACTACAAGTACTCTTCCTCTGAGTCTTTAGGATTTGGTTTAGACCAAAAGAATTATCTAATAATTTAACAAAATAATTGCTAGAAATAATTTCTTTTGATTTAGACTCCTCCTAAATTTGACACATCCTATGACTTCTTGTAGATCATGAAATAGACTTTCCTCTGTGTCTTTAGGGTTTATCAAAATCAAAAGGAAAATAAGCACAATTTTTTGAGTGCATTTTGAAATATTGATGAGTATTTGAAAGATATATTTTGAAATGAAGGCAATTTGTCAGGCACAGTTTTCGAAAAACATTTTAACATGATAGTGATTTGTAAGGCGTAGTTTTCGAAAAACATAAGTGATAATGATTTGTAAAGCACAGTTTTCAAAAAATCACTTAAAAAAACACTCCCCCTGTATCCAATACCATTTGACTCTATCTAAGTGTCTTAATGGACTTTAGTGTTGACCTAAAAGGCTTGTAGCTAATTGTGTAGGTCAAACAATTTTCAAAAAGATATAATTTTGAAAATGTATAATATTTAAGCACTCAAATAAACATGAATTCCATAAAAACATTATTATGTTAAACCATTATTTTGAAAATAGATTTTTAGAAAAATATTCTAAGAATTTTGGAAAATAATTTTTGAAAAGCATTTTCAATTTATTAGTCCTTAACATCTCACCCATTCTAGATGTCTCAATACAAGCAAGCATGGTTGCCTTATGGGTGCATTGTGAGATGTTTGAATTATTTTTCTTAATTTATTGTTAAATCTAAGATTTAATTGAAACTTGTGTTAGATTCAAATTTATCAAATAGTAAAGTGAAATTGATTTTCGATAATCGGCTTCCAAGTCTTGGCGAAGCACAGAGGCCTTCTTTGGTCGTAGTCTTATTGGAGCAACAACCCTTTCCTTGACAAAGCCTTTTATCGAAAATTCATTTTTAAATTATTTCTTGAAAAATTTTGGTCTAACTAGCTTAGGTTTTGGATCAGTAGCTTCGGTTAGTTCCACCAAACGGCTTCCCTAACATACTATCAACTCACCTCCACCTAATACTAGGTTGTTCAAGTTTTAACTATTCTTTTTCCTATAACCGTTCTAAGTCATGCATAAATTTAAATATGAATGACATGACATATATTTTTAAAAAAACAGCAGATGCATGGCATGGCAGTTATGCATGAGTCAAACAATTCAAATCATTTTACTTAAGTTTCTAATAATGTATCAAATTCTCGATTTGATACATGTCGTGTGAACCCGCGAATATGCCAACCCACTTTGACATATTTAATTTTATTAAATTAATTGTTGCGGTTTGGGTAAGATTTTATTTAGTTCGAATTTAAGTTATTAAGATTTAATTGATGTTAAATTAATTAAGAATTAATTAAGTTAGTCAAGATTTAATTGGATATGAATTAATTAAGAGTTGAAGTAAAATTGATTAAGGATTAATTAAAATTAATTAAGAAATTAAATTAAAATTAAATTAATTAAGGATTAATTAAAATTAATTACAAATTAAATTAAAATTTAAAAAATTAAGGTTAAAAATTAATTAAAATTTAATTAAAGTTTTTAAGATTTAACTTGATTTAAGTTTCAAAATTTCTGGGTTAAGTAAAAGTTGTGGGTTTAATTTCACCATTTTCATGATTTCAAAAATTTCTGACTCATCTACTATTTCTTCTTTATCTAATTTTTTAAGTTTTTCTAATAATTCTGATTTGTTTGATTTTTTGTAAATTTTGTTCACTATAGCCTTGACTGTAGAAAATTCAATTTCCGCCTCATCCTCATCGTTAAAATCACATTCTTCTATATCTTCATAGTAGGTGGAGTAATTTGGGCCACTAGTTAATGTTTCAAGATTATCCAAGAAAATAATTAAATTATTATCTAAAAATATTTCATTTTCAATATCCTTAGAAATATTCTTAGAAAAATTACCTTTATTATCCTCAAGAATATCCTCAGAAAGATCATCCTTATTCTCAGAAATATCTTTAATATTTTCAGGATTAATCTCAAAATTTTCAAAATTAATTTCAGAATTATCTTTTTCATTTTCAGATTTAATTTCATAATTATCAATAAAATTATCAGAATTAATTTTAGCATTATCAATAAAATTATCAGAACTAATTTTAGAATTATCAGAATTAATTTTAGCATTATTAGTAAAATTATCAGAATTGATTTTAGCATTATCAGAATTAATTTTAGCATTATCAGTAAAATTATCAAAATTAATTTTAAAAATTATTGAATTGACATTAAGGATTAAAAAGTTAATTTTTGATATTTTAATATTATCTACATTTTGTAACTGATCATGTAGTATAATGATTTGACTATTTACAAAGTTTAATTTTTTAGAAAAATTATCTATGTTATCTACATAGGATAGTGCAGGAATTTGAAAATTTTTTGGAACGTAAATTTTGCGTACCTTTGCCGAACACTTATTTTTGTAATGTCCGTACTTTTCGCATTTGAAGCATTTGATGTAGTTTTTGTCCCGCCGAACTCCGAGTGCTGGTATTTCCTTTGCCGCCGGTGAAGAACGAGTCTTACGAGTAGGACACTGATTTTTATAGTGTCCTCTTTCCCTGCATTTGAAGCATATAATATGAAATTTAAAAATTGCCATAAAAAAATGTACCTGATTCACCCCTGGGCTCCCCCTCAACTCCTGGCATCTTTGCTCTGTCGGCTGTTAGTCCGGTGAAGAGCGTCCAGGCTCTGATACCACTTGTGGGACCGGTGCTGTCGATAGAGGGGGGTGAATATCGACCGGTTAAAAATTTTGCGGAAACTTCATAAACTTTTCGGTTCGTTCTGGACACAGAGTTAGTAGCACAGTGGAAAACAAAAAGAACGAACAAACACAGAATGCACACGGGATTTACTTGGTTCCCAACCCCCCAGGGTCAGTACATCCAAGGCCTAAGCATGGGAACACCCGTCCACTAATGGTCTCCTTTCCAGACTTTCCAGAGGCGGAGAAACCCGTCTTACAGTGCAAGATTTACAATCAAAAGATACGGAAATTAAGTACGGAATATTAAAAGAAAACCAAAACAAAGAAGGTCGAAGACTCGGCCGATCTAGAACTCCGAAGTGTCGCGCACTTCCTCCCGGAGCCTCCTTGGTCGCAGAGCTTCAACATTAGCGCTTTGTCGTCAGTCAAAAAGCTCAGAATGATCTTGGAATTTCTATCTTGAGTTGAGGGGTCGAAGCCCCTTTTATAGGCTTCATTGGGGCGCCTGTGTTGAAGGGAGCGGGCGCCTCACAGGGCTTGGTCAAAGCTTATCTCCGCGCCGAACTCGCTGCAGCAGATAACCCTTTGATCCAAGGCGCCTGTGTTGAAGGAGGCGCCTCAATGATTGAGGCACCCTGGTTCATTGAGGCACCTGTATCATTGAGGTGCCCTGGTTGATGGGGGCGCCTAGCAGCCTTCTTTCCAGCCATGTTGTGTGTTTGTTTGTCTGCTTTGTCTTCAATTTTAGGTACCTGCAAGATACATAAATACAAGGCAAACACATGTATATCCTTAGCCTTAAGGGTTTGGTTCTGACTTCGGATTTCCACAAAACCCTAGGTCGAACTGACGCCTATGTTCCCACCCCCGGGAACGCGCCTTTCACCTACTCCTCGCAGAGACGGTTGCCACCCGACCCATCCGGTTGGACTTTTACTTAGCCTTCGAGACTCTCGGATCTTGAGACGTCTGAACCCTGACCCGTCTCTACTTCTGTCATTAGTCATCGCTCAGCTAAGTTGCTCAATCCCTCGGACCAAGACTTCGTGCCCAAATCCTAGGTCCAAGACTTCGGTGCCCAACCCTCGGCCATGACTTAGTGCCCAATTCCTCGAACCAGGTCTTCGGTGCCCAACCCTCGGCCAGGACTTAGTGCCCAATTCCTCGAACTAGGTCTTCGTGCCCAACCCTTGGTCAGGACTTATTGCCCAATCCATGATCAGGACTTAGTGCTCAATTTCTCGAACCAAGACTTCGTGCCTAGGTTAACTAGGACTTTTCATTACTTTGGTCCAATTTTCTTGACTACCCTTCCCTTGTTCAATGTATCACTGACTTAAGCGTATTGTCAAACATTGAAACACTTAGAGGAGGACATCACTGATGCATCTTGCACCAACAATTACATACTTAGTGATCAACTTTATAGTCCACTTTGTTACAAGCGATGTTTGATGATAATACGAAGGTACACAACTTCTTATGTTGGGGACTGTAGTGACTTCAGGTCGAAGGACTATTCATATGAATAGTCATTATGAGAATGTTTATGACACTCATATAACGATCCATGAAAATTTTTATAGCGGGTCAATTCAGTACATATTCTCTAATATAGACTCATGTGTCAACTTGATATTTTATATCAATGACTTTTGAGATTAAGTCATCAATAGAGTGTGTGTGTGTGTAACCCAATGAGTTTAATATCTCATATTGACTTATTTGAGCTTGGACATACATTTTAGTAGTCCTACTTAATCAAGAGGCTCACAGATATCACCTCCATTATATGAAAGGGATAGATCTCATCTACATCACTCATATCTCTCCGCATAACTTATTTCATACATAGTGATCGACTTTATAGTCTACCTTTTTATAAGTGGCGTTTGCTGATAGCATAGTGCACAACTCCTTATGTATAGGACCATAGTGACTTCAGGTCTAAAGAATATTCATGCTATTAGTCAATATGAGAATGCTTATGATACTCATAATGATCCATGAAATTTTTTCATGGTATGTCAATTCAGTACATATTCTCTAATATATACTCGTGTGTCAACTTGATATCATATATCCAAGACTTGGGAGATTAAGTTATCAATTGACCTATATGCAAGTCCCAACGTATTAATATTTCCCTTGTATATTAATACTTAACTAGAAATAGTTAAGAGTAGTATTATATATATATATATATATATATATATATATATATGGTCTTCCACTATCAATTCAACCAATTGATTATATATATATATATATTTATTTATTGTCTTCCACTATCAATTCAAGCAATTAATATATTGTATATTAGAACCTACTACCTTAGAACATCATTATACTTATTCATCTGACACAGATCTAAAGTAGATATAATAATCATAAAGTTTATCTTTTATTAATAAAATATGATATAACAATTTCCTTATCAATCATCTTATAGGGGCTAATACTAACACTTGTTACTATCATCTTTCTTCTTTGTATCGAGCTTTAATCCTTCTCCAAAAAAGTTTTTGGAGAGGAGAGAATTAGTGGATTGCCCTTTAAAAATGGTCCAAGGGATCGTGGGCCTTAAAGTAACAATCATCGGACTGTGAACCAAGTAACTATCTGAGTTATTTTATTGTATTGTTTTTCCACTACATAACTACTTTGATTTTGAAAAGAAAGAGTTTGTTTTTTAAATGAGCGATATTCAAACCCTCCCTTCTATCGTGCTTTTCAGGCCTACTGATTGTTTGTGCAATTATACTCCGGATGAGAAGTTTCAATGATTGATAATAAGCTTAGATTAATGAGTTAGATCTCACTTTAGTTACGAGTGTGCAAGATAAGAGAAGTCCAAGAAGGTTGAGGGTTGAGGCTAGATTTTTTATAAGAAGAAGTCCATGTAGGACGGAAGATCCAATACATGGCAAGGAAAGGCCAAGAAATTCAAGGATCGGGTTCTTAGCAAAAGGTGGAGACCCGAGCAGGTCAAAAGATTAGATGCAAGGGTAGATAAAGATTCAAAACGAGGAAGCTTTAGGCATAAAGTCTAAGGAACAAGAGGTTCATTTGGTCCCGCACTAGCTACTCATTCGACAAGAACAACCACGGGTTGTGCAAGACCGACCACTACGGTGGCACACTGCAATGACAGCCTGCTAGGGAAACGGTAGCTCGCCGCCTAAGATGCTAGCCGAGTTCAAGCTCAATGAGTTTGACAACCGTGACTTCTTCAACATCTCCCTCTTTGACAGGTACAACATGCATGGGACTATACTTCAACCCCCATTGCCACCACCGGTAGGTGCAGCAGGTTCCGCTGTGCTACCTACAGTATCATGGAGGTGTGTCAGGCGGCGCTGAGGATGAGGCCACCACTAACGATTGCACTGGTGGCACTAGTTATAGATTAACAACATACAAATTAGAAATGACATATACCTTACTATATAAGACATATTTGTTTGTTAGTATTGGATGTACAACATTTAATCCTGAGTGTTGATATATGACTAAGATTAAAGTTATGATAGTTATGATCTAGCTAACTAGTTGTATCAAGTTTATAGGTGCAGAATACTTAACAAGTGATGAAGTTTTGGTTGTGAACCATACAGTGACTAAGTCCTAGTGGCACTAAGCATCAAAAGTCATAAGTGAGAGTTTGGCATGAGCTAACTCTTGGGTGAGTCAAAGCAATAAATTCTTAGTTGGATACTAAGTGAATCGTGTCCAAGTAATTAAGGCTTAACAGACAAATTCCTAACTGAGTGCTAGGTGAATCAAGTCCAAGTGATTAAGGCTGGCAGATAAATTTCTAGTTGGGTGCTAGGTGAATCAAGTCCAATTAATTAAGGTTTGACAAACAAATTCTAAGCTGAGTGCTACGTGAATCAAGTCTAGGTGGAGTCAGCTGAGAGCTGAAAACTTGGCAAAGGATAGTCCATGTGGAAGCAGTTAGGAGATGTGGCTTGGCAACTCATGTTGGGTTTCGTGACGGTTCTGAGTCGCGCATGGGAAACCTCTCCATGTCCACGGATTAAAATTTTTAATCCGAATGGAGAACAATCTCCTAAACGACCATCTCATCATCGTGCTAACCGATTCGAGTGACTGCTTGAACAAACATGTTGTTCTAGCAATCAATCTCGTCCAACCGATTAGCCGCGGAATAGACGATGAGTAGATCGTCGGTTTTTGTGTTTATCATCGAGGTCCATGATAATTAATTAAATAATAATTAACATACAATTAATTAAACAAGAAATAATAGCAAGATCAAAGTAAGGAACCAAAACAAAAGGTTATACCTCTTGTTTACCTCGCGATCTTCTACTGTATGACCCTACCTCTTCTTGGACGTCGTGTGGGCGACGATCTTCCAAGAACCGAAGTCACCAAAGGCACCAACACAACACCTTCCTTCTCCTTAGCTTGGCCGAAACCCTAAAGAGACTCTCCTTCCTCTTCTTGTTGCCGCCGGAACCCTAACTTCCAAGGAGGTTGCCGCCGGCTACCATAAAGGCTCCTTCTCTTGCTTGTGTCGCCACCAAGAGAAGAAGAAGAAGAGGAAGAAGAAGATGAAGAAGTAGAAGAGGAAGAAACCCAAGCCGCCGCCTACTTCTCCTTCTTTCTCACTGTCGGCCACTTCCATCCAAGGTGGCGCCGCCTCTCCTTACTCCCTCTCTTGCTGTCGTGACCTCAAGGGAAGAAGAGAGGAAAAGGATAAAGAGAAGAGGAAGAAAGGGTGAGTTTCTTCCTTCTCTAACTCCTTGCACCACCTCCCTTAAACCCCTTAGCCGCCGGCCACAAGAAGACCTAGGAGAGAGAGGATGAGAGAAAGAGAGAGAGGGGCTCTAGGGTTCTCTTGTGTTGGATGTCTTGGTCTCATGACTCCATGGGTATATATAGGGCTACAATAGGGACTATGAGAAGGAGTGGGTCTTAGCCACCCAATGGATCAAGGCCTAATCCATTAATGATGATCCATTCCACTAAAGGATCATTATTGATCTACCTCACCAACCCCCATATTTAAATATGGGCTCCACCTATTCCGAGTACAAGAACTCCTTGTTGGGAGCTTGTCGTTTAGCTAGAAGGGGTGAATAGCTACTTTTCGATTTTCTTCCACCACATGTTAGCAAGCACAAGCGGAAAACTAAAACAATAACCTAAAACAATGCTAACACCAAATCTTTACGTGGTTCAGAGATGAAACTCTTACTCCACGGCTGTCCGTAAGGTGGATGATCCCAATCTTTCGGTGGATGACTCCCCGGAACACCTCCGGCTAGCTCTTGTCGCTCCTTGTTGGTGGAGAAACCTCACCACAATCGTTTGACAACCTCTGAGCACTTGTAGGCTACTAACAGGCTTTACCCAAGCTTGTTTCGTCAAGAAGAAACAGCCAAAAACGAGCCCTCTTAAATAGTGCTCGATATTGTTCTGACCGTTACCAGTCGACTGATGCTAACACCAGTCGACTGGTCCTTGCAAATTTGAATGTCACAGCACGATGATTCAAATTCTGGTCGACACTAGTCGACTGATCCCAGGATCAGTCGACTGATCTTTCTGTGCTCTACATCAGTCGACTGATCTTTCTGTGCTCTACATCAGTCGACTGATCCAAGCATCAGTCGACTGCCACCTAAGGTTTCCCTTCTCGAGTACAATTCTCTTAGCACTTGAACCCTAGGATTTCCCTTCCCGAGTACAATTCTCTCAGCACTTGATCCTCACGACTTAGCTGACTCTTCATCCAGTAGCCTCAACCTCTTGCCTTCAAGCATTCTTCGACTTTGGCTCTCGTCCCTCGGATGCATGCAAGCCCACGACTCCTCTCTCATGCCATCCTTCGCGTATGCCTCAAAGTGCGCTTCCCTCGACTCATCGTTCCTGCTCCGGCAGCCTCGACCTGTTGCCTTCAAGCCTTCTTCGACTTCGGCTCTCGTCCCTCAGATGCATGCAAGCCCACGGCTCGTCTCCCCATGTCATCCTTCGCGTATGCCTCGAAGTTCGCTTCCTTTGGCTCATCATCCATGCTTTGTTCATGGTCTCTCGGATGAATGCAAGCCCATGGCTTGTCTCCCTATGCCATCCTTCACCGAACTCGAAGTCGCCCAACTAAGTTCATGTGTATCCTGCAAACCTGCACACTCACATACACATATTAGATCAACATGAAACCCTAACTTAATCATATTGACACAGACATCAAAACCCATGATCTTACCCGATCACACTTGGGTCGATTGCACCAACACTCCTCGTGTTTAAGATATCGAATGTCCGTTAATTAATTAAATTACTGATAATTTAATTAATTAACATCTAACTCCTTGAGTAGTACCACTCAACCTTATCATCATGTCGAACCAAGTCCACCTGCAGGATTTAACATGATGAACTTTATAATCTCCTCAAGGGGACATCATCAACTCGACTCACCAGGACACGATTTTCTTCTATAATCAATGGCACAGCATGTAAATAATATTATTTCCCAACTTACCGGGCCTATCAATTTAACAAAATAAATCTCGTCCATTGGTAAATCAAAGAAATAAATATTAAGTACATGTGTCCGTTATTATATCGGGATTAAGAGCTTGTACTCCATAATAACTGAGGTTTGATTCAATTATAAAGTTAGTATAAATTAAATCACCTCTATGTCGGTCCTGCTCAATATACACAAAGTGTACTACTGTAATTATATGGTCAAGATAAACCAATACTAAATTACACTACAACCATCCCGATGGTTCGTCCAAATCCATCTCGGTTGTGAGCCTCTACTTATACTTTACAAGGGACTGATAACATGATCTTCTGTGTGACACCACACACCATGTTATCTACAATGTAAAGTATTAGACAATATACACATAACTAATATAAATATGCAAACAGTGATCATGTGATTCTCATTTCAAAAAGTAGATGTTTATATAAAAGCAAGGCTTTTAGTATACATCCTAACAACTCAGTCTAGATAAGTCAGTTGAAGATTGAACGTCTAGACCCAACGTAAGTGTGAATAACTTTAAATTATATATCATACTCATTACGTGTAGGGCTACAAACAAATCAAGCCGGTTCGTGAGCTTTTCAAGTAGGCTTGAAAAATATTTGATTCATTTTCAAAATTATGGAATTTGAGTCGAACTCGATCATGCTTAATAATTTTTCAAGCCAAATTCGAACCCATAATATTTTGTTCGATTGTTCATGAATCGCTTGTGAGATGAAATTGAATTGAATTCTAATTATTTTTACATCATTTTAATTTAAATATACTCAAATTAAGGTTTGAATAATTCGAACCGAATTCAAATTTAAGTCATTTCGAATTATTGTTAGAATAAGTTCAAATCAAGATTTAATCAATTTAAATCGAACTCGAGCTCGAATTTTATTTTTAATCAAGCTCAAACCAAAATTATTTGTATTTTCAAGCTTCAAATCAATCTTCAAATATCATATATATTTTTCAAGCTCGAACTCATATATCAATATTTTCATATTATTCAGCTCGATTCGATTTGATTGCATTTCTAGTTCTGTGTAATCACTGCAGGGAAGCATGTTCAATGGTTTTAGGCAATCGGATGGAGTCCAGAGGTGATTAACTAGTGATAACTCTCGACGAAGGGATTACAGAGGATCCAGCCTACAATATTGGGTCTAGATGACAGGAGAATATGGGTTATCAGAGCAACTTCTAGATGGCCGAGAGATGACTTTATTAGCAATCCAAGCAAGGTGGTTAAGATGAAATTTGACCCTAACTAGGCGACCGGTGGGTATCCAATCTACCGAAGAGCTTTGTTAATGTTATCTTACGAATAGAAGTTTTAGCCATATCAGCACGAAAACAAGTGATCGAGAAGGCTCTAGGCGATGGGAGGAGTCCTATATAACGAGTTTCGAGGTAGAGGTTGAAAACAACTCATTTACTAATCTCTTAATCTTTTGTGCTTGTGCTCTAAGTGCTCCTTCACCTTTTGTGCTGTGACACACTGTAACGCACGCTTCATTTCTAATCGGTAACACCTAGTGTAATATCTTTATTTGTTTTAGTATTGCCACATTTTGCTTATTGTTGTTATGACATGTATGAGCTAGAAATGGTGAATAGGTTCAATCTCTTGTCTTTGTTGCGTTGTGCTCATCGTTGAATGCGCAGCAGAAATCTTGATTCAAACTCGACTCCACATGCATAATACTTAGATTTTATTTGATATCCACTTTCTTAATATGACTAATCTAAAGATATACTCCTCACTCACAGCTTTCACTAAGAACTTCCTCCTTCTTAGAAACCTTTCAGAGTCGGAGAAGCCTTTTATAAGCTTGAGAATAAGACTACAATAAGAAAAGCAAAATACACAAGCAAATGAAAGTAAATAAACTTTACATATGACATCCTTGCTTTGGATTCTTGCTTATTGCTTTAGCTAGCCTCTTGATGGTTGAAAATGCAACAACAGCTCACCTCTAACCTCTCAAGAATCGACACTTTGAAATCTCCATGAAACCCCCTTACTTAGGGTTGCTTTTAGGTTGGAAAATGTCTCTCAATCGATTGGTCTTATGCCCAATCAATTGTCACATTGGATCTTACTATTCAAACCTGTAGAACAACTCTTTTTCGCCTACCAATCGATTGGTGAGCTATACTAACCCAAAGCCTTCTTTGCACTCGAAGAAAGGCTATCAATCGATTGGCAATGCCTAATTGATCAACCAATCAATTTGGTAGCCTTCTATGCTCTCGCAAAGACATTGTCAATCGAATGAGCCAATCAATTCCAAGTCATTATGTGCTCTCGAAGAAAGCATTCCAATCCAATCGATTAGTTTGGGCTAATCAATTACTCTAATAGATTGTCCAATCCTAAACCCAAAATCCAGGTTTGGGGTTTACCAATCGATTGTTGCCTCTTACTCAATCGATTGGTAACCCTAAATTTAACCTTTTTAAAACTTAATTCAAGTCTTACCTGTTATCTAGTTGACCTCAATCTATTAGGACTTCCTCTGTTCAACATCCAATCATCCATGATTGGTTGAGACTTTCTGTTGTCTAGCATTCGATCAACCTTGACATATTAGAGCTTTTTCATGAAGTGTCTGATCACCCTTGACCCACTTGAACTTTCTTCTTGTCAACCTTCCCATTAGACTTCGAATTACTAAGTGTTTGGTCAACTTTTGACCCACTTGGAATGTTCCTTTGCCAATATTTTCGTTGGACTTTCGATCACCAAGTGTTCGATTAATCTTTGATTCATTTGGACTTTCTTCTTGTCAATCTTTCCATTATTGGACTTTCAATCACCAAGTGTTCAGTTAACCTTTGACTCGCTTAGAATTTTATCTTATGATATAAATGTCCAGTCCTTCGTGTTGGAACTTGGATGGCTAGAGAGGGGGGTGAATATAGCCAGACACAAAAGTTCTTTCTCTTTGGAGATTTCTGCACTTGAATGTTAGCAGCAACAGTGGAAGCAAGAACAAGACAGAGTATAAATGCAGAAATGGAAAGCAAACTACAAATGCTAACAAGAGTCGTTTACAAGGTTCGGGGATAACTTGCCCCTACTCCTTGGCGTGCCCTTAAGGTGGGCGATCCCTTGATCGTCGGTAGATCAAGCCCCGAAAAATCCGGATAGAATGCAACCTCCTTCTCGGTGGAGTAACCTCTCCACAGCATTTCAAGATGATGAAGTATTAAGTACAGGAAACACAAGAAGAAACCTTACTGAACACTTAGAACTGCAAGAACACAAGCAAACTTCTCACCGAGCTCCACTCAGCACAGATCTCACGCAAGAACTCCCTTCTTCATGTCTTCTTGCTGATGGACTCGCCAAGTCTCTTGTTTCTTCTTCCCAAGTGCTCAAGTAATACAAGGTTGCTCAAGATTCACAGTAGAGTTGCTCAAGAGATGAATCACAGTAATCGCATGAGCAGAACAACAGATGTCGCAAGAACTGATCAAGTCTTGTCGAGGCTTCATCGCTACCAAGCCCTTAAGCCTCTCCCACTGATCGCCAGGTCACAGCCACCTCACTGCAGCTCCCAGCACCTCACCTGCAACTGCTCACCTACCACTGAGCTCTCCTGGACTCCCTGAGCTTGATGGACCCGATTTAGCTAAGTTAAGTTGTCACGAATTGTGGGACCATCAGAATTTAGAATATTTATAAAATGCTGGAAACCCTTTTTGCAATCAAAATATGAAAACGTAGTAAAGGGGCCACAGGTCGTATTTTTCCTCGGGACTAGTTGATGTTGTTTGATCCGAGCTCGTGTTTATGTGTCGTTTGTGAATTTGGGTTTCGAATGTGATTTGGTGTTTGGTTTGCAATTCAGAAATGAAAACTCAATAGAAAGAAGGAAACTTAACCATGTAACTTAACAAATGATAGCAAGTTATTATTCAACCAAAACGACCACTTACTCATCTAAAGCACTTAAGCAATTTTTGGAAACAAATCTAAATTCCAATGCAAAAGCAAACTACGAATTGTATTGAACTTCAGGAATTCCCACCTAAACCGAATCTTCACTTGATACCAAAATGGAAGTAATTAAATCAAAACAACTTGATAACAATTGAAGGGAACTCATGTGCCGAAAACTAAAACGAAGTGCAATTTTGATTGGTTGCTTGATACTAGGGCAGATCTACAACTTGATACGCATGTATAGCACAATAAAATCAGAAACAACCAAAATTGAAGCAGGAATTTGGGACTGAACTAATTGCAGCAATAGAGATCACAAATCAAGCATATCCACATGCAAAATGAAGCTGAGTTCAAGTACATAAAGTCACTTCTAGGTATGTTAAATCTTAATCCGACTCAATGCTTAAACTTAACTGGAAACTTACACACAGAAATGGCAGCAGACTTGATACACAGACAATAAAAGCTAATGTGCCGAAATTGATACTAAGCAGAACTCAATGAAGAAATTCAAACAGGGATCAAATACAGAAGTTCAGACTGCAAAGGCATGAATGCAGCATCAACTCATCGATACACAAAAAAAAACTGATGCTAAGAAATTAGCATAATAAGCTCAGAAACAATCCATGTTTTTGGCAGAAACAGTCCATGAATGTTATAACAATTCGAATGCAAAAGCAAGAATGCAGAAATGCAGGAATGTAGTGTGGTATTTCTGAAACCGATGGGGATGTTGAAACCAAACAAACAACTGAAGTCAAATGCAAGGGAATTCTAATGCAAGGCTTCACTGATACAAACTTAGGCAGTTACAAACATAGAGCTGCTGAAATAAACTTGGAGTTGCAGAAATGAAGTGCTTTGGAACAAAACTGCAGGCTGAAATTCAGACTGCATCTGAATTCGGAAACAAGTAGCAATTGAGATTAAACTAGACAAATCAGCTGGAAATCCACACTACCAGTAAGTAATGCGCAAGACTGAAGGAAGAAAATTCAAAAACACAAAGCAGGTCAACTCAGAAACGTTTAATGCAGAACAGTGTGCAGAAATTGCAGTTGCTAATCAAATTCGAAAACAACAAACAACTAGGATCAAGTACACAAATTCTAGTGTCCAAATAAGATTCAGAAGAGCTAGTGATTGATTAACATGACTTAAGAAACTTTAAACTGAAACGTTGCAAGACTAAAACTGAAACTGAAAAGCTGATTAAATCTGATACGCAGAACAGGGGAAGAGAAGAAATTGGCACGCAACTAGTAACAATGAAACGCAACAATGAAATGAGAATTAAACTAAAATTACAAACTATCATTCACTAAACAAGTTAACTAGCTAACTACTTGCAGGAATTGAACCTAATTAAGGCAGAAAATAATTCGGAAGAGTAAACTACAGCTGAGACAAAAGACAGTAATAGAAATAACATTCAGAAATAAAATTACAGCTACAAACATGAAATTAACTAAAGAATCTATCATCAACCCCTTCTCTCAGCTCAAGAACACCTTGTTCGTCACGCAAGGAAGAGTCTCGAACCCCTAAGCTCAACAAACCAATGGAAAAACTGAATCTGCGAGTCAACCAACTCAGTTCTGCTCAAATTGAAAACCCCTTCGATTTCTTCAATCTAGCTTTGCCCAATTGTTCTGATGGCTTGGGAATGATCCGAGCTTACCCGAGAACCCCTCCAGATAGCTCAGATTGATTAAGGATGGAACAAAACCAGATTCAAGGCAATCGATGACAGAGTTGATGAGACCTCAATCACACTCTGTTCTTGGGCAATTTAGGGCTGGAAACATCACGGCATCAGCTTCCCGAAGATCTGGAACTTGCTCTAAGATCGGAATTGATGGGTCGTGCCAACGGATTGAAGAAAAACTGAAGAACTATTGAAGAACAAACGAAGGAATGAGAGCTTGCGGCGAAGACACGACGAGGAGAAGCTGCGGCCAAATTTTCCTTAAGTAATTAACATTGGACGGCTCAAATTGATTTGAGGAGATCCAACGGCTGATCTTGCTCTGATTTGATCCAAACTTTGACGATGATGATCTGGGGTCAGGATCTGCCTTGTGGTAGCTCGGATCCTCCAGATGTGCAACGAATGGTCCAGATCACCCTAATCTTTGAATGGACGATCTAGAGCCCTCCGAGCTTGATCCAATGGTTGATTGAGCTCTGATTAGGATAAAACCTTCAGATCTTGATCAACCCTAACCATAGCTCGGATTGCTTCAGATGGTCCCGGATGGCTCAGATCTAGCCGCTTTTGAATCGGATGACCCAGATTTAATCCTAATCTTGATAACTCGATCCGGGTCACTTCCGACTCAAGTTTGACCCAATATGCCCTAGGTCCATGAACCTTTCATGCCAACAAAAAATAGATCAAAAATTTAGTGGCCAAATAATCCAAATATGTGCAAATTTGTAATTATGTCCAAAATAAAAGGAAGTTCTAAAACCTAGGGTAAATTCACAATTAAGCAAGCAAAACATGGGTCAAACATGGATTTTAGCAATTAAAATAATCAACAAAATGGTACTTATCAACTCCCCCACACTTAAGCTTGAGCGTCTCGCGAAACCACTAAGTATGGATCCCCTAGATTTTCTTAAGCATAATTAGAAGCAAATGAAAAGAAATTACCTAAGGTTGTCAATTCTCAAAAATCTAAGCTCTATGGATTAGTATCTTGTCCTTAAATCAACAACTTAGCCTTTTCATCCATCACGATTCATTGAGATAAATTTAACTCACTAGCCTTTCAAGGAAAATTTTGGTGGCTCTCTCCTTAAATTCTAAGTTAATGATGGAAGTAGAGCTCACTCAAACACACATGCTTCTTATACTACCATAGGCTTGCTTGTTATCTAGTCTCCACCATTATTCATGATTGGGATTCACATCTACAAAAACAAATGAAAGCATGGAAAATGGTAAGAAATGGAGTAAAAATCAAGGAAATGGAAAAATTGATAAAGTGAGAGACTTGGTTGCTCAAAAATGTTTCCGATGTGCTTTGCCCCTCTTGTCAGTCAAATCTGAGTGGTGGAGTAAAACTTGAACAATGCTTTTGATTTGGATGAAGAAACCCTCCTTTGTCTCAATGTGCCAATTTTGCCCTTTTGTGCCAACCTTGCTTCCTTCTTTTTCCTTGTTCTCTTCTCTTTTTTTTAGAACTGCAGAAATAAGTTTCCTTCATATCAGCTGCTTTCTTTCTCTCTAGTAAAATCAGAAATGAAATGGAGCAAGGCTTTGATCCGGATGTGGATGTTTCCAATGATCTCTCCACTAGTTTCATTGTGCCATCACTCACTTTTGTGCCACTTTGTTTCTTTCTTTCCTCTTATTCTTTTTTTCTGTTTTGACCAGCAGTGGTTGCTCTCAACACTTTGTGACACCTTTGTGTGCTTCATTCCTTGATTCACAGCTCCTAGAGAACCCAATTCAGCTCAAGTTGATACACACTTGTGCCGAAACTGCTTTAACGGAATGCAACCTTCTGAAAAAAAAAAATTCTTCTTGCAGATTCCACAACAACTCTTCACAAATTTTTCAGCACTTTGCAGCTTCCCTTGCATTCAGTTCGCAATATTTCAGCAGCTACAAGTCAATCCCTAGCAGATTACAAGCTCTCCCTTTGGCACAAACATTTCAGACATTTTCTTTTTCTTCTTGCAATGCTTCTGTTCAACTCTCAATTCTATACAGCTGCAGTTCATCTTCTAGCAGGGTTTCCAGATTTTTAGTTCTTGATCAGCTCAGAATTCTGCTTAAGCTTCAGATTTTCCAGCTCAGAATTTCTGCTTAAGCTTCACTGCATTTTTCCAACTGCAATTCATCCTCTGAATTGTTTTGTTTCAAGTTTCAGCTCCATGCACTAAATTTCCGAATCCAAAATCATCCAGTTCTTCATCCTTGCAAACATCTGATTTCTTGACAGCAGTAGCATCAAATGGAAATGGAAGATTTAAATGCTTCAATGAATGAATTGATACACTCCATTCTTCAGCAACATATTTTCTTGGTCACTGCACTTTACAGCAAATGTCTTTTCTCTGTCTTTTTTTTTCGAAATCCAATCAGCCACCTCCTTGTGATCAGTAGTGGATGGCTCAACAATTTATGGCATGTTCATGTACTCAATTTCCGGATGAATAGCCCTAACAACCAATTTCAGTTTTCAAGTTGGTACAAAACTGATTTTGTGGTGTCTCAATTTAAGTCCTTCATGTGTTTCAATTCTGAATTCTTCCCAATACAGGTTCAACAACACCTCTTCACAGATTTCATCAGTCTTGTAGCTATCTTCGAACTCAGCTTGTAACATTGGATCAGATTTGGTCAGCTTCACATTCAATCCTTCAAGATTATTCAAAATTTCATGCTCTCCCTTGCTGCAGTTCAGATTTTCAGCTTCTTTCCAACATTGCTCAGCTCTGTTCAGTCTTCAGAGTAGCTGTTTGATGCAGCTGTAGTTCATCTTGATACAAGGTTTACTGATTTTCCTAGCAAGGTACAGCTGCAAGTCTTTTCCACTTAGCTCAGATTTCTCTTCTTCTTCAACTGAATTTACTTGACATAGAATTTCAGCACTTGTTCTCAAACCTGTCCAACTGCCATTAAACATCAAGTGAGCTGGCCGAAACATGCTTCAAGTAGCAGAATTTTTTTCTTGGCAAAGAAATTTCTTTTTTTTTAAGCAATGGCACAGAATTTTTCCTTTGTTGGTGTGCCATTTTTTTCAGATTTTTCCATTTCTTGCCACTTGGATCTTCAAAGTATGATAAGGAAGCTCGATCTCCAGTTACTTCCATCTCTCTTGCTCATTCTTGGAATTCAAACTCACTCAAAATGTAATTGTTTCCCTCCTTCCATTGCAAAAAATTTTTTCTTTTTTGATCGAAATGCCTTCTTGATACAAAACTTTTCCAAAACACTAATCACTCCCCCACACTTAAATCTTTGTCCGTCTCGGGCAAAGTAGCATCAAGAAAATATCCCAAGCAAACAAATCCCTAGAAAAATGGGGTTAAGAGTAGGAAAATAGAAAGGAAAATTGAAAAGAGTATGTATCAAGTATGATCATTGCTAAGAATAACATGGAAAAGGGAAACAATTTGATTAGCCTTCATAGATGTGATCCAATCATCGAAATATGGTTTTGAAAGAACCTAAGCAAGTTCTAGAGTACAATAACATATGTGTATCACAACAGTAATGCTAATTCTCACTAGGCAAAAATAATTCATCTCAAATTCTCAATTAAGAATCTAAAGCAAAGTAGTACTCAAGTATCCAAGAATTCATCCATGAGCTTAAACCCTAAGTTTTGACAACCAAATTTAATTTATTTTCCAAGAGATTCTAAAATGCTATAGAATAACCTAGAGGGATACAATTTATCTCCACTCATGCAAGAAAAAATGCGAAAAGAAATAACAAGGTATTTACAATGACTCCTATGCATTCTACTCTACTCATGCATTTATTAGCAAGGACTCAATTTAAAGGAAAATTCTAGAAGTAATAAAAGTGAAGGAAAATGCAAGAAGGAATAAACTCCCCTTTATTTCTGGTGGACGGAGTCTATCAAGCAGTAGCCTCCATCGTAGTAGTGGAGGAATATGGGTGGCTGAGAGAATTAGGACTCCCCCACACTTGATCTTCACAAAAATTTGCTCCGGTGGCCGCAGGTGAGTTAGGTCCAAGACCCATGTAAGAGGTGGAGTGCTTTGAATTAAAGTAAAATCATCTCCTCCTTCTTTATGCCTTTTGGAAGTCCTTCCAGGAGGTTGAAGTATGTTCAGTTGGAGCACCCACTCCTGAAGTCTTCTGGACCATGCAAAACAATGTAATACCTCTCTCAAGCGTGCAGGGTAAGAAAGAAATAAAATAATATCAGTCTCTACATGAAATGTATCCAAAACTACATCAAATCCAATTAAATCAATTCTTGGTGTCTCAATAAATTTTTCACAATTATTTCCTACAAAATTTGCATCCAGAAATTCATCACAAATAATGAAATCAATCCTTGGCACTTCAATAGAAATTTCACAATTATTTCCTACCAAGGATGTATCAAGCAATGTATCACAACCTATGAAATCAACTTTAGGTTCCTCAATGAATTTTTCACAGTTATTTTCAGCATAAGATATATCAAGAGATTCATCACAATAATCAATAATACTAGGCACTTCTAAAAATTTTTCACATTCAGTATTTGCATCTGATGTAACCCAACATGCTTCATTTTTAGCAAATTCAACACTAGGTACCTCTAGGGATTTTTCACAATCAAATTCTACAAGAGATGCATCCCTAAGTGTATTACAAACAATAAAATCAGCTTGAGGTACCTCTATGCAATTTTCAGAAAAATTAGGAGGAGTATTTACCTGATCGTGCTGAAAAATACCTGGAGGTTCTACAGAAGTAGATGTATCCGTGTTCTCCTCCTAGTCAAGTAATTGCTCCACTTCAGGTTCAAGTTCTGGTGGACACTCAACTAAAATAGGTGATCCTTGGGTTCTTGCTTCCACCAAGCAAGTCCCTACACTTTCTGGTAATTGTGGTGGTCCCTGGGGCTTAGTGCAATCCCCTACACCTATGAAATCATCTCCAATGCATGTTCCCTCAACCATTCCTGTATCAACCAAATTAGAAAAATTAGGATCATTAACAACTAAATCATCACATGATAAAAGTATAGAATGATCCTGTAAAGTTTCAGAATTTAATTCAAAACTATCACAAGCCCTGCTATCAATCTCCTCCAATGCCTCTAAATCAGTAGGAATAGGTGATTCTTGGGGCTCAGTGCAATCCCCTACACTCTCAATCCTATCCTCTGGATTTTCTGATGTATCAATCAATGATGGTGGTCCCTGGGGCTTAGTGCAATCCCCTACACCTATAGATTTATCTGATTGTCCTGATCTTTGGGCTTTTATCTTATTCAATTGATCTTGCATGTTTTGAAACCATTGTAGTTGTTCTTGAAAAATTTACTGTTGTTGTTCTTGAAAAATTTACTGTTGTTGTTGTACTTGTTGAAACATCTCCACCATTCTCTGTTGTTGAGCCTCACTCCACTCAGGATTCTCAAAGCCTCCTTGGTTAGTCTGGAACTCTTGTTGGTCTTGAAATGTAACATAAGGCTGCTGAAGACCAAGAGTAGGCTGTGCATTCTGAAATGGATACTGTGGGGGCTGATCAAATGGTTGAATAGGCTGATTAAACTGCTGAAAACTTGGTTCACAATTTGGTGGAGATTGCTGAAAATTATGGTTCTGAAATTGAAAACTTTGAAATGGAGGCTGAAAATTCTGATCGTCTTGTGGAAAATATTGCTGTGAAGGTTGTGATCCACTCTGATTTTGATATTGGTTGGGCTGAATTGGTTGAAAATTTTGACTTGGTTGAAAATCCTGCTGAAATTTTTGAAATTGTGGCGGTGAAAACTGAAATGGAACGGACTAGAAACTCTGATTTTATTGCTGGAAATTCTGGTTGCAAGGCTGAAATTGCTGTGGAAATTGATATGGTTGTTGGAAATTCAAATTATCTTGGTACCCTTGCTGAATTCCTTGAAAAGATGATTGATTTTGTTGATAGGGTGGCTGAAATTGGGGCTGGAATTGCTGAATTGGTTGCTCAAAACCCTGGAATTGTGGCTGCCCGTTCTGAATTTGTTGAAATTTGAGTAGGGCTGTTGGAAATCTTGCTGTGGTGGCTGCTGAAATTGCTGGAAAGGCTGAAAGTCTGAATAGGGCTGCTGAAATTGGTTGAGAGGCTGACATTGTGGCTGCCCTTGTTGGAATTGATAGTTTGTTTGCTGAAAATTTGAATAGGATTGCTGAAACATTTTGATCTTGCAGCCCTGTCACAAAACAAACAAGAAAAATGGCAGCAACCGTATACAAAAGATAAAACACAAGAAAATAGAATCCAATGATATGTCCAAAAGCATACAAGCAAAAATCAAACAAATCAACTAGTTGCTTCCCCGGCAACGACGCCAAAAATTTGACTGACCCAAACTAGCTGTCACGAATGTGGGTCCTCCAAATTTAGAATATGAATAAAAATGCTGGAAACCCTTTTTGCAATCAAAAATATGAAAATGTAGTAAAGGGGCCACAGGTCGTATTTTTCCTCGGGACTAGTTGAGAGTTTGTTCGATTCGTGCTCGTGTTTATGTGTCGTTTGTGAATTTTGGGTTTCTAATGTGAATTGGATTGCAATCTGAAAGGAAAACCCAATGAAAAGAAGGAAATTTAACCAAGCAACTTAACAAAACGATGGCCATTAGGGACTCAACCAATTATGAACATAATCAAACCAAGATACAATTTAATCAAGACACTTAGACAATTTGGAAAACCAATCTCATTTCAAATGCAAAACAGAGGCTAAGCCAATAGATAAATGCAGTTTTCAGAAACAACCAAGCTTAACACACTAGATACAATTTTTGGAAGCAAGCTAATACAAAGAGATTTCAGAGAAGGCCGGATTCAATTCTAGTCAATTTCAATAACCATAGCACACTGAAACTACCCTATAACTTGATACCAATTAGTACCGAGACCTTGCTTGATACAAAGTGAAGAAGTGGATGCAATCTTGATACAAAGAGGATAACTCATGTGCCAATAGCTGAAATTAAATGCTTAAGCTGTAACCTAGCAATTTGAATGATGATGGATTCAAAAACATTGCAGAACTGAAGGGAAAAATGCAGAAACTAATCTGATTGGAATGTAGAATTCAAAGTGCAAAAATGGACTGATGTAGGAATAAGCTGCAGACTTGCAACAATGGACTGCAGGAATTCAAAGCGCAGAATTTCTGAAATCTGGATGCAGAGTTGATGCGCAAGTAAACAAGAATTAAATGAAGAGTTTCAATGTCACGAATTGGATGCCAAGACAACAGATGCAAGCTGAAACAAAATTTCAGAAATGGAAATGCCAGAAACTGGTTCGAATGCAGGTATGAAAAGGCAGGAATTCAGCAATTCAAATGCAGAATGTAAAAGAGTAAACCAAGTTCGAATGCATTAATCTAAGCTAAGAAAAACAAGCTGCATTTAACTAATATTATTTGACATCAATGCAGAAAGTAAAAGCTGAAACATGGTTGAATGGAGTTGAGACGCAAGCTGAATCTGAAGAACAGCATGTGCAGGAAATAAAATGTGCAGAAATGAAAGGTGCAGAATTTGCACAAATGGATCAAATGCTGAACTAACAACTGTGAATTAAATTCAAGCCACTAACCTAAGTTCAGAAGACTTAAAAAGCTAATGATAACTTGACAAAAACGAATGCAACTACCAGAAATAGGGCTAGAACTACTGACACGCTGGAATTTAAGTTGGCACACAAGCACCAAGCTGATACGCAAGCATACAAGTTGATACGCAGGAATTAAACAGAAAGTAAACTAGAATTAAAGACAATTGCGCACTAACTAACTTCCTAGCTAACTCCTTGCAAAATTTAAACACTAATTAAAGCAAGAAACAATTCGGAATGGTAACTACAACAGATACAGAAATTTAGAAACAGAATTCGTGGTAGAAATTACAGCTACTGCAAAAACACTGAAATTAGCTACTGAAAACTAATCCTCAACCCTTCCTGAGCTCAAATCCTCCTTGTTCGTCACGCAAGGGTGAGCCTCGGACCCGCAAGCTCAGCAAACCATTGGAAACTGTCTCTGCGATTCACTCCCAGCTCAAACTCTGCTCAATCTGAATTTTCCATTCGAATCCTTCAATCTCGCTGCGTCCAAGTGAGATGGTGATTCGGGGATGGTCAGAGCACTCTAGGGAACCCCTCCAGATAGCTCCGGGTGATGGAAATGGAGCGCAACTGAGATCGACGACTTCAAACAGCAGAGCCACGGAAACCTCACAATAGATCTATTCTTGGGCAATTCTCAAGCTGGAATTTCACCGATAGACTTCCCCAATGACCTAGGATTCAATCTAAACAAGGAATTGAGAGGTCGCGCCCCTTGGATTGAAGAAATTAATTGAAGAACAAAGAACTAGCTGAAGAAGAAGAACGCTGCGGTGGAGACGCGACGAGGAGAAGCTGCGGCCAAATTTTCCTTAAGTAATTAACATTGGACGGCTCAAATTGATTTGAGGAGATCCAACGGCTGATCTTGCTCTGATTTGATCCAAACTTTGATGATGATGATCTGGGGTCAGGATCTACCTCGTAGTAGCTCGGATCCTCCAGATGTGCAACGGATGGTCCAGATCACCCTAATCTTTGAATGGACGATCTAGAGCCCTCCGAGCTTGATCCAACGGTTGATTGAGCTCTGATTGGGATGAAACCTTCAGATCTTGATCATAATGCTTGATCAACCCTAACCCTAGCTCGGATTGCTTCAGATGGTCCCGGATGGCTCAGATCTAGCCACTTTTGAATCGGACGGCCCAGATTTAATCCTAATCTTGATAACTCGATCCGGGTCACTTCCGACTCAAGTTTGACCCAATATGCCCTAGGTCCATGAACCTTTCATGCTTACAAAAAATAGATCAAAAATTTAGTGGCCAAATAATCCAAATATGTGCAAATTTGCAATTAAGTCCAAAATAAAAGGAAGTTCTAAAACCTAGGGTAAATTCACAATTAAGCAAGCAAAACATGGGTCAAACATGGATTTTAGCAATTAAAATAATCAACAAAATGGTACTTATCAGAGCTTCCCTCAGACGAGCTCCAGTCAGCAGCTCCAGCAGCGCCAGCATCCGTTGCAACTTGAGATGTAAACCTGCCCAAACTGACGTAGCAAAAGCCTCAGTTTGACTCCCTTGAAGTAAACCTGAGTTACCTGCACACTTAGCAGCTCATTAACTCAGCAAATCAATAGAGTATCAACAATCAGTAGTTAGGAGCAGAAATCAGTAGCGAATCAGCAGAGAAACAATGAAATCTGAGCTCTGACAACGTTTTTGAATTAAAGCTGCCAGCTACTGATCGGTCACCGAACCAATCAGAGTGACTCCTGATCGGTCACTAGACCGATCAGGCTGGGTTCAGACCGATTAAGTTCCATCCTGATCAGTCCCCAATGCGTAATCAGAAATCGCGACTTCTTCGGGACCGACCACCAGACCGATCCCAAGTCATGGATCGGTCACCTGACCGATCCACCCCTTTGCAGAGTGATTTCCCAGCTTCGCAGTCCAAACCTCCTGATCGGTCACCAGACCGATCAGGACATGCTCAGACCGATCAGGCTCCATCCTGATCGGTCATAGTGAGGAACTCGCGACATTTGATCGTTCACCAGAACGATCTGAATAGTAACCCTGATCGGTCACCAGACCGATCAAGAGTCGCACAGAAAGTTTTCCAAACTCACTGTATGCTCCCTGATCGGTCACCAGACCGATCAGACATCTCTGGATTGGTCACCAGACTGATCCACGAGGGAACTCCGTGCCAATTTCCCTGATCGGTCACCAGACCGATCCAGGCTAGGCCTAACCCACTCTAAGTCAAGAGAACTGGCTCCTAGCCTCCCCTGACTCGTGCTCAGTCCTTCGGACCAAGACTCCGTGCCCAACTTCACTCACCAGGACTTCAGTCAACCTGGCTTCACTCACCAGGACCCGGCTTCATTCACTGGGATTTCCAATCACCTAACCCTCCGAGTTAGGAATTTCCACACCTAGCCCTCCAAGCTAGGACTTTTCCACACCTAACCCTCCAAGTTAGGATTTCATCCACCTAGCCCTCCAAGCTAGGACTTTTCCACACCTAACCCTCCAAGTTAAGATTTTATCCACCTAGCCCTCTAAGCTAGGACTTTTCCACACCTAACCCTCCAAGTTAGGATTTCATCCACCTAGCCCTCCAAGCTAGGACTTTTCCACACCTAACCCTCCAAGTTAGGATTTCATCCACCTAGCCCCACTAGGTATTCCTAGTTCACGACCAGGACTTAATCATAATCATCTCATCAACCTAAACTAAAATCGGTGTCAACACCAAATCAACAATCAGGGTCAGACTGCATCAACAATCTCCCCCTTTTTGTTGTTTGACAACCCGATTTTAAGTTTAGGGATTTGAAATCAATAATTGCAAATCTCACACTCATAGGGGAATCAGGATCCTCCCCCTCCTCATAATTATCCCAAACTTAACCAACCACACTCTCCCCCTTTATCAAACACCGAAAAGGGTCTAGAGGGGTCGTTAAGTTTAAAAATAAAACCTCCCCCTCAATCCTAGGGGTTATCCCAAATCAACAAAGAGTATGAAAAATTTGAGGGTTATGAAAAACATATGACAGATATTCAGCATGGCAAAACAATCATATGTATCATATGAACATGGAGTAAGGAATACACAAAGCAATGCATAATATAGCAAGGCATACATGAAGATATCTAGCAATAAGCATAATATGCCAAGGCATACAAGGAAATCAGTCATAGAGTCAGATGTATAACACAACATCAAAAATATAGTCATGATAGTCAGAGCATAGACATATCATCAAGTCAAAACAGTCATCACAAATTATGAAACCAAGAGCAAATCAATCCGCAGCAGGGTCGTCATTAGATGTATCATCAATATAAATGAAATCCCCTGGTCCAGTGCTGCTGGAGGGCGCCGCTCCAGAGGATGAAGGCTGGTATGGGTGACCAGCTGCCCAACTGTGCCACTCCTCGTGCCATATCTCCTGCCGGGAGCGACTCCCAGAAACGTCAGACTCGATCGCCAGCAGGCTGCGGTCGAAAGCCTGAAACTCAGAGCAGACCTCCTGTCTCCAGAGCTCTGAGACATGCAGACCATGCTGGATCGTCTGCTCCAGCTCGGCAATCTACCAGCAAAGGTCAAGATCTGACTCATAGTAGCCCTCTGCAGCAGTGGGCGGCTCCTGATGCATCTGATCATGGGCTGCTCTTGGTAACTCCCCTGCACTTCTCCGATCCTTCCACCTCAGCCCCTGTGGTCCAACAACAATGCCAGACTGAGCCAATGTGCGTCGGTCAAGTCGGCAGTCCTGCCGAACCATCGGCACGATCCTGCCCTGTGATACGTCAATACCGATCGAATGGAGCCAAGCGGTAATGATATGGCCAAATGGCATGTAAACCGTCTGACTGTAGATCTGACTGTAGGTGATAATGGAAAAGTAGATGGTGGTCACTATGTCAAAATCTAACCGTTGATGCATCCCGTAGAGCATCAAGCAGTGGAATGAGTGAATTTCATCTAAGTGCTTTGAAGTAGTAGGGATGAGACGGTTAGTGATAATCTTAAACAAGACATAATCAATGGGGGAAAGCCGGAGAGCGACAAATGTAGGAAAATCACCGGCGGACTCACCGGGACCCCCTGGCCTGGGATGGCCGAAAAAGTACTCGTAGATAGAGTTAGGAGTGACTCCATCGAAGGGAACCGGAAGAGGATCCGGAAGAAAAGGGTAGAGCGGAAAATCATTATCCGAACGTCGACAATCAAGGAAGGCAGTGAAAGTTGATAGATCAAAAGTGAGGTTGATACCGGCGACTCGTGTCCTATACCCCGAACCCGCTCCACTGACCATGTTGTTATAGAATTCGAAAACTAGATCAAAGTTGATCGACCGCTCGAAAAAGAGAATGGACTGAAGTCCATAAAACTCAATGATTCATCGTACCGACGGACAATGTTCGTAAATGAATGCTCTTTCCACAGTTCGACAGGGCATGAGTTTGAAAGTGTGATATTCAAAGGCTAGTGCGTAATGGACATTTTGAAATCTTGAATGAGGGGGTGGTTGAGGTCTTGAAGAGGCTCCCTCAGCTGGCTCTTTGCCTTTGAAGGACCCTTCAGCGGGTTCCTTGCCCTTAGTGGATTTTCTAAAGGATGGAATAAGATCATGGCAACAAGTTGAATCAAATGAAGGGAGGTTATAATCAATAGAAGTTGATCATGTAACCGATGACACAAGAATGAATTATAACACAGTTGAATCAAATGGAATTGATCATAGGAACATAAGTTTGATCAAAGAGATAAGATTTGATCAAGGGAAGAATCAGATCATGATACAGAATGTAAATGATTAGGTTTAATCAGTAGAGTGAAGGGTCATGGCAAGGTCATGGTAATGGCACACACCACACAAAGAAGACACAATAAGAAATAACATGGTTAGCTCCCAAAAATCGTGACGGATGAAATAAACAAAACACAAACACTTACTTAGGGGCCATGAGGTCGATTGACTTCAGAAGAACTCGTCTCAAGTCAAGAGAAAAACCTCACAGAAATTGGAACGACGCAGAGGATGTGTGCACGGAAAAACCAGATCACACGCTCGCAGCTAGGAGTTGCCGAGAACACCAACTGCAGGAAGAAGAGCTCCCACGCACGGGGAGAAAATTGCACTCACAAGAGGACGAAGATGAGGGATTTCGGCGATGAGGGGTTTCGGTCAGCTAGGGCTTGGGAGTAAGGGAAAACGGGAGTTAATAGGTTGGTGGATCGATCCACCAACCGCAATTTAATGTGATCGAATCGGATCACCGTTCGATCTGGGAGCGCCCAGACCGATCAAGCTCCAGCCTGATCGGACTGGCCTGGTCCTGATCGGTCGGGTGACCGATCAGGCAGGCTCCTGATCGATTGGCTGATCGATCAAGAAGCGAACAGTGGGTTTTCGAAATTTTCTGTGAGCCTCCTGATCGGTTTGTGGACCGATCCACACAGTGAGACAGATCTGTCTGTGGACCGATCCAGGCCAACACAGAGAGATTGCAGAGGGGTATCGAAATTTGGCTGAACCGGCCAGTTGGACCGATCAGACATACTCCTGATCGGTCTGGTGACTGATCAGGCTCCCTGATTTTTCCTGATACGATCTGAAACTTTCAGTTTCAGACTCCCTATCAATTTCTGATAAGATCAGATGAAAGTTTATCGCTCTTAGAGGTGTTTCCATGACTATAATTGATCCTTTAAGAAGGATCAAAGGTCCTTATGGGTCTAACAAATCATTTTGCTCCACCAAAGTGAAGGCAAACTCAAACACAAACATTCAATCAATCTTCACCCAAGTTTGTGTCAATATAAAGTCTCCAATCAAGTTTCCTTGATTGGAATGTCCAAGTATGATCATGGAGCCAAGTACACATATGTTATGCATTGGTTTTCCTCATACTTGGTCACCATAGTGATTATTGTCTCGTCAACCTAATTTCTCAAGGATGCATTGACATTTTGAGAAATTAGGTTGATCCTAACATCTCACCCCATATCTAGCGAACAAAAACGTTTTGTTGAACCTTATAGTTTGTGTGAGATGTCCCTAAGTTACCCAATTTTTGCCTTAACAATTTGAATTGATCATGAAGGGCTTTGAATGCTCTTTAGTCCTATGAAGCACGACACATTCCCAATTCCCTTCGTAAGAAGCTAAACTCATTCTCGGGGAATGGTTTAGTGAAAATGTCCGCTAGGTTTGATTTGGATTCTACATGTGAGAGTACAATATCTCCTCTAGCAACATGATCTCTAATGAAGTGGTGACGCACTTCAATATTCTTGGTCCTAGAATGGTAGACTGGATTCTTTGTTAGGTTAATTGTGCTAAGGTTGTCACACAACACTTGCACACCCTTGTAGGTTAATCCATAGTCCTCAAGTGTATGAATCATCCACAACAATTGTGATACACTCTCTCCCATGGCGATATATTCTGCCTCGGTCGTGGAGAGAGCAACACAATGTTGCTTTCGACTTGACCAACTAACTAGAGATGAACCTAAGAATTGGCAACCCTCACTTGTGCTTTTCCAATCCAACTTGCATCCAGCATAGTCGGAATCGGTATAGCCAATTAGGTCAAATGATTCAGTACGGGGGTACCAAAGACCAACTCCGATTGTGCCCTTCAGGTATCTCAAAATTCTTTTAACAGCAATTAAATGAGATTCCTTGGCACAAACTTGATACCTAGCGCACATACCCACAGCAAAAAGTATATCAGGTCGACTAGCTGTGAGGTATAGCAAACTACCAATCATGCTCCGATATTGAGTTAGGTCAACAGGTTTACCACTCTCATCCTTGTCTAATTTTGTGTTTGTAGTCATGGGAGTGGTAACTTCCTTCGAATCACTCATGTTAAATTTTTGGAGCATCTCTTGAGTGTACTTTGATTGGTGCACATGGATCCCATCTCGGGTTTGTTTGATTTCGAGTCCAAGGAAGAAAGTCAACTCTCCCACTAGACTCATTTCAAATTCACTCTCCATGTGCCCAATAAATTCATTTAAATAGCCTTTGTTGTTTGAGCCACAAATTATGTCATCGACATATACTTGGGCTACAAATATATTATCACCTCTCTCCTTAGAAATAGTGTAGGGTCTATTTGTCCTCTCATAAAACCTTTTTCAATAAGGAATGTCGATTACCGCTCATACCAAGCTCGGGGTGCTTGTTTAAGGCCATAGAGCGCCTTCTTGAGTTTGAACACGTGGTTTGGGAGTTCGGTAATCTCAAACCCCGAAGGTTGTTCGACATAGATCTCTTCTCTTATTAAACCATTTAGAAAAGCTGATTTGACATCCGTTTGATATAGCTTGAAACCACGATGTGTTGCAAATGCAAGCATCAATCGGATGGATTCTAATCGTGCCACGAGAGCATAGGTCTCATCGTAATCAAGGCCTTCAACTTGACTGTAGCCCTTGCTACTAAGCGTGCCTTGTTTCTTGTGATTTCTTCCTTATGGTTCAATTTATTTTTAAAGACTCATTTGGTTCCAATAATGGTGGTCTTCTTAGGTCTAGGGACTAAGTCCCAAACTTGACTTCTTTCGAATTGACCTAGTTCATCTTGCATGGCAATGATCCAATCGGGATCATTTAATGCTTCGTCAATTTTTCTAGGTTCAATTTCGGAAATTAGGGCAACTTCATTAGCCTCATTCCTAAAGAATGATCTAGTCCTAACCCTATGATGGATGTCTCCAACAATTTGGTCTTGGGGATGACTAGAGGCTAACCTAGTTGTCCTTGGTGTTGGTGGTGCTTCTTGGATGGTGTCACTTGACACAAGCTCAGCCTCAGGATTCGGCTGATCTATAAGTTGTATGGGCTCACCGTCATCAGACTCATCGCCACCATCTACAACATTTGGACTTTCATCCAAACCCAGTTGCCTGAGTTCAAATTGAGCTCCTTCAACATCTTCTGATTGATCATTTACTTTGGGAATTTCTTCAAATACAACATCAGAAGACTCTTCAACTAATCTAGACTTCTTGTTGTAGACTCTATAGGCTTTGCTAACGAGGGAGTACCTGACCAGTATCCCTTCATCAGCCTTTGCTGTGAACTTTCCAAGATGGTCCTTGGCTTTTAGAATAAACACCTTACAACCAAACACCCTAAGATGTTTAACTGTAGATGGTTTTCCAAACCAAAGTTCATGGGGAGTCTTTCCTAAAAATCTGTGAATGAAGACCCGGTTTTGCACGTAGCAAGTTGTGTTTACAGCTTCGGCCCACAAGTACCCCGGTAATGAGTACTCATTGAGCATGCTTCGTGCGGCCTCTTGTAGGACTCGGTTCTTCTTCTTTACAACACCATTTTGTTATAGTGTTCTAGGAGTGGAGAACTCATGCCTATACCCTCTATCTTGACAAAACTCTAAAAACCTTTGATTTTGGAATTCGCCTCCATGATCACTTCTTATTGTTTTAATTGTTGATGATTTTTCGTTTTCAACCCTTCTACAAAATGAAATAAAAACATCCAAAGTTTGATCCTTATACTTTAGAAAATAGGTCCATGTATATCTAGTAAAATCATCAATGATAACAAAATAATATCTACTACCATTCAAGGATATGATTGTACTACAATCAAACAAGTCCATGTGAAGTAAATCCAATGCGGTAGAAGTACTTACAGTGCTTTTACCTTTATGTGCAGATTTTGTTTGCTTACCTATTTGACATGCATCACAAAGTTTGTCCTTTTCATACTTGATGCTTGGTAAGCCACGAACTAGTCCCTTGTTGATCAATTTCCGGATATTCTTCATGTTCACATGTGCTAGTCTCCGGTACCAAAGGTTAGACTCATCTTCTCTTGACATGAAACACTTAACAAAAGCATTAGTAGCACTTTTAAATAAAACTTGGTAAATGTTATCTATCCTTGTGCCTACTAGTACCGTGTCAAATGTGTCATGTTGTCTAACTAGACATTGACTTGATTTGAAGTCAATTGTGTAACCCGCATCACACAATTGACTGATACTTAGGAGATTAAATGTCATCCCCTTGACTAGAAGGACATTCTTAATTCTAAGACATTCGAATATTTGAATGTCTCATATTCCTATAACCTTAAGACTACCATTGTTACCAAAGGAAACATTACCTCTACTTTTTCTTTGAAATGTAGTGAATAAGGATCTATCACCGGTCATGTGTTTGGAGCATCCACTATCAACGAACCAAGTTGATAGATGCTCCCCCTCAATCACAACCTACACAATTCGAAAAATAGAAGATTTAGGTACCCAAATCTTGGGACCTAAAGCACCTACTAAGCAAGACTTAGGCACCCATGCCTTGACTACTTTCCTTTGAACCCTAGGAGTCTTAAATTGTCTAACATCAGTCCTAGACATTAAGGACACAAATGATGGTTCTTTGGGTCGGTAACCAATACCGGCCCTATTGTAGACTGCCCTTTGGGCATTCAAAATCATATCTAAGGTCTTTGAGCTTGTTGAGAATTTCTCAAGAACACTCTTGAGTCTCTCAACTTCACTCTTCAATGATTTATTTTCATCCTCTAACATTTCTACATGTAAATCATCAACATCCTCATCCTTAGAGGATTTCAACTGTTCAACTTCAATTTTCAATGACTTAACCTTATTTTTTGACTTTTTCAACAAATCGGTTAAGCATACAATTGTTCTATAGCATTTATCGAGTTCGGGAGTAATTACCTCTTCATCATCCGAAGATGATGAAGCCGCGTTTGATGAGTCACTCGATTCATCACTGCTTTCTTGATCTTCCAATGCCATGAGTGCCACATGCCGTGTACTCTTCTCATCCTTCTCCTCTTCGGATGAACTTGAGGAGGATTCATCTCATGTGGCCTTCAAGGCCTTCTTCTTCTTCTTGGATTTATCCTCCTTCTTCTTGAACTTTGGGCAGTCCTTCTTGAAGTGCCCTTTCTTGCTACACTCATAGCAAGTAATGTTAGATTTATCAAGTTTAACTTCACTAGGGTTAGCTTTACCCTTGAAGCGCCGACTCTTTCTCATCATCCTTCTTACAAAATTTGCCATCTTGGAGGAAGAAGACCCACTGCCATCCTCCTTAGAATCAGACTCGGACTCGGATGAGGATGAAGATGAAGAGACTTCCTTCTCCTTCTTCTTCTCCTTTTTCTTCTTGTTGGTCTTTTCCCCTGCAACTAAGGCAATCCCCTTCTCCTTGGGGCCTTTGTTAGCCATCTCATGTAGCTCCATTTCACAAAATAAGTCATCAAGTTTTACAACTGATAAATCCTTAGAAACTTTGTAGGCATCCACCATAGATGACCACAAAGCATTCATTGGGAAAGCTTTTAACACATACCTTACAAGGTCGCAGTTCTCGACCTTTTCATCAATAGAATGGAGACCATTGAGGACTTCTTTGAACCGGCTATGAAGTTCACTCACCGTCTCACTCTCCTTCATGGAGAGGTTTTGTAGTTGATTGAGGAACAAATCTCTCTTAGCGATTCTTGAGTCTCAGGTTCCCTCATGGAGTTCAATGAGTTTATTCCACAAATCCATTGCACTCGTAAAGGGACCAACCTTGATGAGTTGGTCTTTGTTCATGCCACATGCAAAGTCACCACCGCCTTCGCGTCGGCTTCACTTTTCCGGGTTTGCTCAGCCGTCCAACGCCAAGATTCCAATTCTTTTCCTTCATCATCCTTTGGAGGGGAAAAACCCTCCTTCACAGCGAACCAAGTGTTGATGTACATCTTTAGATAGTACTCCATCTTCGATCTCCAATATTGAAAATCTGCTCCATCGAAGAAGGGAGGTCGGGTGGTGCTAAAACCTTCTCACAAGGCCATTGTCGTTGACTCTCGGATGTTAAGCCGCTTGTACAGAGCCCCAAGCTCTGATACCACTTGTTGGAACTTAGATGGCTAGAGAGGGGGGTGAATATAGCCAGACACAAAACTTCTTTCTCTTTGGAGATTTCTGCACTTGAATGTTAGCAGCAACAGCAGAAGCAAGAACAAGACAGAGTATAAATGCAGAAATGGAAAGCAAACTACAAACGCTAACAAGGGTCGTTTACAAGGTTCGGAGATAACTTGCCCCTACTCTTTGGCGTGCCCTTAAGGTGGGTGATCCCTTGATCGTCGGCAGATCAAGCCCCGGAAAATCCGGATAGAATGCAACCTCCTTCTCGGTGGAGTAACCTCTCCACAGCGTTTCAAGATGATGAAGTATTAAGTACAGGAAACACAAGAAGAAGCCTTACTGAACACTTAGAACCGCAAGAACACAAGAAAACTTCTCACCGAGCTCCACTCAATACAGATCTCACACAAGAACTCCCTTCTTCGTGTCTTCTTGTTAATGGACTCGCCAAGCCTCTTGTTTCTTCTTCCCAAGTGCTCAAGTAACACAAGGTTGCTCAAGATTCACAGTAGAGTCGCTCAAGAGATGAATCACAGTAATCGCATGAGCAGAACAACAGATGTCGCAAGAACTGATCAAGTCTTGTCGAGGCTTCATCGCTACCAAGCCCTTAAGCCTCTCCCACTGATCGCCAGGTCACAGCCACCTCACTGCAGCTCCCAGCTGCTCACCTGCAACTGCTCACCTACCACTGAGCTCTCCTGGACTCGCTGAGCTTCCCTCAGACGAGCTCCAGTCAGCAGCTCCAGCAGCGCCAGCATCCGTTGCAACCTGAGATGGAAACCTGCCCAAACTGACGTAGCAAAAGCCTCAGTTTGACTCCCTTGAAGTAAACCTGAGTTACCTGCACACTTAGCAGCTCATTAGCTCAGCAAATCAACAGAGTATCAACAATCAGTAGTTAGGAGCAGAAATCAGTAGCGAATCAGCAGAGAAACAGACGAAATCTGAGCTCCGACAGCGTTTTTGAATTAAAGTTGCCAGCTACTGATCGGTCACCGGACCGATCAGAGTGACTCCTGATCGATCACCTGACCGATCAGGCTGGGTTCAAACCGATCAGGCTCTATCCTGATCGGTCCCCAATGCGTAATCAAAAATCGCGACTTCTCCGGGACCGATCACCAGATCGATCCCAAGTCATGGATCGGTCACTAGACCGATCCACCCCTTTGCAGAGTGATTTCCCAGCTTCGCAGTCCAAACCTCCTGATCGGTCACCAAACCGATCAGGACATGCTCAGACCGATCAGGCTCCATCCGAGATCAGGCTCCATCCTGATCGGTCATAGTGAGGAACTCGCGACATTTGATCGTTCACCAGAACAATCTGAATAGTAACCCTGATCGGTCACCAGACCGATCAGGAGTCGCATAGAAAGTTTTCCAAACTCACTGTATGCTCCCTGATCGGTCACCAGACCGATCAGTAGGTTTGCCAAAGTCACCGTATGTTCCCTGGTCGGTCACCAGACCGATCCACGAGGGAACTCCGTGCCAACTTCCTTGATCGGTCACCAGACCGATCCAGGCTAGGCCAAACTCACTCTAAGTCAAGAGAACTGGCTCCCAGCTTCCCCTGACTCATGCTCAGTCCCTCGGACCAAGACTCCATGCCCAACTTCACTCACCAGGACTTCAGTCAACCTGGCTTCACTCACCAGGACCCGGCTTCACTCACCGGGATTTCCAATCACCTAACCCTCTGAGTTAGGAATTTCCACACTTAGCCCTCCAAGCTAGGACTTTTCCATGTTGGACCTTGGATGGCTAGAGAGGGGGGTGAATATAACCAGACACCGATATTTAGCGCTTATCAAATTTCTGCACTTCAAATGTTAGTAGCACAGCGGAAGCTAAACAAAAAATAGAGTATGCAGAAATGAAAACACTAAGCTAAGAGCAAACACAAGAACACTAACAAGAGGATTTACAAGGTTCGGGGATAACTTGCCCCTACTCCTTGGCGTGCCCTTAAGGTGGGCGATCCCTTGATCGTCGGCAGATCAAGCCCCGGTAAACACCGGATAAAATGCAACCTCCTTCTCGGTGGAGTAACCTCTCCACAGCGTTTCAACAAGGATAAATGTTTAAGCACAATGAAACACAAGAAAGATCTTACTTAGCAATTAGGACAACAAAAACTCAGACAAACTTCTCCCGAGCTCCACTCAGCGCAGATCTCACGCAAGAATCCCCTTCTTCGTGTCTTCTCGCTGATGGACTCGCCAAGCCTTCTGACTCTTCTTCCCAATGCTCAAGTAACAGATGGTTGCTTCAAAGATTGCTGTTGCTTGCTCAAGATTGATGGAAGTAATTGCACAAGCACAAGAATGCAGTAAGGAGAAGTTGCAGTAAGCTCTAGCAAGAAGTCTCTTCTCCACTTCTCCGCTACCCAACTTAAGTCTTCTCCACCAGCGCCAGGTCACCACCTCACTGCAGCCTCCAGCTGCTCACCTACCAACGCCAGCTACCATTGAGCTCTCCCTGGACTTCCTGAGCTTCCCTCAGCCAAGCTCCAGTCAGCAGCTCCAGCCGTTGCAACCTGAGATGGCAAATGGACAAACCTGCTCCAAGGAAAGGCCTCCTTTGACTCTCCTTGAGTGTTTGAATCCATCCCTGTCACCTGCAGCTTAATCAGACCATTAGCACAACATATCAAGCAGAAAATCAAGTATCAGAGATCAAGCGCAGAGAATCAGATACGTTCAGACGCGATCAGAGCGTCTGACAGTGCAATTTGAATTAAAGTGATCGGTCACCGGACCGATTAGGACTATCCCAGACCGATCAGGCTCCAACCTGATCGGTCCACAGTGAGAAACTTGGGATCGCAAACTCGTATGATCAGTCACCCTGACCGGTCACCAGATCGGTCACCAAATCGATCCGGAAGTCAGCTTGCCACAATCCCGCTTAGAATCAACTGGCTGATCGGTCACCAGACCGATCAGGCCGATCCCAGACCGATCAGGCTGCAGCCTGATCGGTCAGGGTGAGAAACCTCGCGACTGTTGATCGTTCAGCTTGATCGGTCACAGTTTCTCCCTGATCGATCACCAGACCGATCAGGAGCCGATCAGTAGGTTTGCCAAAAACCTACTGGATGCTCCCTGATCGGTCACCGGACCGATCAGGAGCAGATCAGCAGGAGAACTCAACCAACTTGTGAGCTCCCTGATCGGTCACCAGATCAATCAGGAGTTGTGCAGTGAGTGAAACGCATACTCCCTGATCGGTCACCAGACCGATCAGTCATCGCTGGATCGGTCACCAAACCGATCCACGAAGGAGTACCGTGTCAATCTCCCTGATCGGTCACCAGACCGATCCAGGGGCTCCAACCTAGCCCTCCAAGCTAGGGTTTCATCCAACCTAGCCCTCCAAACTAGGACTTTTCACCTAACCCTCCAGTTGGGACTTTTCACCTAACCCTCCAAGTTAGGACTTTTCACCTAGCCCTCCAAGCTAGGACTTTTCACCCAACCTTCCAAGTTAGGACTTTTCCACACCTAGCCCTCCAAGCTAAGATTTTTCACCTAACCCTCCAAGTTTGGACTTTTCACCTAACCCTCCAAGTTAGGACTTTTCACCTAGCCCTCCAAGCTAGGACTTTTCACCCAACCCTCCAAGTTAGGACTTTTCCACACCTAGCCCTCCAAGCTAGGATTTTCCACACCTAACCCTCCAGGTTAGGATTTCTCCACACCTAGCTCTCCAAGCTAGGATTTCATCAAACCTAGTCCCACTAGGTATGCCTAGTCCATGACCAGGACTTAAACCCAATCATAATCATAATCATCAACCTAAACTAAAATCGATGTCAATACCAAAATAACAATCAGGGTCAGACTGCATCAACATTCCACACCTAACCCTCCAAGTTAGGATTTCATCCACCTAGCCCTCTAAGCTAGGACTTTTCCACACCTAACCCTCCAAGTTAGGATTTCATCCACCTAGCCCTCCAAGCTAGGACTTTTCCACACCTAACCCTCCAAGTTAGGATTTCATCCATCTAGCCCTACTAGGTATTCCTAGTTCACGACCAGAACTTAATCATAATCATCTCATCAACCTAAACTAAAATCGGTGTCAACACCAAAACAACAATCAGGGTCAGACTGCATCAACACTTCGTACCTACTTAGACATCTTATCCATGCCAATTGTTAGGTCAATCGTAACCTACTTAGATTTTTCTCTTATTAAATTCTCGTTGAACTTTCAATATCGTCAAGTATCTAGTCATCCTTGACTTACTTGATCTCTCTCACACATATTGATCAAACATTGAACACACAAGCTTGAGTCAACTCAAACTTAGTCAACTTGGTCAAACTTAACCTGAGGTAGATTGCACTAATAATTGTACTTAAACTTTTTAAATTTTTCTATAAGATTTCTCTATTTAAATGATATTTAGAAATAAGAATTATATTTTATAAATACTACATATCTATATTTTTTATTTGATTAACCAAATAATCATATTTTATAAATGTTGCGTGTCTATATTTTTGATTTAAGTGATCAACTTATACGTTTAATTTTAGCTAAATGTATTATATATTTTATTATTTTTATCTAATTTATTGAAAGTAAATTTTATTTTTACTGTGCTATTGATTCAACTATTTTATTTATTATCTATTAAATTTTAAAATTTATAATACTATTCGCTCCAATCTAACCTGGAGTTAGAATCCTACGCTATAAAAAGTAATTATCGACTGGATACCGTTTGTCTTGTTTAACAATTGTCATATTCATCGTGGGTACGTCAAAACGATGGCGGACGGAATTGCACCTGCACGTGCATGTCCCATGCGGGCGGCAAATTAAGAATACGGAGATGGTGGACGCAAACATCTGACGCATGTCGAGTCCACGAGCACTGCGCCAAAGCACTTAGCACAGCCTCGTCACGTCGCACCCGATTTACCGGAATCCGACACAAAAGTAAGCATCTCATGCTCCGCACGCAACCCAAAGTTGAGGTACGCCCGTGACCTTAAATTGTAATCTACGTCTTTATTTCATTGCTCATTAATCATTCAACTAACTTAATATTATGGTCAATTAGTTGATTAAATAGTTAATAGTGAAATATATATAATGTAATGTAATTTAGCGTGGTGCTCTTTGAATTATATCGTAGAATATAATGTAAGTATCCACATTTTTCAAACCAATATATATATATATATATATATATATATATATATATATATATTTGAAAAAATTGCATGGGGTAGCTCTTTAAACAATAAGATTAAATAAAATGTGTCAATGAAAATGAAATTAGACAAGTTAAAATAAATTTAATGGCTAATAATTAAAAGAATTATTCCTCCTTATTGCTCGCCACGTAGCACGGTCGCTGCATTTGTTCAAATCTTCCGTACGTCAGCTGTTGTACCATGCCTACCACTACGGTGATTAGTTGAAAGTGGACCCTGCCAAAGCTTAAGTGTGCCTGCCAAGGGCAGAAAAGTACGTTTAGGCTACAACGAGTAACAGCCACTTCCGGCTCCCGCTTGTCGTCTCGTGTCGATTTTTTATTGGATGCAAATCCTGTTCGCGGTTGGAGGAAAACATTATGATTTCGTATTGCATTTTATTTTATGTTTATTTGTGGGTCTAAATAAAATATATATTATTTTAAAGTTTTTGATTAATTCGGCTATAAATAAACGTGGAGCACGGGCGGAGTCGAATGAGCGATCTGAGCCGTCGAAATCTAGACGATGAGGCCGTTGCTTCGGCGGCCGGCGCGAGTGGCCGACTCCTCGTCATCGACGCAGGGCGAGCCGATCACCGGAAAGGAGACTGCGTCTGCGGCGGCGGGGCACGTGCCGGTGTGCGTGGGGGAGGAGATGGAGCGGTTCGAGGTGCCGGCGGTGCTGCTGAGCCGGCCGGCCTTCGCGGCGCTGCTCCACCTGTCCGCCCGTGAGTACGGCTACCAGCAGCGCGGCGTTCTTCGAATTCCCTGCCCCAGCCCTCTCTTCCGCCGCCTCCTACTTTGCGACGGAGATGCCGAGGCGGAACTCCTCCGCGCCCTCCGTAACGAAGACGAGTGAACGATCGCACAACGAAGTTTGTGCGGCCTCCTGTCGATCGGTTTCTTTCTCTTTTTTTCTCCTTTTCCGGTTTTACCCTGTTCGACTGCTGAATTGCATCGCACAGAGGGACAGTGATTGGATTTCAACCTTTTTTGTTTTATTTTAGACAATAAAAAAAACTTTTCATCTTGTTTGCCTATTGTGTTCTAAACAAATGGCATACGTTGGCACTCACCAACTATTTAAACTACTATATGAAAGGACTATTCTTATCAGTAGTTCATCAATTTTTGATTTTTATATCAAAAGATGAACTTCTATAATTGATAGTTTGGTGGTTGGTCACTATCTTCATTGAGAATTGTCATTGAAGCTTAATCGATCCTTTGGATTATGCATTATTTCTAATGTGGTAGAGAACATGATGCCACGTGGCATGGTCCATCACTTGGATCTGATTTATGTCCGAACTTGGGTTAAGTTGATCGTCTCCCATATAAGCTAATTTTGGATCAATCTGAGTCACATTCAGGCCGAGTTTTACTTGTCAATCACCTAAGGGACACAATCGTTACTCAAGCCGCTAGTAACCCAAGGAATGCGGTCGTTACTGAAGCCACCAACGATCCCAAATGCAACTGTTGCTTAAGCCACTAGCAACTCTAACAGATAATTCATTATGCGGACTGTCTGAAACCCCAAATGTAGTCGTTATGCGGGCTACCATCAACTTTAAAACAGACGTACCATTGAAGTGTCGGTGGTAAAAAGTGATTTCGCTCCAGCATCTCTGTCAGCACAGAGAAGAAAATTTATAAAAGCTATTAATACGAATAGCGACTAACGCATAAGATAGGATAAGTATCTATTTCATCAGGATTTAATTTCAGATCTCGTGGTGTGAACACCTCATGTGCTAATAATTAGTTTATCCTGACTTGAGCGTCGAAAAGATTAATCAAGTTGAATAATATCGAACCTGGACCGACCGATCCGACTCCAAAGATGTTTTCCATTGGCCGTTAGGATAAATTGGGAAGCATTCGCGGCGGATAGTCCAGAATCCCAACATCCCACAGTGTCGTACCCTATTTAGAGAAAAAATTCCTACAAAATTCGTTATAATTGTGGATCGAACTGAGGGTGATTGGAAGATAACTAGTCGTCCTTCCACTGTAGCCCCGGGGGCAATTAATGATTAACCAGATTATGTAACGTTGAACCTGGGACTACAGGCTCGCCCTCACGGAAGCTTTACATCAGTCGCAAGGTAAATCGGAAAGCACTCATAGTGAACTGTCCAGAAGGTTAACGTCTCACTGTTGCATGCCTCATTTGAAAGAAAATTCCTTATAAAATTGTTATAATTCTATAGTATGAAAAGAAAAATATGAACCAAGTAATAAACGAATCTGGGGTGACCGGTCTGACTCTACGAAAATTTCTCATTGGTCACCAAGATAAATCAAGAAGTGCTCGCGGCGGGTGGTCCAGAAGCCCAATTTCAGGGTTTCGCCCTCATTTGAAGAAAAAATTCTTACAAAATACGCCGTAGTTGAGAATCAAATCACATATGGCTGGAATGATGATTAGTCGCCGCCAATTGATGTCCCATAGCTCTGATCACTTCACGAAAGTTTCAATTAACTTAGTATGTTTGTTTTTCATTTTCATTTCTCGTAGAAAATATAATTTTTCAGAAAACGTATTTGGTTTGTATTTTTTAGAAAAAAATATAATATTTTTTGAAAAACTAAAAAATGACATAAAATTATTCTCCAAAAATGAAAAAAATATAATTTTTTAAAAAATTAAAAATTAAAAATAGAACAATCCAAATGCTCCTTTCGATATGCTCAGGGATTGATTTTACTTTTTTCTTTTTTTTTTCTCTACGCTGTAGTCCTTACTCTTGATTCTTTCTCTTTCTCAATGATTCTTTCTCTTTCTCAAGCTACGTCTGGGCTCTTAATCTCCTTTCAGTTTTACAATGATTAAGTGCCAGAGATATTCATTCGAGCCTTTACAATTATCCGACGAAAGCCAACTTGATAGAAATCAATCACATGGAAACCGATCCGATAAAGTCGATCCGATAGTCGTGGACTCATCAAGGAGTCATCCCCTGATCTCATAGTCTCAGTCCAGTCCAGATCAATTTCCTTCAATAAGTGTTAATTTTTCTTCAAGAATAGGTTCCTTTTGGCTTTGACAGCACAAACAGAAAAGCAAGCTTAAGATTCCCAAACACCTCAGATTATTCCAGTGCCTTCTCTAATCTTCCTTCTTCTTCCTCCCCAACCAATTTAAGGTCCTCCTCCCACGCGTCGGATTACGCTTACCGCCAGAGAGCATGGGCCTGGTCATAGATCTGTCCCTCCCACTCATTCTCTTTGCCATTTTACTTGGCTTCGGCTGCTACTTCCTCGGAAGAGCAAAGGGGAGACAGGAAGCTCTCGCCGGCGTCGGCATGCAGGCCTACGGAGCTCCGGCACCACCTCCCGGCGTCGTTGAGCCTTCTCCTTCAACCACCTACGCCAAGGAAAGTGCAGGAAATTTGTGATCGACCGTGATTAGGTTCTTTTTGGTTCTTTCGTGAGTGCCTTTGAATTGAGTATGATATATCGATTGTATTCTCTTTATTCATATTGCTCTTTTGTATTACGATGTAAGCCTCTGAAATGACGCCCTTGATTTCTGAAATTCGTAATTTTATAAAGATCTTAAGTCTCTGATGGAACGCAACAGGGAAAAAAACAAAGAAGAACAACACATGAACACAATTGCTCAAACGATGATCCATTCATAGCAGTTATATGATTTCATACCGGTCATCTGCTAGCTGAATTCAACTCTAGATGCCCTTCTCAGCTTTGACAAAGAACATTCTGGCTCGCTTAATGATCCAAAAGTTAACAGGAAAGATGACGATGATCGGTGATGTGACAGGTTCAACGAACGAGGAAGATGACATAGGAACAGTGGCGTAGTCAGGATTATCGATCAGGAGGGGCGATTTTCCACAGAGAGAAATAATTTTCGAAAATTTCAAACCTTAGTATAAATTGATCAACATCAAAACTTAGACACGAGATATCAAATATATACAGGACTTAACTTAACTCAATTAATTGACATCAAAACTATCCGGAATACTTATATAAATTTAATTTGACCATAATTTAATTAAATCAACTCCAAATCATTCCCGATTTGAACTAATATAATATGATACAAGACATCAAATATACATAAGGTCTAACTTAATTTGGTTTATCAACATCAAAACTATCTGGGATATTTACATAAATTTGATTTAACCAAATCAATTTCAAATCAATCTCGGTTTGAACCAATATAATCCTTATCTTGGCACCTACCTGTTAGATTTATTTTAAACCCGATCCAATTTTAATTTAGGGGGCGCTTGGTAAGCAGGTTTAGAAGTCGGGAATGAGAATGAAATATATTTCATTCCCATTTATGATGCTTGGTATGCGGGATCGGAATCAAAATATGGATATGATACCTATGATTTTATAACCTAGCTCCCACTAGGTTATCACCAAACCCATAAACCCCTCAATCAAAATCCATTACCATTCCCATTGCCGAATGTATACCAAGCGCCCCCTTAGTATTTTCACTTCATATTCTATGATTTAGTTCCTTCGTTTATTATTATTTATTTTATTTTTAAAATTCAATATTTAACATTCAAAATCAAGATATTTTCTCGTAAAAATTATACCAATGAATAGTTTAGGTCATAAACTTTCCAAATATATAATCAATTTTAATTTTCGGACACGATTCAGTTAAAATGCATATATATATATATATATATATATATATATATATATATATATATATAATATATATATATATATATATATATATATATATATAAAAGTGTACAGTGAGGGGGTGCGGCCGCACCCCCCGCTCCAAATGTGGCTACGCCAATGCATAGGAAACAACTTTAAAGCTAACGTTAGTAGAGTGCCGGAAAATATTCCGGTGATCCCACTCCGACACTCAAGTTAATCTAGGATCAAAGAAAGAGGGAAAGTAATATAATGTGAGAGTGAGAGAATTAATTCAGACATTTTCCTATGTCCTTTGTTCCCTTTTTATCTTGGGTTCTCTTCTTTTTTCGGCCTCTCTAGCATTCAATTTGTCCGTTATCATTGTAGTTACGCAATAAATGACACCATTAAAGCACCTGTTATTTCCCCTTTACTATTTAATGCACAGCCGACACTATTAAAAATATTAATTACGGTTTTAATAATGAGCCACCACCTAATATCTTGGTTAGTAAAGGATATACGCGCCCCCATAGAGTGTCCACCTCGTCCCCGATCGGGAGAACTCAACTTCCCACTTAGTCCAACCAACTTACCTGGGGCCTATTCAACCTCCCGACCGGAACAGAATCCTAGTCGGGAGCAGCATATCTTCCTGGGCAGGTTGAACATCTGTTCGGGAGAACATCCCGGTTGGGAAACAATATGCCTTGTCACCAAAACCTCCTCTGCCACATAATGCCTTTCTGGTGACACGTAGCTAATTGCCCTATCACGAGACTCTCTTCAAGTTCAATCGAAGAAAGTTATCTAACTGATTGAACTTAAATTATGCCACCTAACAACAGGACTCATCAGAGAGTCAATGGAAAGGACAAAGCATTAAATGATTTTTGCTCCCAAATCGCGTCCAAGATAAGGAATGATTATCATTTTAAATAGAGCTCATTCCCGAAAATGCATATTCAATCATTAGAAAGTAGTCGTCAGCTAACTAATAATGAAGCATGCCCTGCCTTAAAGTGCCCTAATAACAAGTATCCAGGCAATAATGGCGCAGGAGAGAGAGAAGTGCTTGGGGACAAACGAGCAGCCACCACGTTTCATGCATCACTGCCCAAGTGTTCCATCACCTCAACTATCCCCTGTCTTGAACTCATTCCTTGAGAGATCCATGAATGTTTTGCGGCGTAGGTTACTTTTTGCCTCGGATGCCCCACCAAAAATCCGTGAGAAAACCAGGCATCCAATCCTAGGGCTACACGTGTCATTCATCCCTCACACCGACTTAGGGTGACCCCTATAAATGGTTGGAACAATAGGAGTTCGCCACATTTTTTTCTCCTCAAATTTCTCTATTCTTTCTCGCCTATCCTTCTTCCTCGGTTTGATGCTTCAATCCTTATAAGTCCTCTTACACTCCTCAATGGTACGAGACCTTAGAATTTAGGGTACAGAGGGAGGAGATACCCGGATTTAGGTTTGAATACGGGATACTAAAACATTATAGGATTAGGGTACCCCGGGGAAACCAAGTCCCTTGCACTCCGCCCTCTGGCTTTTACATATTTTTTTCTAGATCAAATGGAGTACATACTTAGATTTCCAATTCTCTCCTTCTTCCAAGAGGTCTCTAGATACTTCGACATCCCTCTGCATCAAATGTTGCCCAATATCTTCGTCCAAATAAGTGACACCTATATTATTTTTAAACTATATAATATCCCTTTAACTCCTTTCTTCTTCCATTATTTTTTCCATCCCAAACAATCTAGTTTAGGAGCCTTTCATTTCATGGCCGGATCAAACTTAAAGTTTCTCAGCCAATTGCCCTCTTCCCACAAAGGATGGAAGGACAGGTTTATTTATATTAGCATCCCCAAGCAGCTCAACTATCTGACCGAATGAATAGTTAAAATGTCGAGTCTCCTGTACCTTGGAAAGTATCTAAAAAGCTCAGGGTATATTCGAGCCCAATCTATCCTAGCTAGCATGGACTTCGACGCTCCCAGGATAATTCAAATGGAGGGACTGCTCTACTGAGCGGGACTCGACCCGAATGATGTCAAGTTGGATCAAGATTTAGGAAGATTTTGCTTTTTAACACTTATCAATACAAACTGATGACCTGTATGCTTTTAGTAGAACAGACAATGTTGAACCTCTCTGTGACCAAGCTTATGAAATGGGACATGGCAAACTTTCTTGCCTTGTTAATGCTTGAAGTTTCTGAATAGCCAGAGGTGACCGAAGGAGAAGCAAATCTACAACCCGATCGAGAAACCATGATTACTACAACTATAGAGACTAGCTCAGAGGAGCCCAACCGTGCGACGAAAAGAAAAATTCCTGAACAGCCAATTGAACCAACACCCTCCGAAGTCATGCTGGGCAGCGGGTCAAATTTAGCAAATGCCGACAAAGCGGTCCAACCAATCTTTCAGAAAAAATCAAAATCGTCCATAAATCAAAAAGGCTTGAAGAGGGTAAGGATCCAAGAGCCCTCAATATCAACAGATCCAAAGCCGAGTGAGAGCACTTCCGAAACTCCATCCTCACAAGAACCTGAAAACTAGAGGAAGCGCATCCCAAGGTTCTTCCTCCCGAGAACCATACCTGAGTGGGAGCACCTCTAAAGGTGAAGGGGCGACAAGACCGAGCGTAAGACTAGACCCCCCCCCCCCCTTTCTTCTCATGTTATCACAATGTCTACCACAGAAAATCCCCAACCTCCATCTCCCAGCCTTCAACAGTGGGTGCGAGAGCTTCTCACCTGAGAAGTCTCTTAGAAAAGGTTTGCATGGGGGAGTACGCCAGCAAGCTAAAGGAGGAGAGCATTTTAGAGTTCAATGCTAGATTGAATGCCTCCATGTTGAAGGTAAATTCAAACTTCTTCCTTATTTATCCAGTACTTTATAACTGTTTTATTTTGGTATGTCTGGACTAAACATATTAAAATGAACTCCCAAATTCCCAAGCTGATACGACGGATTGCCGAGCTAGAGGAACAAATAAAAACCTAGACTTCCGTTCTAGTTGAAGGAGAAATCACTCGAGCACGGGAAGAAGGCCGAATGCAGGTTGAACTAACTGCCAAGCTGCGAGATAAATTTGAGCACTCCTTGAACATCAACCAAGCCCAGGAGCATAAGCTGGCGAGGATAAAGAAAAGTGAAGACAACCTATATGCAGAGCAAGTTGGCCCCCTGCTGAATGAGAACAAGCGTTTGACTCTTAAGCTTGAGGAATTGGAAAAATGGAAAATCAATCAGGAGAGTGACCTTCAAGCAGCAGCCGACCAATTATCAGAGGAAATGGCTGAGCAGGCAAAGAAAGAAAAGGTTTTGAAGCCATCAAGAGCAACTCACTAAAGTTGTACAAGCCCGAGATACTGCAATCTCCAACTTGGACTAGGTAAAGACCAATCGAGAGAAAATGATCAATGAACTCAAAGCCCACCAAGCCAACGAGGATGCTAGGCATGAAGCATTTAAAGAAGAATTCCTTCACTCAACTGAATATCATGATTTGCTAGGCTCCCAGGTGATCAAATAGATGACTCAGGGGTTTGATCATCAAGGCAAAGGTTTTGAAGCTTGAAACTGATTTAATTTTCCTTGACTTAAAGGAAGTGTGGGTTGAGCTTCCTGAGTCAGAGAAAGAGTAGAGAAAAGCCGAACTATCTTGTAATTTACCTTTGTGCTAATGAAAAAGTTTTTTGCATATTAACGAGCGAATCTTCTGTTCGAGTATAAGCACTCTTCCTTAACCTTTTATCTGAGCTCCCAGACTTAACCAAGGATATACCCCTGAGCAACAGTCACACTTGGGTCTTAACTATAACATCCACTTTAGAGGTTACCGAGCAGGAGGATGAGTCTCGTAAGGGCTAACGCTGTGTAAAAGCACCTTCATCCTTAAGCTCCCGAGCAGGGGGTTGCGCCTCATAAGGGCTAACGCTACGTAAGAGCGCATTCGTCCTTGAGCTCCTGAGCGAGAGGTTAAGCCACGTAAGGGCTAACACTGCATAAGAACGCCTTCGTTCTTGAGCTCTCAAGCGGGAGGTTGAACCTCGTAAGGGCTAACGCTGCGTAAGAGTGCTATCATCCTTGAGCTCCCAAGCTAGAGGCTATAAGCCTCTTAAGGGCTAATGTTGCGTAAGAGTGCCTTCGTCCTTGAGATCCCAAGTGGGAGGTTGAGCCTCATAAGGGATAACGCTGTGTAAGAGCGCCTTCGTCCTTGAGCTTTCGAGCGGAAGGTTGAGCCTCATAAAGGATAATGTTGTGTAAGAGTGCCTTCGTCCTTGAGCTCCCGAGTGGAAGGTTGAGCCTCGTAAGGGCTAACGCTATATAAGAGCACCTTCATCCTTGAGCTCTCGAGCGGTAGGTCGATTGTTGCCTTTTCATTTTAATAGGACTATCAAAAAGTACATAAACAAGCATACAAAAATACAATAATCATAAACAGGGTCATACTCATTGTGTCCGATAAGACTGTAAGTGATTAGCACTCCAAGGTCGCTCTAGTTTTTTCCCATCAAGCTCTTGTAAGTAGTAACTGTTGGTGCAATCGACCCAAGTTTGATCGGGTAGATCATGGGTTTTGATGTGTGTGTCAATATGATTAAGTTAGGTTTTCATATTGGTTTAATGTGTATGTTTGAGTCTTGAAGGACTTAGTGAACCACACATAAGGGACAACGGAGTGAAGCATCCGAGGGACGAGAGCCGAAGGAAGAGGACTTCAAAGGGCGAGTTGAGAAAGTAGACGTCAAAGGCATACGTGAAGGATAGCATGGAGACAAGCCACGGGCTTATGTGCCCATCCGAGGGATGAGAGCCGAAGGAAGAGAACTTCAAGGGGCAAGCCGAGGAAGTAGACTTCAAGGCATATGCGAATGATGGACTCCGGAGAGATTGAGAGTGAGTTTGTAAGCTGGGCAGTCGACTAGCAAGGGAAACAGTCAACTAGCAGCGCTGAGAGGAAACTCATAGAAAGATCAGTTGACTGGTCTAGGTACCAGTCGACTGGTCCGTTCAAAATTTAGCCATTGACGGGACACTAGTCGATTGGTCCTGGCGGCAGTCGACTGGGTCGGGGCTGAGCTATTTTGTTAACAACTCTCTCCTCTATTTAAGAGGAAGCTTTGGGGCATGAATACGAATTATGATTAAAAAATCCTCTTCTAAGTGCCCAAAGCTTCCAAAGTCTACTTTCTTCCTCATACTCTTAGTCTCATTTTGTAAAAGAGGAAGAGATCATCTTGTGAGGATTTCTCCACCTTCAAGTTGATTGAAAAGGAGAAGAGCATAGTGGAACTTGATTGTGTGAGTGTGGATCCTTGGATTAGTCACCTCAAGAAGGTGGAGACCAAGTAAATCAAGGGAGTTAGCATTATCTTAATTGTTAATTGTTTTTGGCTATCTTTCTCTTGTACTTTAGCTAACATTTTGTAAGAAGCATCCAAGAAAAGTTATTCACCCCCTCTAGCTAGACGCAAAGGTCCCAACAAGTAGTATTAGAGCCCAGTTCGTTTCGGGAGAACTCACCATCAATCGAAACATCAAGATAGCATTTCAAGAGGGATATAGCACCGCACGACCACCGATCTTCGACGGCAATGATTTTGCTTATTGGAAAGCTAGAATAGAGTATTATCTAATGAATGATATTGAAAATTGATTTAGTGTTGTAGATGGTTTTGAGATACCAAAGGATGAGAGGGGAGAACCTCTCCCAACTAAAAATTGGACAAAAGAGATCATAAAGAAGGCTCAAGCAAATGCAAAGGCCATAACAACTCTACAATGTGGCCTTTTAAAGGAGCAATTGAACAAGGTCGGACCATTCAACTTCGCCAAAGAGCTTTGGGAAAAGCTCATTGAGTTAAATAAAGGATTAAACAAATCAAAAAGAGCAAAGAATGACCTTTTGGTGGCTCAACTCTATTCCTTCACCATGAAGACAAATGAGACCGTGAGTCAATTGCACGGTAAATTTAAAGAAATCATCAGTGAGCTTCATGTGATAGGTGAGAAAATTAAAAATAGAGATCTAGTAAGGTATGTGCTTCAATCTTTCCCTTGAACAACTTTATGGGCTTCAATGGTTGATGCTTATAAAGTCTCTAGGGATATTTCTTTAGTTAAGCTTAATGAATTATTTTGTGAATTTAAACTTCATGAACAAGCTAACGTGTCTTCCAAAAAAAGAGTATAGTTCTTATTATAGAGAAAGAGAGGAAGAAGATGAAGGACAAGAAGAAGGTTTCATACTCATCATCATCCAATTCGGAAGAATCAAGCGCCTTAATGGATAGCGATTAAGAGGCGTATATGTTGGGACCTTGACGTACGGCTAGAGGGGGGTGAATAGTTGATCACCCACTTTGGTTGTCGATTCTTCCTACGATGTTAGCGTATGTAAGCGGAAATACTAATAATACAAATAAACAAATCCTAACACAAACCGTTTACGTGGTTCGGAGATAAGGCTCATACTCCACGGTTGTCCGTAAGGTGGACGATCTTGATCCGTCGGTGGATGAGTCCCCGAAAGATCTCCGGCTAGCTCTTGTCACTTCTTGTGGGTGGAGAAATCTCGCCACAAACCCCCGACAATACCTAAGCACTAGAAGACTACTAATAAGCTCTAACCAAAACTTATTTCGTCAATCCTTTTCCAGCCAAACCGAGCTCTTTTAAATAGAGCTCATAGCTGAAAAGAGCCGTTACCAGTTGACTGGTCCAAGCACCAGTCGACTGGTCCAACTTAGATTCAAACGTTACAGCCCAACGTTTGAATTTCTGCTGCCATTAGTCGACAGCCCCTAGGATCAGTTGACTGATCTTTCTGTGCACTTCATCAGTCAACTGATCCAAACATCAGTCGACTGCTACCTAAGGTTTTCCTTCCTGAGTACAATTCTCAGCACTCAAATCCTCACGACTTAGCTGACTCTTCATCCAGCAGCCTCGACCTGTTGCCTTCAAGCCTTCTTCGACTTTGTCTTTCGTCCCTCGGATGTATGTAAGACCACGGCTCGTCTCCCATGCCATCCTTCGCGTATGCCTCGAAGTGCGCTTCCCTCAGCTCATCGTTCCTGCTTTGTCCACGGTCCCTCGGATGCATACAAGCCCACGGCTTGTCTCCTCACACCATCCTTCACCGGATCCGAAGTCGTCCAGCTAAGTTCATGTGTATCCTGCAAACCTGCACACTCAATATACACACATCAAACACAAGAGTGAACCTAACTTAAACCCTTTGCCCAAACATCAAAACACATGGTCACTCCGGACCATAGATTGCTCCAACAATCTCCCCCTTTTTGATGTTTGGCAATATGTTTAAGTTAGGAAAAATAAATAGCACCTACAATGCTAACAACTATTTGGACTTACGTTGCCAAGGCTTCACCTTGGACTTATACCGCCAATGCGTATGTAATACAAACATGCATGGATCCTGTCACAAGGCATCCCCACACCTAACCTCCCCAAGAGTTTAGGACTTTTACCACAACGGGCTTTTTTTAAGAACCTCGCTAAGGCTCCCCTTATATTAGACTTACAAAGGCTTTATAAGAATCTTTCCCAAGGTTCCCCTTTTGCCACCAACTGAGCAATAATGCTCCCCTTTTACCTAAGCCCTCCCTTGACCTAGGATTTCTTGCAAAGGTGTGTTTGATTTTCCACTTAAACCCAACACTTCTCCCCCTTTGCCACACATCAAAAGGACTCCAATAATTTCCCTCTTATTAGATCCTTTAACCTCTAATGATTATAAACATAGTGTAGTAACCCCCACAAGCTTATACACTTGTTTTACATCATTACGACACTTTTCAATTGCTGAAAAATAATTTCAGCTTATATCAGTCAACTGCCCTCTGAAGCAGTTGACTGGTACCCTGAAAACTCTATTTTCAGCATTTCTGTCCCAATTTCATAAATGCACCAGAAATTCTACAAATCTCCAAAAATTTCTAAATTTTGTGGAGAGGTTTGTGGTACCCATATCTACTTGGAAAAAATAATTTAAAAATATATCTATCACCAATCTCAAGATTGGCACAAAACCTAAAATTATCTAAATGGTTCAATTGAACCTTGACCTAAAGTCCTAGTTTTGACCTCCTCTTGATGTCCTTACCCATACCAAACCACAATGTATCCCTAGCATTGGTTTATATGATATCTACACATCAAAAATCAACTTCCATGCTATATGACCCCCAATGTCATATTTTATGCATGATACTCAAACCCAATGTGTCAAGGATTGAGACTTCAAATCAGTCTCCAACTCCTTTGGCACACTCCATGACCCATCTAGACTTCCGAGAGAAATCCTCTCGGGATCCATAGACCATAGGTCCAAACTTGGCTAATAGAGCTCCCCCTTGAGCTCTTAGCCTTAGCCACCTCCCTAAGTGACTCAACAAATACTAGGCCACACCGGTGTACCTCCGGTGACTCTTGACCTACTACCTTAACTTCCTTAACTTTGGACACCTTATCCTTGGTTAAGGTATTTTTACCCTTAAATGACACTCCCTTGCCATTCTTGGACTTCTCCCCCTTGCAATAGTTATATGCTACCCTAGCATATTTCTTTTCATTGGCATTGGAGAACTTAGATCGGTATCCTAAACCCGATCTATCATTGTTTGGTTTTTGACTTCTCAACATCATACCTAAACCCCTAGATCCAATAGTGAATTTATCTAGGGTTTTCTCTAATTTATCAAGTTTTTCCCTTAAAACTTGATTTTCCCTCTCTAGGTTTTCAAACCTAGAATCAATATGTCCACCTTGGACATTCCTAGACCTATCCCCTTCCTAGGTATATGTCT
>JAGFNQ010007098.1:0-141650 GCA_024364735.1 Boesenbergia rotunda | reverse complement strand
ACAAACACTAGGCCACACGGTGTACCTCCGGTGACTTTGGCCTACACCTTAAACTTCTTAACCTTGGACCCCTTGTCCTTAGTCAAGACTTTTTCCTTGCTTTTAAATGACATCCCCTTGCCATTTTTGGACTTGCCCTTCTTGCCATAGTTATATGCTACCCTAGCATATTTCTTTTCATTGACATCGGAGAACTTAGATCGGTATCCTAGACCCGATCTATCATTGTTGGGTTTTTGACTACCCAACCTCATACCTAAGCCTTTAGATCGAATAGTGAATCTACCTAGGATTTTCTCCATTTCTTCAAGTCTTGCCCTTAAGACTTGATTTTTCAACTCTAGAGCTCTAACCCTAGAGTCAACATATCCACCTTGAACATTCCTAGACCTACTCACCTTCCTAAGCATATGTCTCCCCTTCTTGGGATTTGTGCCTTGATCATTAACCACCTTCCTTCCCTTAGGCATGGTAGTTTGGGTCTTTCTTGGTCTAGCTTTGGGTAATGATTTCCTAGAATTATCTACCTTGTTAACTCTATCCCTATTATTATACCTAAATCCATGATTATTCTTAACAAACATATAAGAATTTGAAATTGGATTTAATTTTAAATAAGGAATTACCTTTTCTTTTACCTTTGAACCTCCCCTTTGACTTGAGCTCCTCTTCTTTTCCAATTTCTTCATGTGCGTCAATTTCTTGATTTCTCCTTTCTTTGGGCACTTGATGTCGTAGTGTCCATGCTCACCACACGTAAAGTAAATTATATGCTTCTTATCCTTCTTTGCTCCATTCCTACAACTCATGTTAGTTTTCAAACTATTTGAATTGAGTTTAGGGTTTATCTCCTTTTTCTTACCCAATGGACACTTGTCTTTGTAGTGTCCCTTTTTATTACACCCAAAGCAAATTATGTGATCCTTTGACTTTGCTTTGATGGAGGTGGAAGCTTCTTCTTGCTCCGACATTGAGGATAGTCTCTCCTCCCCCTCAATCCTTGAAGTGGAGACTTCTTCTATTTCTTTCTCACTTGAGGATGTGGACGATTCTACCTTCTCCTCTTCTTTAGATGTTGAACTTGACTCAGCTTCCGATTGGTACTTCTCCTTCTCTTGGATCGATGACCCCTTTTCCTCGGGCTCTTCTTCTCTTTGTCTTTGTGTCGAATATTCATGCAAAGCTATCACCTTTCTCCATAGCTCATATGTATTCTTGTATTCTCCTATATTTGACGCAACATATGATTTAATACAATTCTAGTTACCTTCTTATCCGTCTCCGCTTCCTCCGTTTGATTCTTGGTCCAATACCGAGGTCGAAAGTGTTTTCTCTTCTTGTCCTTTGAAGCTTCAAATGAAACTTCCAATGCGGTCCAATGATCCCAATCTATTTGGAACCACGTCTCCAAGCGCTTCCTCCAATAATCGAAGTCATCTCGGTCATATGGAGATGGAATCCGAATATCCCATCCTAGCGGACCTTCTGAATCCATCTTCCTCTAGCACATTTTGCTCTCCCGGTGGTTAGTCCGTAGACGAGCGACTTTTGCTCTGATACCACTTGTTAGGATCTTTGCGTTAAGCTAGAGGAGGGTGAATAGCTTCCTTTCGATTTTGTCTACAAAGATGTTAGCTAAACACAAGAACAAAATCAATAAAATAATAAAAACAATGATAACCCCTGATTTACTTGGTATCCACCTCTGAGAGATGACTAGTTCAAGGATCCACACTACACGCACGAGCTCCACTATGAACGTCTCCTTCAAGGTGGAGAAACCTTCACAAGATTGTCCTCTTCCTCTTTACAAAGTAGAAATGAAAGTGAGAGGAAGAGAATGAGACTTTGAGCACTAACAGTAGGATTCTACACTCTAGAACCGCAACCCTAATCTGCTCAAAAGTCTCCCTTTAAATAGAGTAGAGGACTGCTCCTTAAGCAGTCCAGCCCGACGCTAGTCCCCAGCCAGTCGCTAGCTAACGGCTAGTTTTTGAACTGATCAGTCAACTGGTCCAAGACCAATCGACTGATCTTTCTGTGAGGTTTTGCAGTCGACTGCCCTTCCCGCAGTCGACTGCCCAGAGTACATTCTCACTTAAACTCACTCTGAAGATCACCCTTCGTGTATGCCTTGAAGTCCACTCTCTTGGCTCACCCCTTGAAGTTCTCTTCCACCGGCTGTCGTCCCTCAGATGCACACACAAGCCCTCGGCTTGCCTCCATGCCATCCTTCACGTATGCCTTTGAAGTCTACTTCCCCGACTTGCCCTTGGAGTCCTCTTCCTTCGGCTCTCATCCTTCGGATGTGTACTCCATGTGTGATTCACCAAGTCTTGCAAGACTCAACCACACATATCAAATCAACATGACACTCTAACTTAATCATATTGACACACATATCAAAATCATGATCTACATGATCATACTTGGGTCGATTGCACTAACAATATTAATTTTAATAAATCTTAAAATTAATTTCTAATGTATATAAAATATCTTATTGATATCTGATTTTCCCATTCAAAGTACCGCACCGTTAGGACAAATTACTCTTCATCCTTATCTACTTGTATCTCGTAGTTGGATCGAGTCGGTGATACTGGACTGTTTAAGGTGATGTCCATTAATGGACACTTAAAAATGTGAAATCCCTATGCACTATCGTCACAAGGTGAAATTCTTTGTGCTTTATCTGTATCTACTCGAGTGACATTAGGCGGTCTTATGGGCAATTAAACAGCCTACTAATGGGCCTTTATTTATCCACCGATGACCACATACTATCCTGATAATGACCACTAATGGGCCCAACACTGATAGGCCAGTAGGTGGTCCAATATTGTCAACTAAAGGGCCATATTCGGGCCAAGTGTTGGTTCATAATGCCACACGAATGTTTCCTTTAATAAGCCTGATACCCACACAATTATGCCACTAAATACACATGAGTTGGGTTGCCTACAAGTTTATCAATGCTGTTCATTAGCTAAAATATTCGGCAGTTTTCTCTGTACAACCTGGGCCATGATTGCGCTGGGCTGTCTCAGCGTAGCAGGTAAGAATTAGAAAACAGAACTAGTTGAGTTTTTAAACATACGGCATTTTGCGTCAAGTGCAACCAAACTAAGAGGAAACGTGGCAAAACAGAGCACCGATACGCAACAAGAGAATATAATTCGTTCAAGATTCTTCCGGGAATTCATCATCGTTGGTGCACTTATATTAATGCTACCCCTTATTTCTTACATACAAGCACATAATACATACTAAACCTTCTTTATACCCGGGCGGCCTTGGGCATCCTTCCATCTTCATGGGCCACAGCGCACCGGAATGGATCGCAAGGAGCAAATCACAGTAGAACAGCCTATATTACTGCTTATCCTGAGGGCATAGAAATACAATGATGCCTTACGCACCTCAAGGATTGAGATTTCTGCTTCAAACAGATTGTGCTAGCTAGAGCCTTATATCACCCTCTTTCTCACACAAGTCTAACAGCTGCAAAGTCTGATCACAAGAATAGGAGAGAAACACAAATCAGTATTCAAATAGCAATAAGGTACACTGCCTTATTTCGGAGTTGCAAAGGATTCTTTTACTGGTAAGTCATGTTAATATATGGTACTATTGATAAAAAGGAATACACATTACAGAGGTAATAATGGCAAAAGGTTGGTGGCATTGATTTGACTGACTTGTTCTCTCAGACGTCACATTTTAAATTAATTGTTCATTCACATCAGTTAGAATTTTGGTGAGAATAGCAGCGTCTAACTTTTTAACTGTGTTTAGCTCACCTACCAAACCCGATCCATCATGTGGCCTTCCGAGTCCAATCAACATAACTAACCCAACCAACTCGCTTGGGTCACTGGTATATGATCTGTCTACCCAACTATCTGTATCAGTTCTGACCTGTCCTATTTGCCGACTCTCCCAACTGGACTGTCCGGCTCAACTAGTCTAATTAGCCATTCCGTATAAATAGGAAATCACAATTTCATAGGAATTGGTATTCGAATACATTTCTGCAAAAGAAAAAAAAAATCTGGAAATCTATAGGAAATAAAAGAACATCCTACGAACCAAATGAAATTTCTTCCACAAACAAAATCACTTCTAGTATGACAAAAGAAGGGACGGAAGAAATATCAACAAATAACGAAAGCATAATCAAGTGAATCAACTTATTACCTCAGATATAGAGAGTTCAAGGCGAAACTTTGGGCCATCATAGTGATATAAAACTGGCCGAAATGCATCTTCTTCAAGAGCCTTACAAAGCTTTCTAACACGAATCCTCACCTAATATTTTTAACCAAATAGAGAATTTTAATGTAGAATACGATAGAAGGGGAAATGAATACTTTCATTAGGTAAGCCTCGATCATTATTTACCTGTGCAGGAAATCTGGAAACGCCTTTACATTTTTTGTCTTCCCAAGCTGTTGGATCAATGTTAGAGCCTCCAAAACTCGCAGCCTATAAGTAGATAGAAAAAAAGACGTGAACGAAGCAAACATGGCCATGATTTGACTGCAATATTCTTACTAAAACGTCCTGATGCAATCAAATCATGACAAATAGTGGAGAGCAGCAGGTGAGGAGAGATTGTGAGAGGCTTGAGTTCATGCTAAGAAGGCAAGGCTCCCAGGTTGGATGTAATTTGGCCAAGTTATTAACTGCTCATCAGATATGTGTGGGATTTGGTGAGTCTAGAATGGGTTTGAGGCAAGGTGAAATGGTGGTATATCTAGGACTGATGTGAAGTTTATGTGGAACGTTTGAGCTGAAGTGGAGATAAAGAGGAAGGTCTGGGTGGAAGTGGGACTGCAGATGATGGATGCTTTCCAGGTTCACCCACATCACCTCCATAGGATAATATGCCTTTAGGAAATAAAACACGAGGTTTATGGTGCACCCTATATCGACTGCTGCATTGTTTCTGCCACAGGCGATAAAACATGCAGTATACACCTAAAGACATCTTCAATACTGAAGGAAATTATTTGAAAATATGCAAACCTCAAATATCCCGTGCAATTGGTGAGTGGTATAATTGTAGAGAAAGAGAGGCAATCCTGGAGTAATGGCACGGACTGAGTCACGGTATCTAGGAGGTAATCCTGCAAGTGTAATTTCAAAATGCTGAAAATATTTATAACTTGAATGGAAATATAAATTGCCCATTATGAAGTGGCTACACAAATGTAAAAGTAACTAAAAGTTCACAGACATGAAACCTTCGCACTTGGATAGTAGATAAAAGCATTTACCGGTAACTGATGGGATGGGTATTTACAGGTAATTGATCTAAATATTTAGGAGCAATAGAAAGAAAAAAGATAGTAACCAATGATAATGAGAAAAGAAAAAGATGATGCAAATCAAAGTATAGAATTGATTGAAATTGTAGTCCAATGGTTTTAACATTTTGGTGTGATGAGTAGTTCAGACTTCAGTCCACTCATACACTGTCTATATATCACCATTATAGTAGTAAAATGTAATATAATTCGCTAGACAATGACGAAATTTACTAAGACCTTATAAAGGAATCAATTGCATCAAAACCTAAAAAGATGTTTACGGCATAGAGATAACAAATATGCAGAATGTTAGCTGAGGGAAGGAACACAAAACTAAAAGTAACAGTCTCTTACGAGTGGAAAGCTAATTATAAAAGTTAAACATTTGACAATTGCAATTACCACAAATAATCATTTAGTGCTACACATGCTGTCTAGATTTTAAGCTGTCCCTAACTAGAAAGAACCATGCCTTTATACACAAGTAGCAATCAAGGATTTCGTGTAAGATATTTACCAAGTAAGCAAAGTAAATGACTGGAAAAGATAGAATTGTTCTAGTAGCATAAATGGGCACACAGTATGCTAGCTTGACATACAGATTGGAAAATATCCTATAACAAATGGAAAAATATAGCAAGAAAAAAAGAAAGAAAAAGCAGTTCACATGACCTGGAATCCCGTTGTAATCTTGTACTCATAAAACCGAAATGCCAATGGTATAGACTTGATCTTATTTCAAAATAATAAGATACTGCAGGATATATTTATCCCAAAAGAGATAAATTGAACGACAAGTTTTACAGTAAGCAAAAATAAAAAATTCAGAATGACATGACACTAGATATGCAATCAGTCTAAACAGGCAAAAAAAAAAAAAACTTTCCATGTGATATTCACAAGTAACAGATAGCATAAATTAAATTTACATGTCATGGTTCTTAATTCCAAGTAAAATAAATAACATGCAGAAGATAACGTGCCTTATATAGATATGTAAAATTATAGGGGTCTACTTGTAATGTTTCATATGCTTATACTATTCATATATGAGGGGGGCTACCTACGGTTGTATCCTGATTAATTCATTGATTATAGCTGGATGTATCATCAAGCAAACAATACTTTAGCTATGCCAAAATGCAAAATAATTGCAAAAGTCAGAGCACAATCAAGATTCACAAATTGATCAAAGCTGAAAGATCATACCAAAAAGTTGTCGTTTGAGATCCTCTTGCATAGTATCATTGTTGCAAACAAAGATATAACCACCAAGAATTTCATTTCTTGGGAGCATCTCTGTTGAGGGTAATGTCTTAAACCTCTTGTCAACAATTGCATTATTGTTGCAGTTGCTGTTGCCATTGATGTTGTTGTAAGTATTACTATCATTCTTATTGTAGTTGACTTCTTTGTTGGCAGAGTTCTTAGCATACTTGTTAATATAGTCCAACTTGAAGCTATTGATCTCGTTAGCATTGTTTTTCTGGTAAACATTGCTCATGCTATAAGCACCATGGAAGAGACTCTTAACAGAAGCATCATTTATCTTCAGATCCAGATTCATAAGTCCAAGATTGATGCTATCGAGTTTGTTATCCTCATGGAACTCAACCTTGTTGTATGCTTTAGCCTCAATAACATTTTTAGGGTAGTCCAAATTATTTTGGCGGCCAACTTTTGCCCTTGTCAGTTCAGCCAGCTTGGAGGTCATAACAGACCATTGATAATCCTCTGAATTTTTTGTTTGACCTCGGAATTCATCTCCCAATTTCCAGAGGCTATCCATCTTTGACAAACCTTAAAGAAGAAAAAATAGTTCATGTTATTTAAGGGTGATAATCAATCTAGCAACACAACAAGCCAACAAAAACAAAGAAGAACAAACATTCTGTCCATGTTTTAACAAACCTTACTGTTTCTGAAACTAAAACAAACCATATTGTCTAATTGGAATGAGCAGTCTAACTACACAACACAATCAACAAAGTAAAAGAGAAAAAAACATCTCTTAAACTGCAGATCAACTAGTCATCTTCATCTCTATAATGCTCTCCAAACAGCTGAGAATCAAAGTTGTTATTGACATGTGGATATAAACACCCAAGAAATTTTCATGGTAAGAAGATTTTTCTGGTTTAAACATCACAATCATCAACAAGAACCATCTAAGACAGTGCTACTTCTTGAAAAATCTAGATCATTTGATTAAACAACAAATGCAAATAATGCTCCTCAAAAGTTTGTTATGCTAAGGACCTTACCGCGCAAATTCCATGCAAACCTTAACCAATTTTTCGATTTGAAATTTTTTTTTGTACTTAACACTATAACCTAACCACTAAACCTTAATGACAAAATCTTAAACGGCGTAATCGCAAGCAAAAAATTAAGCAACAAGAAACGAACAAGATAAGAGAATCTGTTTTAGTAAAAATCCAACTAAGAAAATCTAGATCTCGACTAATTCCAAGCTTGATCTGCTCACATATCAACATTGGTACAAACAAACTATCAGGTAGGGAAACAAGCACAACGATTCAAATAATGTCCCAAAATCACCTTCTGAAGCTGAAATACATGAATTCAAGATCAAAAAGCTGGTCATACATACTAGAAATTCGACTGTCTAACCTCTTTGAACAGACAATTTAACAATAGGAAGCAAGCGAAACGAACAAGAGATAACCATTTTCAGTGAAATTGCAACTGAGAAAACCCAGATCTCGACTAAGTCCAATTTTGAAAATCGACTGAAAATCACCTTCTAAATCCTAAACACCATAATCCAATCTAATGATGTTGGTTTCGCCGACTAGAAAATTGATACCACTGTCTAACCACAACAATAAATCTAGACAACAGGAAACGAACAGAACAAACAAGAGACAATGTATTTTAATAAAATTCCAACTAAGAAAGTCCAGATCTAGACTCAAGCTTGCAGATCGAGTTTGTTCAAACAAACAACAAGTAGGGTAACCTTGGGTCCTGGGAACTCAACTAAGATCTTCGAAGAACAAACATACAAAAACAAAGGAAACGAACGAAGCGAGCAAGAGAACGAATCTATTTGATTATTTTTGTGAATTCCAGCTTCGAAAGTTCAGATCTCGACCAAACCGAAACTCGCAGATCATAATGATTAATGAGGCAAACAAACAACCGGTAGGGCAACAAGATTCGCACAGGAACTCACCCCGACTCGAAGCACGAAGACCAAATCTGGATCTGGTAGGATTTTGGGAAGTAATAACCGTGAAAATCCAGCTACTTCTAGTTTCTACTCGAAGAAAAAGATAAAAGCAAACGGGTCTACTCGACGGAAGAGAGATGTTTAGCGTTTGTTTTTTTTTTAAATCATATTTTTTTTCATTTTACGAAGAATGATTTATTTTATTTTTTAGTTTTTTAGAAAATTACTATATCTTTTTTAAAAAATAAATCTAAAAAATATAAATCAAATATATTTTCTAAAAAATTAGATTTTCTAAAAAATAAAAATAAAAAACAAACCTATCAACACAATCTTACTTTGCAACCACTTACAATTTTATGTGGCTTCTTATTTTTCTAAAGTGCTTTCAATTTTAAAACTATTAAAATATCTCTAAATTTTTTAGAATATTAAAATGCACTATGGAGGTTTAACGACTAACATTATTTTTTTAATTCACATAAAATATCTAATTTATGAAACTATTAAAATATCTCTAAATTTTTTAGAATATTAAAATGCATGTTTAACTACTAACATTTTTTTAAATGACACAAAATATCTACTTTATTTGGCTTAATTTAGGATGAAGATCTTATAAAATTTTTTCATGACCCAAATAAATCGAGAAATACTCTCATAGCGAATAACTGTACCATGTCAATCGCTCATTAAAAATAAATTTATCTATTAATTTATTAAAATTGAAACTTATTTTTATATATCTAAAAAATTAAAAAATATCCGACCACTGTTATCCTATTATTATTATTATTATCTAAATATCAAAATTTCGAATGGACTAATTTTGGATGTGATCGGTTCAACACCATAATAATTTTTTACTAGCCACAAAGATAAATCAAACACTTGCAAAAACTCATCCAAACAACCAATGTCCTTAGAATTATCATCCCATTAAAAAAATCTTTATCCTATACCTCAACTAAAATTCAATCATTAAATATCTTATTAATCATTTAAAGAGTCTAATAGCAGCACCAATGCCCGAGAGCTATTAACAACAACATTATTATTATAATTATTATTTTTTTGAGAATTCAGATATTTAATTATTATTATTATTATTATTATTTGAGAATCCAGATATTTAATTTTTTTAATCTATTAATTCTGGGACCTACTAACACTATTATTCAATTAAATGGAAGGATGATTATTGATGTGTACTATGCCATTATTACACCGAGGAATGATATAATTGATTAAAAGTGTTGAATCAGCCTTTATTCCGCCCACTATTGATATTATTGATCCAAAGATAAAAGATGATAATTTGAGAACTGGCAAAGATATTTTAATCATTCTAAAATTTAAAGAGCTTTTGAAAAATAAGGTAAACTGTAAAAGAAAATACCTCAATACAAATACTGTTAAATCGTAAAAAACTGAGCCTGAAATCATAAGAAAGTGGATTTTTTAGCGATTGACCTAAAAAATAGAGGTGGGACCCTTTTAAAATCAGACGTAAAGGCTTCCTTTAATCTGGATCAATAGTGACTGTTAACAAAAACAGAGAGGCAATTTTAAAAATTAGTTCAAAAAACCATACAACCCCTTAACTTTCAACAGTGGAACCAGCAAATTAAATAACGTCACTCATTTTGTTAGGATGAAAAAATTGCTGGGCAATTCATTATAATGTCACACAGCTTGAAATATAACCCAAAAAGGCTTTCAAATTGTTCATCTGGTCTATAGATAATAGACTGCTCTAAGTTTCAGTTTTTTGCATCAACTTCAGTAGGAGTTTTTGTGGTCATTTGATCAACAGCAGGGGCAGTGCTCTGAAGCTCCTCCCATACGGCTTTGTACACCATCCTTTGCTTGTTCAAGGAGGACTGTCCTTCAAATGCATATGAGACAACTTTGATGCTTACATGTTGTCCATCTCCATAGGCATCCTTCGCGATGGCAATATCTGCATCTAGTTGCTCCTAGATTTTCTTCTCCATGGCCTGCATCATCGGGGAGTCAATGGAGCAAGATTGGGACACTTCTGCTGGCTTGCACTGTCTAATTCGCTGAACCTCCTCTTGTGAATGTTTCTTTGTTTCAAGCAATCATCACTGCTCTGAAGCTTGACGGAATGGACGGAGAGGAACAGCAATGTCTGACTCATCCGATGACTGGTGTGGGGAAAAGCTGCTGAGGACCGTAAGCGCATTTTTGGTGCTGAAACAGCAGGATTACAATAGAAAGTGATAGGAACTGGGAGGTGAGTGAGAAGGTAGAAGAAGAAATTGCTATCACCATGGTTGGACCTGCCTCTTATATTATGGATACTTCTCACCCAGCCTTGCAAGGTAACACAATGAAGATTATGCCAATAGCACAAGAATAATGCCAAAATGGATAAAAAGTAGCAAATTGTGGTAATTTCTTAGGGTCGGTTCATATAATGATGGCAATGATGGAAACAAGCCAAAGCCATTTACCAATTATTTCCCTTACAGATGAGTCCATATCAGAAGTTAGGGTTTAAGATTTAGGATTGCCCCCGGGTAATGGTGCAATGATTAGATCCTCCAACAGATAACCAAGGGATCTAAGATTCGAATCTCAGGTTAGATGATTTTCCTCGGGTGAGAAACGGGTCTAAGAATGCTAGCCATTTGGATGAGCTCCATGAGTGCTTTCCGATTTATCCTGGTGGCCGATGAAAAATTTTAGTAGGGTCGGACTGGCCACCTCTAGGATTAGTGAATATATGGTGTTAACTAAAAAAAAAACTGTATCCGCTCAATAAGAGAAGTACCTCATTTACCAATCCCCTGTTTGAGCCTTGAGCCTTGACGTTTCAGTCAACTCATAACCTTCAACCATAATAACAATTTGGAGGCTTAATGGTGGCTACACCAAGTAGCCCTTTATAACACCTAACCATCCATGAGAATAATACTGCACTAATAGTAATTTTTACAACTAGCTTAGATAAGAGAAATGAGCCATCAATTTCTCAAGTTCAACCACCGGTCCAAAATGTTTAACTTAGTTCACTCATCTAATTTTATCAAGCTTATTTATTAGCCCACGACTTAACTAAAATGAAGTGTTAAACTTGATTTCTAATTATAATCACTGAGATACAATTTGAGGGACAAGTTAGGGACATAGAGGATTGGTTTAGGCTTTTACATGAATTTATTTCATATAGAACAACTTCTTGTTTAAAAAAAATGATGAAGGAGAGAAAATAAAAGAAAGAAGAGGGGGGAAAGTTCCCTTATTTGGAAAGTGCTTTTGGACAAAGAAGAAGAAATTAATTCCTCTTGTTTGGTTAAAGCGAGTAAAGAAACCTTTAGAAAGATGATTTGGTTAGACCAAGTAGAAAGAAGACGAAAATCAATCATATAGTAATTATAGTATCCTCAGTTCTCATGATTTTATTTCTCATTCTAAAGTACAAAGAGGGTAACAATGGAATAGTGCTTTTAGTACTTGTGGTGGCTTGAAACAACCAAGCAAGGGTTCCATGCTCGTTGTCATGGAAGAAACTTACAATTTCACCGCCGATTGGCAGAAGGAACACTCAAATCTGAATTATCCACCAAAATGTGAATTTAACCCATAGAAACATTCCTACTAGTTCAGCATCCAAGCTCAATAAATCAAAAAGGCTGAAGTACATAATATCACATGTCCCTAAAAAAGGGGAAACCAGAGTTCCCAAAACATTGCTTGATAAATTTCACTTAAACTGCACAGAGCAGATAGCTAAACCATGCTATTGATATCTTTAGTGATCTCCAAACATCGAAGTCAGTTTTCCAGTAGATTGAGACAGTGAGACACTAAAAAAATTCGCAACTAAAACAAGGAAACTATTTGGACTAAACATCATCTGTCGAATATTGTACTCGAAATCTTACTTTGACCAAAATAAGTTTAAGAAGCATGTCTACGAATTCAGCAACCAAGCTTATTCGATCAAAAAGATTGATTAACATACCACCACATAGATCACCTTTTGAGAAAAAAAAAAAGACAAACCTGATTCCCTGAACATCGTTTTATAAACTTGATGAATATGACTTATTGTAGCAGCAATATAAACAATAGGAAGATAATAAAAAGAGAAAACAGACTACTCAAATCGAAATTTTCATGGTCTTGACCAAATCTGAGCCAAAGAAATCAACATTAGCGAGAGCAAACAACAGTTAGAGCAAAAGAATAAGTCGAGCTTGGAATGACCTTGATCTGGAGTGGCGTAGTAGATATGCGTTTTGCAGGGTTTGAAGAAGGGATCCGTAGCAATGATCTGGAAACCCTAGATTCCTGTGAGACTGAGATCGAACGGAATCAGGGGAAGGCGAAGTGCAAATGCAAATTCTAGGCAGACCAAGGTAACCTTCGAGTTGTAGCTATTTACTTGACTGTCACTCCGGTATTTTTTGTGGTACTTTAAGAATACACTATTAGACATACAACATATTTATAGTAATAATAGTAATATAACAAAAAAGATAATTGCAAGTGAATGGATACAAAATATTAATATTCAAAAATAAATAAGCATACTTCTAATATTTATTTTAAAAAAGAAAATAGATTAAGATACAATTCTCGTGCTCAAGGCGTAAGTTGGAAGAGTCAAATCTATTAAACTAGAAGAATAAATAAAGGAATTCTGAACAAATCATTAACTATGTAATAGAACAATTTAATTAATTTAAATGTTTATCAAATTTCTTGAAGTGAAATGATTCGGATAATCAGTTTTGAATAGCTGAGACAAACTTAGTTTTATGACGATTGAATACTTGATATTTCAAATGGAAGTTAAGATTGAATATGTCAAACCAATAGAAAGAAATTATTGTTCGCATCCAGATCAAGAAGTATTGGTCAAACCAGACAAAGATTCAGTAACAACAAATTCATCATTTGTTGTCGAGAGCAAATCTCTCAAATGGAACGTCATCATATCTTTAAAAATAAGAATAAGAATATAATTTAACCAAAAAAATGGTCATAAGTTATGATTCAAGAATCAAGCATCCAGAGATCTAATGAAAAAGTAATAATAAATTAAATGCTGTTCATCGTCCCGTTCGTTTTACTGTCCCCAGTATAAACAGGAGCCCACAATGCCAAGATGCCAAGCTCAAAATAGTATTTAGTTCCCCTAGTATTGGATAGGGTGATATTGTGTCGACACTCGCTTTGGAGGTAGCTTACGAAGTATGTAAAGCACAAGCGCTGAGGGGAGTATCTCAGTCAGCTATCAAAAGAAGAATCAGTGTTAGATAGATGTGATCAAAAGCTAATTTATGAGACCAACGTATTTAACATACCAATTGAAAAGGAGAATCGCAGTATTAGATGGAATTGATAACAATCTATTTTTTTTAAACTAATGTATTAAACATATAATGTCAAAAAAAGAATATAGTTTTAGATGGATTTGGTCATAAGCAAATTGACAAAACAAACGTGTTAAACATATCACGTCAATGAAGAATCAAGTATTAGATGGATTCGGTCATAAGCAAATTCAGAAAAGAGCCGTGTTAAACATAGCAGTTCAAAAAAGAATCACAGTACTAGATCGATATGAACACCACATTGACAATTGCAATATCAGAAGGATATCACCATAAGCTAATTTATGAAACTAATAAATTAAACATACCATGTAATATACAAGGTCTAGAATGGGATGATCCAAAACCTCCAGAGAGGCATTTGCGTTAAACGCAGACAGTCCAACCTACAAAGAGTAAGATGGATACATTTTTTTCAAATGTGGCATTCCAAGCAGCATTATGCATTCATTTTTGGGCATTTTTCAGAACAGTGAAAGGAATAAGGCCCAAAGTTTATCATCAACTCACCACAATGCATCGGATAAGAAAACATGCAAAGCATATGCCTGTGACAGATCCAACCTGCATCAGATTTCACATTCCTGATCAGTAGGAAATCATCCAGTAAAGTGAATTGCCGGCGCTAGCATCCAGTAAAGTGAGCTCAGTTCCGGAAAATAAAAAGGCTGTCATAAATATCATTTCATTGCTGATCTAAGGCATGTATTCAAAGGAAGACTAGGCAAGACCTAGTGACAATGTTCTTGTCCCAAATTATGGTTGCGCTTTGCTTGAGCCAATTTTTGATGCCATTGAGCTGATTTGAACAGTTAGGAATCTAAAACACAAAACACTAACATATTGAGGTATGGTTTGAAGGCCATTCCTTTTCAGCTGTCATAGATGAAACATATCATTCCGCTCATGGACTCAAACTGAAATGGAACTAACACAGACGATATATGGCTCAAGCACAAATCTCTTGCCATCGGTCAGTGTTGATTTGCCGCCTGCTGATGTTGATCTACTTCTCCTCTTCAGGATGCAATGAAATGAGAGAGGTGTGGGACAAAGGCTACGGCCTAAACCTGAAAAGATTAACACCTAACCCAATAATCTTAACATGATTCCCTAGCCATCCAAAATATGCGAGCTCTTCTTCATTCTAACCCTCCATGGTCCCACCCACCTCCTCATTACGTTCTGACAGAGACTAGATTCATCTCAGAACACAACTTTAAACTTTGTATTTAGATAGCAATTATGATTTTCTTCTATGCTGAAACAAAAGAGGAAAAGGTAATTATTTCCCAAAAACAAAAATCAAAAGCTTCTAGATACTATTCCAAGCTGAGAGTCCATCTGTTTAACTTCTTATTTTGTATGGTTTGTCAAATAACAATATAAGCAAATACTTTTAGAAATTTGGTTGCTCTTTCTAATGGCATCTTTCTTATGACGACTGAAAAGATTGACAAAAGGCGATACTTTTCATACATTTTTAGAAATATTGAAACTCAATTTAAGTGTCAATAAATACCTCATGAAGTTTCTTTCTCCTCCCTTTTGATTCAATTGGGAATCGCCGCAGCATGCAAAACAGCCTACCCAGAAACACGCAAACACACATAAATAATGCACATTACTACTCACACTGATCAAGATGTTCAAGAAGAAAATATATTAGTAATTACCTGCCACCAAAAATCACAAATCCAAGTGCAGCTATGAATGAAACCACTGAAATTACAGAAGCATAAGCACAATTATAAAGATAGGATCAAAGGGGGGAAAAGAAAGGATAGCTAGATTAGATTACCTGCTATAAAGATTTTCCCCAATGAATCTACTATGCTGCTGTAACTGAACAACAAGTATACCCAGATACAGACCTGATCCATTGTAGATAACCATTGAACATTGGAGAGTCAGTATATACAAAATGAATTGCAGTAACAACTTTGTTCAGATTAGGTGCTTGAGTTATTTTTTCTCATGAGTCACTTAACTTCCACAACATTTTTTAAGAGAAACTAATGAAAATTTATCCAATACAAAGTCCACACTGAATTATTGCAAAACATAGCAAAGACCACCTAGCCATTATTTATTTCAAAGAAAATTGAAACATTTCTCAAAGAAAGTAGTTTATTTATTTTTGCATTTGATCGGAATATAAAAATGGAGCAAAAGTTATTTTCTTGTGTTAAATTGCTATTACAAATAAAATACGACTAGATGTAGAATATGAGTGGTATGTGGGTCAGCCACCCATATTTGCATCCAATTTATTTTACATTTTAAAGATTTTGTGATTGTTTTACAGGCACTCTATATAAATTCAGTAAAATTATATATAGGCATTCCATCATGAGTTTTTTTATCAGTAAAATCAATATATAAATTCTATTCTCTATAATTTTCCTCAACTATCTTAATAAATAAATACTATGCACAGACCAAAGCAACATGATAAAAATCAAAATTTTACAAGAAAAAATAAGAAAGGAAATGACAGAGAAGGATAAGGCAAACCTGGAAAATATAAATGGCAGTATTGATGCAAATGTACACAATCCTTATTTTGTCCGTTGAAAAATTTCTTGCCTGAAAAATTCAAAAAAATAAAATCTTATTGATTTTAGCTGCATGCTACCAACACAATGCATTTCCATATGGATGATGGAGATGCTCCTCTAACTTACCTGATTGTATATTTCTGCCCAGAACAACACAAGCAGTGTATACGTAGAGAAGAAAAACAGACTGGGAAGATCTAGTAGAGCTATAGTAAACACCTAGATGAACAAAGAAAAATATTAAATTGATTGCTAACCAAAGCAAATATGTTTATCTCTTTTTTATCTCATCAAACATCACCCATGTTATTTACTTTACACAAGTCATAAAATAGCTATGAACTAACAAAGAAAACATACCTGCAAGATGTAATAGTGAATAAGTGAATACATTTAGATCATACCCAGAAGAACTAGAGGATTGTAATCGATGTTCACATATCAAAACCCCTTGACCATAAGACTTTTCAAAATCAATGTCGCTGTTAGGACCATATTTTTCTCAAGTAATGAATGTTTTACACCACATCTAACATTTTGTAAAGGAATTATTTTTATTAAACTTGAAGACTCATATCGGGAATTTCAAATTGATAAAATCTTAGGCTGACAATGCCATGAGTGATACTTTCTAGTTAGTTTTATTTATTTTTATTTTCACCTTCTCTTTAGTAGCCAAATTAAACTTACACCATTGCCTTGAAGGCTTGGACAATTAGGCTATAAAAAAAACAGATAATTATATATGGCTCACTTTGATTCAATGTGAGTGATTCAAAAATTTTGATTTATAGTTTGGCTTATGGTGAATAGAATTCCAGACTATCTTCCAATGCATTTACCTTGGGCCTGAATAGAAATAGTTGCGTGTGAAATCCAAACTCAAGTGCACGCACTGTACAAAGATTAATGTATGAGCACTTATATAGTGGCAAGGGCCTCTATGTTAGATAAGTGATCATGATGTTTGCTCACCTCCATTCACAATCAAATTCATAAAATGGAAAACCTTCTGCGCTGTCCAACCATATTGGGGTACACGTAATTGGATTCTAATCAACTGAACCTGAAACCGCCAAAAGTTTATGAAATCAGTTCCTAACATAAATACAAATCTGGTGAATCTTAGACAAAGTTAATTTCATAATAGTTATTTCAAGAGAGAAAATCATATTTACGGGCAACTAAATGAGCAGTGTCAGTTGACACTACAAAAGCATATATTAGTAAACAATATGGTCATCAACGTCAATTAATTAGCACATGTCTACTCAAAAAGGTGCTTGTTAGCACTTTAATAAAGTATTTGAAACTTTATGAAGTTTTAGAAATCCATACATGTCTCTGAAGTAAAAAAGAAGAGATCAAAGCTAGGGACTGTTCATTTCACGTAAAATATTATGTCAGTGTAAAATATTTTTCCTCAAAAATGGTCAAACAAAAGAAAGGAGCATTTTGTATGTTAGTGCGCCATGGGAAATAATTTCCCCCTTCCTTGGTGCACAGTGGAGCAAAATAAAGGGCGAGGAGTGGCTCGCCGATAAGGGAAAAGGAGACTTCTGATGGATGACAGAGAGAAGATGGGGCTCGTGGAATGAGGGAGGAGGGCAAAGGTGGCCTTATAAACAAGGGTGAGGCGGGAGTAGCATGCCAACATGGGATTTGACTTCCCACAAAAAGCTCATATTTTCTGTTGACCAACAGAAAATTTTCCACACTATGATTTACATTACACCAAACACTGGAAAGTCCGGAAAATATTAGTCTACGAAAACATTTTACTGTCCCTTAAATAAATTATTCCTGTGTCTGCTTTCCTGAAATTCTAGTGTCAGCAGCGGTGGATAGAGTAATATTAAAAACCAACCTCGAGCTGTTATAGCAATTTCTCAAATCTCCCAAAAAGCATAATATAGTAATAATACATGTAACCAAACATGTAGATGATAAGAAGATCAAACTAAACTTAATTTCTTTCAGAAATCATATTTTTGGTCTGTATAGTTCAGCATCAAATTCATATTATATCTAGATGAATCAGTTAATGTTCAAACACAGAAAGACAGCGAAGATTCAGCCAACCAGCGACAAATTACGAATTAAACATGAAAAATAAAGCAAAAAAAAAGTAAATATACGGCGAGCGAGCGAAGGAAAAGGATCGTAACCAGGGCGGCGTACGAGACGAGTGCGTATGCGGCGCAGAGGAAGTAGAACACTCCGTCCTGCCACTTGGGCGACTCGTTGATCTCGTCCCACCAACTCGACAAGTTCGACGCCGCTAATCTCGCCGCTGACGCCGTCGAGAAAATCACTTCGCCTCCGAGATCCATGGGACCAGAATGAATCGAAATCTAGATTTTCGGACGAGAATAGTGGAAATCGCTCGCACACAGACGCTACAGCGACGAGGGTTTGTCGCGATGAGAGAGAGAAAGAGAGGAGGGGGACAAAACGGAGTTCCGTGAGGGCCAGGTTTGTTTTTGCCCTCAAGTAGACTGAATATCTACGGACACAACATGCCGTTGGTTGGTGAAATATGAGCAGTGTAGGGGTATTATCGACATTTAAGTACTCCAAAATAAGGAAGTATTGCCCACATCCGTGTGGGTTTAAATATTGGAGCTCCGACATCGCCCATACTGTTTTTAACGGATTTCTGCAGGAGATCCGACATCGCCCGGGTTTCTTTGCACGGTCGACTTAATGAAGGCGAACACGATCTCTCCCGATCAGTTGAGTATTCAATATGAACTCAGGAATTATAATTGATATTAAATTTGGTCATGAATATTCAATTTGAACTCGGATGGGATGAGTATTTGATATGAACTTAGATATGACTAGTTAATACTAGTTTAACGCGATTCTTCCATGTGACTTTGAATAGACAAGTAATATCCTTATTTCTAAGACAATTAGGTCAAGCAGATAGATCCACACCTGCATCGAATACTTATAAAAAAAAAATGAATACATATAAACAATTCTCAAGCTCCACATCGCTTCAAATACTGAATCTTCCTCTCAGTGCCAAGCAGAAGCTGAGATCAGGTTCCTATTCTTCCAGCCCAACAACATTGCACCATCTCTCTCCACCAATGTGTAGTTACCTGAGTAATATCCTAACAAAGTCTTTATCACTGAGTTCACATATGGGCTCAGTGGGTAAGGCTGAAAACCTGCCATGGTAAACCTCGACCTCCACTTACCCAGCAGCTCATGCCTTTCTACCCTCTCCTTCCCTTCACAGGCAATGATGTTCACTATGTCCTTTGCCAAACAATGCTTCTCCAAATTGATCCTTTCCTTGCTCTCCCTTGGCAGCGTCACATCGATTGATTCGAGCATCGCAGAGTAGTAGTCTAGCGTCTCTATGAACCTGGTCAGGAATGGTGTTGTGTTGGTGTTGGACTCCTGCTCTACTAAGGTTGTCACTTTGGGCGACAAGCCCTTGACCATCCTTAGCAATCCATCCCGGGGGTTGCTCACATCTACGCCTTCATCAGGCGTGTGGTGCAGCTGGAGAGTGAAGTTCACTGCCAATGCTTCACCGGGTCTAATGTCCAGCATTTCCTTGGTAACCACAGAGCTGTGTGCGGCAAACAATTTGAACTCGAGGGGAATGTTAAACTTTCTCGACATGTCAGACAACATCTTCCCAACTAGCTGCAAGCCATCGCCATGGGCGTGCCTCGATTCTGGATCATTGATTCCAGTTATTCTCACATGAGGGGGACCCCCAGGTCTCACGGCTAGTGCCTGAATCAGAGTGATCCATTGGGTTCCTTGAGCGATCTGAAAGTCTATAATGTGGATCTTGTTCTCATTCTTTAGCGCATCAGCAATTGCTCCATTGGCGGCCATGTATCCAAATTTGAAGTATGGGCAGACGTCGTACATGATACGCATGTATGACAGAAGTTCCTTGCTAGTTGGTTGGTGACACTGTAGTGTTTGGTATATGTTGGAGCCCGAAACCTTTCGCCTGGCAGCGAGCCCTTCCAGCACATACACACCGAGACGTTGGATAGGCTCACCACCAATGGAAACAAGACTCTGGGCTTTTCCTACTAATGATTCAAATGCACCCATCTTATTCTCAGATAATGCTTCGGCACACTTGATCAGAAGCTGTTTCACATCACTTTTGGGTTCTTTGTTGAGAAGCAGCTCCACATAACCATCTGATTGCTTGCTCATCCCTCGAAGACGCTTCTCTGGACGGAGTTCATGATCTGAATTCGCTATAGCAGAGAGATGCTGGTCCGGTTGGATCTCATCAGTCAAGAACCACTGCTTTATAAGCTGGGGTTGTTTGTTTTCATCTGTCTCATAAACAATATTAGTTTTTGGTTCATCACTATCGGGTGCCATGAGAACCATCTCGATCTCTTGTAAAGCATGCTTGATGCTCTGATGGGAAGGCACATAAAGTGAATCTGATGTGGCCATTTTACCCTCTTGAAGATGATCTAAGGAAAGTTCCTGCTCAAATGCACTGATGGAGTCTAACCACAGATTATTGCACTCGAATTGGCAAGAAAGAGGGGAGTCCAATGCATTACCAAGAGCTACTTTGATGGGATCAAATATCCATTCGGTACGCACTATATTTCTTGGCGAAGGCAATTCACAGGAGATATCTGCATAATATAATCCATAGGGCCGACGAAAGTTCATGCCTAGGATGAATACCAATCATTCATGAAATACCTACATACAATAGAAAACAAGAACAAACTACTTCAGGAATTAGCAGCAAGAAAAGCATGATATTGATGGAAAATGAATGAGGTCACATAGAATGCTAACAATTGAATGTGTTTCACCACATAAGAGGATAATATCCACATATATAGCAACTAAGTTTAATAATATTACATTAAATAGTTTAACCTCGGAGGAAGGAGGGAGCAGAATTGGGAAAGTGAAGAAAGAGGAGGCAAGAAGCTGAGGGAAGAATTTTGATAGGGAAGAAACGTCCAAGCCCAAAAACACTCCGCAAAGGGAGATTGTAGCCCCTTCCCTCACCTGTTTTTGTGCACATAATTGGAGGAGAGAGCTCCATGCTGCCTCGACGCTCACATCCTTCCACAGGAATAAAAATGGCCTTAAACTCTGAAGATGGCCTAGAACGATAAATTCCTAAATCCTAACAAAAATGGTTCTGACTAGCACAATCAAGCTTAATTCATGTGCGTTAACTCATAGATAGCATCGTTCCCTTCCCAATTCTTAACAAAAGGATACAAGACCTTAAGATGTATAGGTGGATGACGATACACTTTGTTTGCACATTAAAACCCCAAATTCATGTGAAATCTGGGAAAACTAGCAGTCAAAATTCAAAACACAAAAAGCCCGAACTGAATCCTTTACCTCCTTCAATCAATCACACTCCAAAACCAAACCAACCATCACCTGAAAAGCCCTTTGATTTTGCGTAGCACAGTAGCTCCTACGACCATCAAAATACACACTTCAAAGCAATCGAAGCCATCAGAGCTCAACAAATTCTTCAAAAAAAAAAAATTCGACAAAAAATCCTTTCGCATATCCGACAGAGACTGATTCGAAAACGCTAAAACTCCAGATTCCTCACTAAGTTCACCATACAAAAGAAAACCACGAAACAGACCAGAATCGATAAAGTAACCTTCTAACTCTTCGCCAAAATAAACAGTCGTAGTGACAGAGTATGATTAAAAAATTCTATGATTCAAGGTTCGTTGCCAATCCACTACACTACACAAAAGAAGAAGAAAAAACACACGAGAAATATACAAGAATCGCAAAACTAACCTTCTAACTCTTCCTGAAATTAGCAGCTTCTATTAGTCCTTCTGCTACTTCTGTGCTTGCCCGTCGAGGAAGAAGATGAAAAAGGATGCCCTTTTCCTTAATCTGCTCGAGAACGACCTTCTGCTGCTTCTTTTATACCCTCACTGCCTCCGCCCTCAACGGCGTCCCCGCGGCGGAGACGTCGAATCATCACCGTACGATCGCAATTTCGCGCTCCTGATTGCTGCGCAGCCCGCGGGATTCTTCCCCTAAGACACGCCGAAGCGGACGACGCGGATCTCACTCTCTCGATCGTACGGTGACAAATCGATTACTCGGGTACTTCTGGTCGCTTTTAACCGGGTTGACCGCCTCTCGGCCGTCCGGCGCACGGATCCGAGTCAGAGACGCACTGACGCGAACGCGGGTACCGAATCAACTGGTCCCGCTAAAAATCGAATTTAATTTCGTAATACGCTCTTCCCGCACAACCCCAAATGTCTACCTGCTCTGCAGTTGGATCAACCCGGGGGACCTCACATTTTTATGTATGGCCCAAAGCTAATGGTCGTGTTTGTGTATTTATTTGTTTTATGGTTGTGAAGTTATAATTCTTTTGAATATTAGGTTAGTATGAATGGAATATCAGGTTGTTTACTTAAGAGCAATCCATGGAGGATCAATTGAAGTAACTTGTGGATAAGTTTGGTTTGCCAATTGCATCGTCCGGCTAAAATTATATCAAAATTTGATGTGAATGAAAGGAAAGGGAAAAGACTCGTGGTCTCTTCTTTTTTTAAGTCACTAATTCATTATTTTTGTTGAGTTTGATAGGGATGTTCTGTATTAAAGTATAGTTTTAGCAAGTAAGCAAAAGTTCGGTCAAATCGAGTTAACCGACCGAACTAATCGAAATTTATAGTTCGGTTCGTTAAAACGAAAATTCATTTTTTTTCCTCTGAAACATCGGTTATATCGGCTTAATCGGTTCGATTTCGGATTTTAAACTCGAAATTCGATTAAACCGATTTTATTATCAAACGTCTGATCGGTCATTGTGACCGATCAGGCAAGTTACAGAATCTCAACATACAAAAAAATCGGTTATTTTGGATTAAAAATCGAATAAACCGATGTTTTATCGGCCAGTTTGGTTCGATTTTTATGAAAAGTTCAATCGGTTCGAAAAGAGTTCGGTTTGTTCGTTTTCGGTTAAATCGATTCGGTCTGTTCGATTTTAAACCGATCGCTCATAACTAACTCGTCGGTAAAATTTTCTCTCCTTTTCACTTTTCTCTTATCCTTTCCTTCCGACTAAGTATGTGTTTACTCTGGAAAAAACAGAGAAAATACTTGCACTTTAATAGAAGAAAGGACAAAAAAGCAAAAGAGAAAGAGAACAATTTAAAACCGCTATATATCTTTATCCTTTCGCTTATAAGTCCAAAAAAAGATTAATCGCCAGTGAATTAATTTTTTGGCACAATCTTTTTAATTTTATTCTTATATTCTCAAGGAGATGAATTAAAGTAAACTCCTCTCTCTTTTTTGCTTTTCCTTTCTCGCTATTTTTCTTTTCATTTTCTTTTTTCTTCTCCTGTTCCACGCAAATAAGCACACATGCCCTGTGTAGTTAATCCTATAAGGCATAAGCTTTATTTATTTAGAAGGACAAAAATAAAAACTATAAATAGATTTTACTGTGTAAAACAATAAGAATGAGTTACTCCTGCGTCATGGAATCTTATTACAATGATAAAAATGATTTGTTCATCTCTAATATCTCATTAATTCATTTCAGAATTAATACGGAAGAGATAAATCATAAAATAGTAAATTACTAGTTCGAATGTTATTATTAATAAGGATGATATATTAATTTGTAAAATTTTAATTTTTAAATTTAATGATAATAATTTTATATATTAATTATCAGTCTATTTCTTAGAAATTGTAATGGAATCTTACTAATTAATATTTTATATGGATCGAGGTTATCGTTAATGATATACCCGATTGAAGGGGTTAATTATTGTGATCCTCCTTTTGTCCTTGGCCATGTTCGGTGGGATAATCAAAAACAAAAAAACAGCGATGCCAGAAATAAAAACATCTTCCACGTGAAGGCCGTCAAATCTCTTTCACCAGAAAAACAGACAAGTTGATGTTTTGACGGATGCAAGAGGCCAGAAATCCCACAAGTTTCATCCCAAATCACTGTTAATTTTTGACGCCGTCAGAAGTTGATTCGCCAAACTCTCTGTAAGCAGATGCTCTTTCTGTCATCGTCTGCTGTCTTGTACGTAGTTTACCAGCTTGTTCATCTGCTTCTTCGTCCTCCTCCTCCTATCCGGTTCACTTCACTCTCAGTCACAGAAGAGGAGGAGGAGGAGGAAGAAGAAGGAGGAAGGGTAAAAAGGAAAGAGAGAGAACAAATGGCGAAAGCTGCCAAGGAAGAATGATCCAAATCGAGGACAGCCAACCTCTGTTCCACAAATCGAGCTCATCTTATCTTTTTTTTCCTTCATTTCTTCCACCTACTCCTCACTTTCGTCCCAAAAGGCGGTGCTTTCTACTTGCGCTGCCGATAAAAAATCACGCCGTGCGTTCTCCTGGTTCATAGAGGAAGAATGAAAGCGAGTTTTGTAGATTTATTTTTTGCCCTGTTGTTTCTTGGGTGCGCCGCAATGGCGGCCGCCGGAGATGGGGATGTGCCGGCGTCGCCGTTGCCGAGAGGCAACGAGAGCCAGAGTGGCTGCCGGCTGGATTTGACGAACGAGCTCTTCGGCGGGGTGGGCGACGCCTGCGTCCGCGGGGGGCTCGACAGGAGCCGGTGCTGCCCGGTGCTGGCCGCCTGGCTCTTCGCCGCGCACGCGCGCTCAGCCTTGGAGCTCCCGGAGGAGAAAAAGTTGGACGGAGTCGACGGGCCGATGATGCCGGACGACAACGAGAAGTGCGTGGTATCTCTGCAGACGCGCTGGAGCGGCGAGACATCCGGCTGCCGCGGCCCAACGCCACCTGCGACACCGTGCTCTGTTTCTGCGGTATCCACCTCCACCACATGGGGCCACTCCGGTGCCCCGCGGCGTTCAATCTCAGCGGCGGCACTGTCGCGCCCACCGCTGCGGTCCGGCGACTAGAGAGGGATTGCCGGAACGCGTCCTACGCTGGGTGTTCCCGTTGCCTTCGTTCCCTCGACAAGGTCCGATTTTTCCACGCACATCTCTTTCCGATCGAATTTAATTTACAATTTACTCGAGTTCGTCAGATTTTTTACTCATTTCTTAATTTTATTCGCTCGATTAGTGGCATTTATTGCTCGATTCGCTAATCAATGCTTTGTTCCAGAGCATTACAGAACAGAACAGAAAGAATCACCTCCCTGCCCTACTTAATTAATGAACTCCGCAATCAATGATTCATTCCCTTCAATTTAATGTAACGACTCGTAGTACACTTGGATTATTTGTGCGCAGGTGAAGAAGGGGAACGGCGGCGGGGGCGACGGCGGCGATCGGGCGGCGAAGATGTTTGCGTGGGACTGCGAGCTGATGAGCCTGACGTGGCTGCTGGCGAGGAACAAGACGGCGTACATCCCCACGGTGTCGGCCGTCCTCCGCGCCTTGCTCTACAGTGGCCTCCCGGCGGCCGGCGGAGGCGGCGGCGGCTGCGGAAGGTGCAGCCCAGACCTGGAGAACATGCCGCTCGCCGTCGACTCCCTCCAATTCCAGCACTTAGGTAGCGACGAGGTTAACTCCGCGGCGCTCCCTACTCGTAGGCCCGTTGACATCCTCTTACGCGCTTCATTTTCTCTGGCTGTTGTCTTCGCCGGAGCTCCCTTTCTCTAGGCCCGGGCCGGCGACTCACGCCGCCGGTGAATTGATACGTGAGGCTATGGATGTTATTCTATACTAATCTTGAATATTTCTTTATCTAATTATTAATTTTTATTTAAACTAAATTCTGTTCTCTGAGATTCATGAATTCGATAGAATTCAATTGATTTGTTTATTTTCTTTATTATTATTATTATTATTATTAAAAAAACCATTGATTTGATCATTTCAATCCCGATCGAGCACTACATGTTCATTCTTGTGAGGGTACACGGATAAGGTCACTAGTTGTTAACCCAGATATTTACGGTTCGATCTCTAGCTACGACGTATTTTGCAGGAATTTTTCTTCCAAAAGGGGTGCGAACCCTGAGACGCTAGACTTCTAGACTGGTCACCGCGAGCGCTTTCCGATTTACCCTGGTGATCGGTGGAAAACTTCCGTGGGATCGGGCCGATCACCCCAGATTCAATTTGTCTGCTGCCTGGTTCATCATTTTTTTTTGTGAGGGTACACGGGCCCCACGGTTATAACGTAGCGGTATGACGACTAGTCACTATTTTAGATATTCGTGATTCGATCCTCAACTATAACGTATTTATAAAAAAATTCTTTAAATGAGTGGCAAATTTTGAGACGTTGGACTTCTAGATCGTCATCGTGAGTATTTTATCATGACGATTGATGAAAAATTTCTATAGACCGAAATCGCTTGATTGCTTTTTTTTTTTCCGTGAGCGAGACACGGCAACGATCGATAATTTTTTACATTTTTTGTCTGATGGTCCATAATTTAGAATAATATTTTATCTTTATACAAGCGGCAGGTAAGCATGAGAAGTAACAGTCTATACGTACGATCCGTCGCAAAATTTTAAAAATAAAACAAATGAAGAAAAAAGAAATAATTTTGTTTGTAACAATTTCCTATTCAGTGCCTTTAATTTTTTTGTTTAATTTAGATATTCTTACTAATATCGAAGATGAATGACCTTCTCCAGATTTATCCCGCATGACTAATATTTTGAAAAGTGTCGATGACTATGGTCAACCATCGAAATTTTGCTCACGTAGAAGCTAACAGGAAGAGAAGAACTATGTACCATTAAGATCAACACGAGCGTTAGGGAAACACATAGAAAGTTATCCGACGGAGTCAAATCCGACGCTCAAGTCAGATACTTGATGGAGAAAGGTGCAAGATAACAAAGAAAATATGAGTTGCAGAACCGTAACCCTCTTTACAGGAGAGGTTGGCGTATCTTTTATATCTGAGACGGCGGTTTCATGTGTCCCACGTTCTTCTCCACGTCCCCTTGATTGTCGGTTACTGGATCATCATTGTAACAGCCGTCACAACAATTAAATCTAAGCCATTGTGATGATTAAGACTTGAATGACCGCGTCTTGCGGGTCATGATTATCCATATATCCGAAGAAAGGGGGACGGTTACTTGAGGTTAAGTACTCATTGGGCTACGCTACCCCGAGGTTTCCTAGAGTTTTAGGTACTCTCAAATCATTGTTGGTGCAATGATAGAGGTTTAGAGCATATTTTGAGGGGGATGTCTTCCTTAAAAGCATGTGTTTGAATTTTTTTTGGTTAAGAGAAAAGATGAAGATTGGGAATCTTCATCAAGGGTGAGCATGGTCTAAATGAAAGGTATAGGACTTTCATTGGGCTTGCCTTTGACTATATAGACTCTCGGGGAGAGTTTTTGATGTGTGTCAAAGGGGGAGAAGGTTGAAAGGCTAATAGGGATTAGTCTTTCTCAAACATATTGTCAAACATCAAAAAAGGGGAGATTGTTGGTGCAATCTTTGTTAGGTCAGGGTTGACCTAGTTTAGTTTGACTAAGCTCGGGGTGAGCTTATATCTGGTAAGCTTGGTGAGCTTAAGATTGGATGTTTCGATGTTTGATAATGATGTTTGAATATCGTGTGAGTCAAATGAGTCAAGGTTGACTGGAGACTTGACTACGTGAAGACCAGGTGGATCGGGGAGATTGCACGCTGGCATGGGGAAACACCTAGTGGGACTAGGTGAAGTCAAGGTGGATCGGGGAGATTGCACGATGGAATGGGGAAAGACCTAGTGGGACTAGACACACCAAGTGGGACTAGGCACACCTAGTGCGACTAGGTTAAGTCCAGGTGGATCGGGGAGATCACACGCTGGGATGGGGAAAGACCTAGTGGGACTAGGTGAAGTCCAGGTGTATCGGAGAGATCGCACGCTGGTATGGAAAAAGACCTAGTGGGACTAGTCCTGGTGAGTGAAGCTGGGCAAAAGTCCAACCGGATGGACCGGGATGAGTCAGAGAATGCAAGGGAGCCTGTTCTTTGGACTCAGGGTCAAGGTGATTTGGCTGGATCAGTCTGGTGATCAATCAGAACAGAGGATCGATCACTAGAAGCCCTCATCGGTCCAAGTGACCGATCATAGCCATCCTGGACCGATCAGGATGGATCCTGATCGGTCAGGAAGTGTACTGATCGGTCACCAGACCGATCAGCACTTCACTGATCGGTCAGGTGACCGATCAGTTGACTTGCAGGTTAAGCAAGGATCAATTCTCGCAAACAGAAGTTGTGCGGATCGATTGGGTAATCGATTAGGAAGAAACAGATTGCGAGAACAGAAGGTGGCTGGATCGATTGGGTAATCGATTCAGCCTTCCCTAATTGATTGGTCAATCGATTAAGGGTCCTTTGATCGATCAGGGTGATCGATCACTAAAGGTTTGTGCGAGAAAACAGAGAGGTTCTGAATCGATTCAGCAATTGATTCAGGATACTGATAATCGATTAGCAAATCGATTACGGTTCGAAAACTAGCCGTTGAACGACTATATTTGACGTGGTAATCGATTGAGTAATCGATTAGGAAACCCTAGGCGTCGGGTATATAGGGTTTTCTCGCAGATTCGCTCGGCAGCTCTTCACGGCTTCTTCGACAACTCTCCTCCTTCTTCCACGCCATTTTAAGAGAGGCTTTGAGGCTTAGTGTTGCTGCACTTCCAAAGCTCTAGAGGCGATAACAAGCTTGAAGATAGCAAGGAAGGCAAAGAGAGCTTATCATTGTAAATCTTGTAAGATTTCATTTTGTTTTTGCTTAGATTCTTGTTGTATCTTCTTATAAGCTTGTAAGAGGTTTTTCCACCTCAAGAAGGAGATCTTTCATAGTGTATGAGAGAGTGAGGAGAGTGGACCCTTGGATTAGTCACCTCAAGGAGGTGGATACCAAGTAAAATAGAAGTGTTAGCATTGCTTGAAGTATTCCGCAACGACAAATCATCTACAAGCAAATCGGAGCTAATCACCCCCTCTAGCTCTCCTACCGGTCCCAACAAGAAAGACTGTGAGTTTTGAGGCGAGGCATATGTTCGCTGAGCCTGTCGTAAGGCAAAGAGATAAATGAATCGCTAGCGCGGAGCTAGGATCGTCAAGCCTGTCATAAGGCGGGGAGATAAATGAACCGCTAGCACGGAGCTTGGTTCGCTGAGTCTGTCGTAAGGCGAGGAGATAAATGAATCGCTAGCGCAGAGCTAGGTTCGCCGAGCCTGTCGTAAGGCGAAGAAAAGCGCTAGCGCGGAACTAGGTTCGTCGTGTTGGTGCCCCGGTAAGTTTTGATGTGATCAACCAGGTTAAGTTAGGTCCTGGTATGTTTAATCCCTCTGCTAAGTATGCAGGAACTTAGGTACGGAGAAAGTCGAGCGTAAGACGTAGCGGACGAGTAGGATTGTGCGGGGAAGTGAGCCGACGGGCTCAGTACAATCCGAGGGACGCGGAAGCTGCGGAAGAGTACAATGGTGGAGCGAGAAGAACGTGTGCGGTGTCTGAGGGACGAGAAGCCGGGAGGAAGGACGCTCGAGGGGCGAAAGGCCGGAGTCGGGTTCGGGTGAGCCTAACTCCGGTTGGCCGGAAATCACCCAGAAGATGAACCAAAAGACTGGTCAGTTTGACCAAGTCAAACAAGACACATGAAACAAAAAAAATTTTATTTGTTGCTATGAAGATTCGAACCAGCAACCTCGCCTGCATGTATCACCAGCCTTACTGAATGGGATAAGGAGGAGATGTGATTAAAATTGTTACGAGCAGATGATAAAGTTATTTATCTGTTGCGAGCAGAAGAACCAAAATGCTAGTCGCCCGAAAAAAAAAGATTAAATTGTTTCTAACAGAAATTGAACCCAAGACCTCAATAACAAAGGTTGCCAAGCTTACCAGTTGGGATAAAGGTTGAAGGCATTTTGTTTTTGCCGATATTCTTACTTGGAGATTACAATAGCAATCTCGAACAGAAGATAAAAATTCCTTTATCTCATAAAGGATAAAGCCTTATCCTTTAATCAGATCCTATGGATGCAGGTTAATCCCATCCAAGATCAACCATCCAGATTACATCCATGGATCAACGACTAAGAGAAAATTCCTCAACAATCAACAATCCAGATTTATTCTCTTAGGCTATAAATAGGCTTAGTATTTAGAATTAAAGACAACAATTGAATTGTAACCTCTCTAAGTCTTCAGTGCTACAACTGTAAATGCTTCTCCGCCTGAAAGAGTTTTGTTTGAGCATTAACCGCCTTGGAAGCAACGTTCCAGTTGCAACCAAGTTTTTTTAGACGAGTGCTATCTCCATTATTTTTCATAACCGTCTATTCACCCCCCTCTAGCCGGTCCACCCCATCCAACACGCCGAGCCTGTCGTAAGGCAGTGAGAACCGCTAGCACTAGAGCTGTCAATTTAGGTTGGGCCCATCGGGTTGGCTAGCCTCGCCAACCAATTTAAGCGGGTTGGGTTAGAATTTAAATAACCAAAGCCCACTGCGGGCCAACCCGCCAAGGCCCGCGACCCCCACGGGTCGGTCCGTGACGGGCTTGGGTTAGCCCGCGGGTTGAGAACCATATGTTAGTCAAGTTTTATGACAATTTATTATCTTTCTTTGTTATAATTTTGAAATAAAAATAATACTTTTCATCACATGAGTACTCGTTTGTATCCATTTACATTTAAAAAATATTTTTTTTGATATATTAGATTGATGAAACCTAAATATATGATTTTTTTTACTTTCTTAAATTTTAAAAAAATATTTTGATGGGCCCGCGGGTTGGCCCACCTAACTCGCGACCCCCCTTGGATTGGGGATTTCCCAACCCGCCTAGATGACGGGTCGACCCGCCCCCGCCCCGCCAAATTGCCGACCCGCTACGGGCCGACCCGCCCCGCTACGGGTTGGCCCGTTTGACAGCTCTAGCTAGCACGGAGCTAGGTTCACCGAGCTTGTCGTAAGGCGAGGAGATAAATGAATCGCTAGCGCGGAGCTAGGTTCGCTAAGTCTGTCGTAAGGCGAGGAGATAAATGAATCGTTAGCACGGAGCTAGGTTCGCCGAGCCTGTCATAAGGCGAGGAGATAAATGAACAGCTAGCACGGAGCTAGGTTCGCGGAGCCTGTCGTAAGGCGAATAGATAAATGAAGCGCTAGCGCGGAGCTAGGTTCGCCGAGCCTGTCGTAAGGCGAATAGATAAATGAATCGCTAGCGCGGAGCTAGGTTCGCCGAGCTTGTCGTAAGGCAGTGGCAATCATTAGCGCGGAGCTAAGTTCACCGAGCCTGTCGTAAGGCAATGAGAATCGCTAGCGCGGAGCTAGGTTCGCCGAGCCTGTCGTAAGGCAAGGAGATAAATGAATCGCTAGCGTGGAGCTAGGTTCGCCGAGCCTGTCATAGGGCGAAGAGATAAATGAATCGCTAGCACAGAGCTAGGTTCGCCGAGCCTGTCGTAAGGCGAGGAGATAAATGAATCGCAAGCGCGGAGCTAGGTTCGTCGAGCCTGTCGTAAGGCGAAGAGATAAGCGAAGCTCTAGCGCGAAGCTAGGTTCGTAGAGTCTGCCGTAAGGCGAATAGATAAATGAAGCGCTAGCGCGGAGCTAGGTTCGCCGAACCTGTCGTAAGGCAGTGAGAATCGCTAGTGCGGAGCTAGGTTCGCCGAGCCTGTCGTAAGGCGAAGAGATAAGCGAAGCTCTAGCGCGGAGTTAGGTTCGTTGAGCCTGTCGTAAGGCGAATAGATAAATGAAGCGCTAGCGCGGAGCTAGGTTCGCCGAGCCTGTCGTAAGGCGGTGAGAATCGCTAGCGCGGGGCTAGGTTTGCCGAGCCTGTCGTAAGGCAGTGAGAATCGCTCGCGCGGAGCTAGGTTCGCCGAGCCTGTCGTAAGGCGAGGAGATAAATGAATCGCTAACGCGAAGCTAGGTTCGCCGAGCCTGTCGTAAGGTGAAGAGATAAATGAATCGCTAGCGCGGTGCTAGGTTCGCCGAGCCTGTCGTAAGGCGAAGAGATAAGCGAAGCTCTAGCGCGGAGCTAGGTTCGCTGAGTCTATCTTAAGGCGAAGAGAAACACGGAGATCTGGTGATCTCGGCTTGCCCCGAAACCACTCGACGCGATGTTGCTTGCTCCATCTGATATTGTTCGAGCGCACACTATGTGAAAATCAAGAATACACTTCGCCACATGTTAATTCGGCGAAATCTTTTAACGAAGTAATACATGTTAATCAACTTCGATACTAAATTTGACGAAGTAAATTTCATTTTAAACTTCGTAGCTTAAAAATTGTGGGTCTTACTACTAAATTTATCTGATATTTTACTTTATAATAAATATTTGCTGAAGTAATAAGTTACCAAATAAAATCTATAATTTTTATACCGAAGTACTAAGTTTAAATCAACGAAAATATATTTTCTTTTATAAATAAATTAATCGATTTATATTCATTATTAAAGTAATCCTAATTAAAACTCCCAAGCTGAGCCCTAACTTCATCGCGCACAACTCCTCCCCCTTCTCCCGACGACGCTCCGCCCCCTTTTGCCCGACGACGCGCCTCCGTCCCCTCTTCGCCGCGCTTGCATCTCTCCCTCCTCTCGACGCACATCTTCAACGGAGAAGACGAAGACGTGGACTCGTGGTCGACTTCGAGATTAAAAAGAGCAATGCGGCAACTAATTAAAACGAGCCATTTTCTATTCTGAATTTAGTCAAAGGTGAATTTTTGTCTGATTTACAAGTGAGGTGAGATGACAGTAGCAATGCGGCGTGGCAAAATCCACATTGTCGTTGCCCTGTTGAATTATGCTTCTTCCCTTTGTTCTGGTCCAGAGGAGAATGGAGGATAAAGATTTACTAATGGTTTCCCGGTTACCTATACGCACCGCGAGCATATTTAGTTTGGCATGATTTTTTTTTTTCATTAATGATGTGACTATGTCATCGTCCCTGTAATGACTCTTTGGCGAACAGGTCATTGAACTGGCATATTCAGCATGCTAGCATCTGACTTTTTCATCGTCACTTTTTTTATGATTTGGATTTTATTTGTCTAAAAGAAAATTTCAAGTGTTGGACATCCCACTTTGTTGCCATGGATTCTTATGTATAACTGTTTTTGCCGCCCTTTTATCGCCCACAGATAACATAAAATATTCCAATGCAGGAACCGTATCTGATAGCAAAGTTGGATTCTGCCGAGAAAACTTGGAAAGAGTTGTTGGTATGAATATGTTCATCGTATTTATATAATGTACGATTATTAAATATTTATGAAAATGACTTAAATTCATTATTGGGTTGATAGTTATTGTTGATGGATTTTGCATATATTCATCATTTTTGGCCTACATTTGTTTAGTAGGAACAATAATCAGCTAAATCTTCAAAACTATTTTGTGGCAGCATGAACAGAATTCTAAGGTCCTTATTAGCATTTATCTTGCAATAATGATATGAATATAATTTATTTGTTCTCTTTATAACACCTATGGAAAATTTTCTATTCCATTAATTTTTCCTTTTCAGCTTTAATATCATTAATCACTACCCTGCTGTTTTAAGGGATCATTTTCTACAAAGTTTCTTTATCTTATATGACATTTAGTTTTAGGTTGATGTTCGTTTTTTGTTCCATTTCAGCCAACATGGTCATGTGCATCCTCAATAATAAGTTAATTACTTGGATTCTCAAACATATCACCATATGTGGCCTATGTTTTATCAAACTCATAACTTTGGAGATTAACATGATACTGAAATGCCAAAATGATTCATTGTTAATTTTTTGTTGCTTCATTCTATTCATAGTAAATGAAGAAAACCCTCATAGAAAAGTTCCTTTTCAGTTTTCATTCCAGTTCTTTCCCACTTTGAAGACTGAAAATGGCCATAAAGGTTTAATTTAAAGAATGCCTTCACAACCATTGTGAGGTACTAAAAGGGCTGTAGCTTATAAATCAACCTCCCTTGAGAATGTGAGAGTTGTCCCCCTTCTTTCTTTCAGAATGTGAGAGCATGCTCTTTCTTCATAGTAAATGGCTCAACTAATTCAACAATCCAGTTTGTTTTTTTCTTTTTTAAAAATAAAATTACTTTGTCGCATTACATAAATGGCTTCTAACCTTTTGGCATTAACAGTTTCATAGTAAACTTGATGATATTGTTAATGCTATATTGTCATTTATGCAGGTACCGTTGGATTTTAACCTTTTGGCTATTGTCATTTATGCAGCTTAATGAAGATAAAAATATGATATATTTATTGGACTCTTTAAGTAATAGGAATCGAGATCATACGTGGCAAACAATTGTGACCAAGTAGGTAGTAGATTATGTTGTTTGTAAATACATTCAATTCATTAGATGTTCAAAAATAACTTTCTAATTTTTACAATGCAGTGGAGTCAAGATATACAATGCCTCAAGGGGTATTTCAAAAGGGCCAGGTTTTAAACAATTGACGGTATATATCATGACTACGTATTTAAGCATTAGTTGATAATTCTTATTGTTATGATTGTGACTAATTGCATTACACTTTCAATTTTATTAGGGTAATCCAAAACAAAATGGTGGCGTTGAATGTGGATATTGTGTAATGCGGTATATGAAAGAGATAGTCATGGATGAAGATTTACAATTGGAGAGGAAGGTAAATCTTTTTATGAACTATATTCTTTATGAAATATTTAGTCATTTTGTATTGACCCTCACACTTCTATTAATGGTTTAGTTTGCAACCTTAAAAAATAAACAGTATTACAATCAATCTCAGTATGATGAAGTCAGAAGTGAATGGAGTGAATTTGTCTACTTTTATGTGGGTGGCTAAGTGTAGGTTGTGAACAAAATTTTGATTGTATTTTGAGATTTATGAATACAACAGATTTTAGGTGAAGTTGGTTAATGTCTTTTATGAATACACTTTTGAGTTGTAAGAAATAGATATTTCTGATATATATATATATATATATATGTTTAATTTTGATGGTGAAAAATGTTGTGTTGTAGTAATTCAAATAGATATTTTTGAAAAAATATTTACTTCGTCATTTATTTAATTTGAGAAGTCGTTTGTATAAATTACTTCGCTAAATTTAAATATTTGTTATAGCAACATATACTCTAATACATCTACATTATGCTGAAGTAATACAACAAAAAATACTTCAACCAATTCAAATTTTGTAGAAGTAAAATTAAATATTTACTACACGAGAATAAAAAATTTGTGAAGTCGTATAAATATTTTACTTTGTCAACTTATGAAGTTATATACGATCAAATACTTCAGCGAGATCGATGAAGTAATAGAGTCATTTTACTTCGAAAACGGTTTAACTTTGAACCGATTTAGAACCGGTGAAAGACTTCGGTATTTCGTGGTGAAGTAAAAAACTGACCTTTTTTACTTCATGCACGTCTACTTCGGTAATTATCTACTTATTACTTCAGATAATATCCGAAGAGATAAATGAATCGCTAGCGCGGAGCTAGGTTCGTCGAGCCTGTCGTAAGGCGAAGAGATAAGCGAAGCTCTAGCGCAGAGCTAGGTTCGCTGAGTCTGTCGTAAGGCGAAGAGAAACGCGGAGATCTGGTGATCTCGGCTTGCCCCGAAACCACTCGACGCGATGCTACTTGCTCCATCTGATGTTGTTCAAGCGCACCCTTAACGGCGTTGGCGATCAATCGATCTAGTTCCTCTTTCATCAGGACGATGGATTGTCTTGCCGGCCGGGCCATCGGTGCTCTTTCAGGTGCTTTGTTGGTTTCCCACAGACAACGCCAAATTTATTCCGGAAGGAGTCGACAACGATGGTCAATCACCGAGGTTCTGCCCACGTAGAAACTGACAGGAGGGGAGGAACTCTGCGCCCTGCGAGATCAACACGAGCATTAGGGGAACACGCCGGAGGTTGTCCGGCGGAGCCCACTCCAATGCTCAAGTCAGTCACTTGATGGAGAAAGGTGCAAGACGGCAAAGAAAGTATGAGTTGTAGAGAATGCGTAACCCCCTTTACCGGAGGGGTTGGCGTATCTTTTATAACTGAGGCGGTAGTCCCATGTGTCCCACGTTCTTCTCCACATCCTCTTGATTGTCGGTTACTGGATCATTGTAACAGTCGCCGCAGCAATTAAATCTAAGTCGTTGTGATGATTAAAGCTTTAATGACCACGTCTTGCAGGTCATGATTATCCACAAATTCGAAGAAAGGGGGACAATTACTTGAGGTCGAGTGCTCATTGGACATCCACTACCCCGAGGTCGTCTCGGGGCCTTTTGGCCCGGGGGGTCCCGGGCGCTCGCCTTCCCGAGGTGATCTCGGGACCTGATCCCCCGAGGTGATCTCGGACGTGTATCCTCCTGGAGCGATCCCAGAAGTAGGTCTACTCGAGGTGGTCTTGGGGATCCACCTTCCCGAGGGAGGCTCGGGAGCCAAGGAAAGAGAGTCGTCCAGACTCGATAAATCCTGTCACATAGCTTCTTCAGTTCACATGTCAGCCACTGGGTGCTCAACTCCATCAACTAGGTTTGAGCACGGAGGTATGAATATATGAGTTTCTACGAAATAAACTAATAATTAATATATGATACATTATTATCAGAGATTTGAAAATAAATTTTGATAAAATCATATATCTATTCTCATTATATGTTAGTAACTGTTTAAATTAATAATTTTCATAATTTATTTATCTGTATTAATTCTGAAATGCATTGAGGAAAATGTTGAAATGAGCGAAAGGTATTTTACCACTACGGACATGAATATATGATACATCCTACTATGAGATATATATCCTACTTATGAGATATATATCCTACTATGAAACTCTATTACCGGAGGGGGCAGTTGACAGATCAATTGTAATTTGTAAGTGAGCGGAAGACAATAATGAGGGCTCGTTAACTTCTAACCAAAAGTCAACCGGTCAAATGAATTCGACAAATAAGGATAAATCCAACTTAAGGGACAAGGTGTACAATAGTCATCCTCAGGGCTACAACACAACTATTAAATCATTCAAATAATTAATCAGATATCTAATTTTTAAATCTCTAACTACCATATATTATACAATTTTATTTCAAGGAGAACGATCATTCTGAAAACACTGACCATTTGAATGGATAGTTGATTGAAAATTTTTATTAGGTTGAATTGATCCTCTCTAAAATTAATTAATTGGAAGAGTTAGATATCTGAATTATATAAAATTAGTATACAATTTTCACCCCAGAGCAATGATACAGTGATAAGACACTAAGTCACTCCGGAGCAATGATATAGTGACAAGATACTTTTTCAATTTCCCAGATGTCTAAAAATCGAGTCTCAATTTCGATGAATTAATCGATAAATTCTTTTTAAAAGGTAGTTAACTTAAGAGCGTTGGATTGAGAGTTGCCTATTGTAAGCGCCTTCCAATTTTACTTGGTAGTCGAAGAAAAATTTTGTGAAGCCGGATCAATTATTTTAAAATTAGTCAATATAAGTTGGATGCCTGATGCTAACTAAAAAAGTGTACAATAATTGTTTTTGGGATCTAAAATTCAAATCTTAGATGATACACTGCAGGGATTTTTCTCCCGTGATAAATTTAAAAATATTAATTATTTGGATGGACGTTTATAAATGTTTTTTAATTTATTTTGATAGTTAGATAGAAAACTTGTATGGTTGCATGATTATTCACTTTTCATAGTGTGAATAAGTGTGCAACAGTAAATACAAATATACAATATATATTTTCAAGAATGATACACTCACCATAGACTAATTCAATTTTATAACATATAATTTTATTGTTTAATTTAAATAGCTACACTAATTATAAACCTATTGTAAAAAGTATGATTAAAAATATTTTTTAAAATATTGACGGCGGATGGTTTAGGTAGCAAGCAGCAACATGGTTATATTTTATACATTTAACTTTTAAATGTCAACGTACGTACTTATTTATTATCCAAATTAAATGTTTAATGGAAGCAGAACAGCATGAATCGATATGTTTTATACTTTTATATTTTAAAACAATTTTCAGTGTTCTTCGTGGCTTTCAATTGGAGACTGATCTCCTTCTCCGCTTGGTAAATTTAATAGACAGTCCAGCGGCGACCTTCGCTTGCCCTCTTTGCCTTCTCGCTTCTTTTTCCCCATCAATCGGGGAGGAAAGCGGATCCTTTTGCTTCTCATTTCTTCTCGGGTATTAACTTTCATCGCCCTTATGTAATGATCTTCGATTTTGTAAGGCGATTTCAATCGCATTGTTCATATTTTCGCACTTGTTTGGTTTTCGTTTCGTTGTTCACGTTGATACTGTTAGATTCCTCCAGGTCACGGTGTTTAAGGGGATTTTATTTTATTTTTTTGTAATGAATGTGAAGCCAACACAAGATTACGACAAACTTTCTGAAAGAAATGGATCAAATTGGTGGAAATACTTAGTTCTGGATTGGAGAAAGGCCTCCTTTATACGATTAATCAATTGTTCAATTGAAACGAAGGTTGACACGTAAGTCACAAGGAAGATAATGAAGAAATAAGTAAGTTATAGCCTCTTGTTTCTATTTTTCTTACTATAGGACCTAATTTGAGGCAACAGCAACCTCGATCATGTCCTTTTATTGTTCGAAGCATGGTTAAAGAAAGGTGAACTTGCAATCATAGAAGAGTGAGTTGTTTGACTGGTATTTATTGCTTCTCATAATCAAATGGCAAAGTCAGAAATGAGAACAAACTCAAGTGAAAGGCACACGAATCGACTGGCAGCTTTATAGATATTTTCCCCACTTTTGAGGAAAGGGAAATGATTTGAAGAGTGAATTTGGGAGAGTGAAAATTATAGTGAATGATGTGTAGTTAATGTGTACATGTTCGATCGTCGATCGGACACCACCGGCGGCCTCTGATTGCCGTCCCGAATCAAACTATACCTTGGGAGGACGGTGAACTCATCAGGATCGTCGGCAACGGTGAACCCATTGAAATCGACGGTCAATGATGCGAGATCGCAATTGTGGCGATCCCCGACGGGTTCACCGTGCCCCCCAGGGTATAGTTTGGTTCGGGGCGGCGGCCGAAGGCCGCCGGTAGTGTCCGATCGATGATCGGACGTCGGACGTGCCGTCGATTGACGGTCAAAGTTTTCACTGAGGCATTTACTTTCACTGTACGTATCATTACTCTTGAGGAAAATAGCTATAAAATTTAGAGATGGTTCAGAGCTAACTCCTTCTGTAATTGTTGCTTTTAGTTATTGGTAGAGTATTATCAACTACGTTCTATGCTAAGTGGAAATTCTTCAACTATTTCTTTTCTTTAGCAATTGAGTTGGGAATTTCTATCTTTTTGTTCGATTTTCGTTTCTCCTTCATGTCATTGTTACTCATTCAAGAGTGCTCTATAGCCACGGTCAAGGTTTGCTGCCTTGTAGTCAATTATATCTCTACTTTGTGGTCTAGAAACCATTTTCTTCCTTGCAAGATAATAATTGGGACTCGTTTTTATGTCAACTGGCTTTCCTTTCCTTCATGACAAAATAGAAAAAGAGCAGGAAGCATCTGATGGCAGCCTCAAAGATTCAAGCCTTATGGAATCACCCTGCAGGACCAAAAACTAGTATGTTATCATTCTTGTCTTGTCGTTTTACTTTCTTGTTGCAAACATTCATGTGCATTTCTTTGGTGCTTGTTCAATTCCACATGTTGTATTTTCACTGTTCTCTAGGTTTATAAACAGTCATTTATTTTCGTTTTGTTCTTACTGCTCAATCCAACAAATATAAGCAGCGATTCAAATTTGTGCTGCAGGATTATTTATAGTTAATTGGAGCAAGTAATTAAACTACAAGAACCCTGTTTCGATATCCATGTCTTCAATAAGAATTGAAACCTCAATGATCATAGTGAGACAGCCACACTTGATTTCGCATTATTTCTCTTGGAGTTCATTAGTGGCTGCACTAGTTGATTTCTTCAATCCATCAACCTAACTAAATTTTCTCTAGTTAACTAGAAAACTCATATCAAATGTTTTGCTGAATAAATGTATTTCTTTTTTACTTTTAACAGCTTATTGAACACTGACTCAAAATATGTGAAATCTGGATAGTTCTGACTTCTGATGTCACAACTAAGTTGTTTTGGGCACAATTCTAACAGAAGAATTCACCAGAATCTAAGCTAGGGATGCCAACAATTTTATCACAACATTTGCACCCAAATATAACTCGCTTAAGGTCACTAAGAGTACTAGTTCATTAGATTTAGGAAACTAGAAATATGAAATTTTTTGAGTTATCTTTGTGGTTGGTACAAATAGCAGTATAAAATGTTGGTGTTCGTATTAAAGTAGATACTGCTAAGGAGTTTGAGATGGTAGTTGGTTAATTGATCATATAGATATGAGAATGAACATGGTCAAATTGACAGCTGGGTTTCAAGTTGGTCTTGGTACTAAAGTTGAAACTTCCAAGGAGTTTGAAGTGATACTATGTTAATTTATCATATAGATATGAGATGATGAAATTCACAGTTAGTTCCATGCCTTTTTGAAAATAAAGCATTTGGGATTGAGCTAAACCAGATATTGCCAAATTTTCTATCAACATATTGCATAGGAACTTCACCTTTCAGGTGGCTTGGTACCACAAAGGATATCTTATAAGACGAGTTTGCTATGAAGAAGTTTGAAATGGCACAATGCAAAAAATTTGCGAAACTAACATGATTGACTTCTCATTTCCATTTCACTTTTAAAAAAATCCAATTAAGTCAGGAAGATCTTAGGTTTAATTCTTCGCATATTATAATTTTTAGTATAACTTTGTAAGATCACTAATCTTATTCCTTTGCTAGTTCATTTCTGGGCACCAACTTTTAAATGGGGTATTAGCATTGCCAACGTTGCTGACTTCTCCAAGCCACCTGAAAATATCTCTTATCCTCAGCAATTTGGTATGTCTCAGGCAAGAGGAATTGTACTTCTAAATTGAAGTTTTAAACTGACATATATAACATAATCCTTTTCATTTTATTTTGGTGCTCAGTTGTTGCATGTACGGGTGTAATCTGGTCCCGATACAGCACGATCATCACACCAGTATGCCCTACCATATTTACTATTTGTTAAGATTCTAGCTTGCATATCTTGCTAAATTATAATTCCATTTTTGTGCCCAAACTACATCCATTATAGTAAGATCATGCCCATTCACATGTAGAGTTTGTGATGAGCTTCTCTTAACCCACAGTAGTTTCTGAGATATAATTATTTATCCTTTTAGATTGAGTTTTGCTTCTGTCGATCGTATGATTCAATGAGCTGGATGCAAATGCACAACGTTCATCCTTCACCAGTCAGTATTTTTCCGTCTATAAAAGGGCAAAAAAAAAAAATCAAGAAATAACAAATTGATGTAAGTGTTGGATCGACGGCTGAAGCAGTGGAACCAATGATAAATGTATCTCTAGTTCTGATTTTCAAAGCATCTTTTTCATTTGCTTAAGATTAGGAATATATCTGCTGGTGATGTGTCTATTTGAATAATGAAAAAAACTAATATAGTGCTAAATTGTCTGTATCACAGTAAGGAACTTACTTCTTAACTACATCTATTATCGTATTCATCAGCCACTGGACGTGTTTTCAATCTTTTTCCAAAAACTTTTGTTGTCACACTAGAAACAACATATTGACTTTGAGTTGATGGGCCATTCAGTTAACTACTAATTTCTGTGGTTTTCTTGATTTAATTGAGATAAAATGTCATGTTGGACTTATATACACCATTTTGGGAGGAGCAAAATTAGCTACTGATCTTGTCTTGTTTGCCCGGATTGCAGAAGAACTGGAACCTTTTTAGTGTAAGCGTCGGCATGGCTGGAACCGGCCTTTATCAGCTGTCTCGCAAAATCAGGTGTGCCAATCTCGTTTCAATTGTTCTTTTGTGAGGCTTCTCTGGTACCTGGACAATTTGTTGATTTCTATTTTTACTGTCATGACTCACATTTTATGAGCAAATCGTGCCTTGAATTGCTAACTTAAAATTCCTAAACTGAGTTGATTATAGTTCATCCTTGCGCCTTCATACATGTAGCTTATAATTATTCATGATTAAACTACTTTATTTGATGGAAATGCATGACATATGCGTGTGATGTCCGCGGTATCATTATTTTGTTAAATTGATTAATGGCATTAATGGAATGAACATTTCCGGCCCTTTATCTTATGTATACTTTCTTGCTGAGACAATCAAACAAGTGCTGAATTATCAGATTCAAATTTCAGGCATGATTACTTGTCTGCGGAAGAAAAAGAACCTCTCAAGGAACATTAATGACGTTATTATGATCAGCAATTTTTCTTTGCTGTTGCAGCAATTGACAATTCAATGTCCGGTTGACAAACCTGTTAAATGCTTTACTTCCAAATCATTCCACACAATTCATTGTTTCATGTAAGAAGTAAGTCTGGGCGACTGCATTTCTGGGAACCATCCTAGACAATAATTAACAATATTGGCCTTTGAGATTGTGGCGCAGATATGATATGACTATCCTATGGGTCATCAAAAAAGGGAGACGGAGGAAAAAACTAAAGAGAGAATTCTTCTAAAAAAAAAAAATTCGCTTTTGGATGATCTTCACTATCTAAATATAACTCTTATTTACAGCCCAACTTAAGATGAAAATAAAGGAAAAAAATTATAAATAAAAATTTTTAATTTCAATCTTGTAAGAAAGTAAATAGATTTTTTCTCTGAAAATAAATATATATAACTAAATGATATTAACTCAAAATAATACGCGAAGTCTCTTGTGAATAACAAGAATATCAAAATTATCTTAAATATCTAAAAAATGAAAATTATCAACAATAACAAAAATATCTGAAAAAGATTTAAACGGTGAAATTTGAGACCAAAAATTAATGTTTACAATCACTGTGTAACAAACGTAGTTTTTTGAATTCTAGACACGTGACCACCGACATATCTTGATTTTGAGTCCCGAGTCGAAAATTATACCCTTTTGAAATTTGATAAATCATAATGTGTTTTATCTTGGACCTAGGTTGGACTAGCATCGCCCCCACGGGCTGGATCGGATGGTAAGGCGCCTGACTGATTTGATCGAGGTCACAGGTTCGAGGGTCGCCAGTTACGCACGAGGATAAAATCCTGGTCTGCTGACATTAATTCCCTCGACCCCAGGCGTCTCACCATACCAGTGATAACTGTGGTTTGCCTCCCTCTGAAAATCTATGGGGTCGGGACCAGAAGATCGCTAGGTGACGATTCTACCTTTTTTTTTTTTTTGATAGGTTGGACTAGCATCCGATTGATAATTGTATCGAGTTGAATAATTTATTCATTTTGATTTTTTTTTTCCGAATAAAAACAACGTTTTTTAGACTAGGGATAAATTTTTCTAATAAAAACAACGTTTTTTAGTCTAAGGATAAAAGAATGAAGGATATAATTCCATTTCAGAATCCAGATTGGATTTAGAAAGCGTAGTTCATATAAATAGAAATCTCTCTCTACGCTGCTAATGATTCAGTGGAATTCTAGGTCTCTCGACTGTGTAAGAGAAGTCCTAATCAAATAGTTAATGTGGATTTATTGGAGGACACGGGTAATAAAAATCCCAAAAAAAACAAACTATTCATGGTGTGGAAGGTTAGATCGGCCGGTTAGATAATAACGCGGAATAAAGTTGTTAGGATTTTCGCAGATCGACAGATTGTCCATATAACTAATTGACATGTTGTTTCTCATGGCCAATTGGCACGTCGCTCCACATGACCAAGCAGCATGTCATATAGCCAAGCGGCGTGTCGCTCCCTATGGCCGTTTGGCGTTTGACACCTAATGGCTGATTGGCGGATTACTCGACCAATGCATTGACCTTAATATCCTCACATATACTCAAACATCCCTGATCAACAGGGTTTGCCCATATACATATTGTCAATCGGCTGACACATTCTTTTCCCTGGACCACTTCAAATACTTGAGTTGGAGCCTAGTCAACCATCTCCCATGGGCTCCAACCCAGTTTTCCTATTGGGCCAGATTGAGTCTCCTCCTTCGTAGTTTCTCTCTTGGGTCTCTAGGTGAGCATCATGGAGGGTTGTTGTCCATCACTTTGATTAAGATAAGGTTGACATCACCTTGTCACTTCTTAAAAATTAACATGCTTCCGTGACAGGATCAACTATTCAATGAGTTTGCAGGCCTAATACATAACTGTTCAGTGACCCAATGACCCAAATATTGACATGCTCAAATTGTCGTTAACCTCATCACTTATAGGCCAATCCCTGATATAATATCTTTGTTACGATGAATGTGACACCTTGACAGTAGAGGATAATCGAAGGTGCATATATATATATATATATATATATAGGGATTCCTTCTCCACGGTGCAAGTACGTTGTTGTTCTCATTCCTCTCCTACTATTTAACTTCCCTTTGTCAGACTTAGCGTCAGAGTGTCTGCGTCAGGACCCCCGGTCTTGCTTTTGACCTCTTCCTTGGCTTTTTTTTCGAGATTTCTCAGGTCATTCTAACGTAACTTCAAGTCTTCAGCAAGTCCACGTTATTATTGTGTTTATCTGCATTGGTGTCATGCTATTCTTTTTGGTTTGAGGACGGGATCATCGATCGAATAAATAAAATAAAATAAAATTTTGTACAATTCCATTGTTTATTTAAATAATTTGTAACCAAATAACACATTATTTTCTTCTAATCTTAAGTGTGCTTCTGTCATTTTTGTCTGCCAAACTAATTATATTGGATTAACGAAGGATTAGACACTAATTTTCTAACTACGATTTCTATTAATAAATAATTTAATATATATAGGTCGATATAAGCCACAGATTTTATTTCCCTTCGTCTAACATATATGATAGCGTATATATGATGATGATTCTTCGTAATGTCGTTGAGGAAGGTTTCACGGCCAGCTCAATGGTCAAAACGCAAACGACGAGAGACCCAAATTTAGCTCTTTCGCCCAACCACCAACTCACGGTCGCATTATGACACCAAAATCCTCGGCGACAACCAACGACGAAGAAGGAGAAAACAAGGAAGAAGAAGATGGCGAAGGAAGCATAGTGAGAAGCCATTCCACTTAATTCCTTCGTCAATCTTCTTCTTTGCCTCGATCGTGTGCTCGATCCTTTCGTTGCTCGATGGGGTTGCTGAGTTACTCCAAAAAGAAAAGCCAAAAGGTCGCCGATTACCTCTGCTGTTGCAAATTGTCCATCGCGAAGAGGAAGAAGCAGGAGGACAAGATACCCAAGGAAGAAAGGAAGAGTAATACGAGGAGAAAGACAGCGAAGGACGACGAGGTGACGAAGAAGAAGAGAAAGAAGCTCTTTTTCTGCGTGCAAAAGCAGTCGAATGAGGACGAGAAGAAAAAGAGAAAGCGACTGCTTTTCGGTAGAAAGAAGGCGTCGAAGCTATCCAAGGACCAGAGGAGGAAGAAGTTTAAGAAGTTTTGGAGGAGGAGGAAGAAGGCGCAAAAGAAGGCGAATCTGATATCGCTCGTTAAAAGCATCTCGTTCAAATCCGGTCATTTTTATTTATTTATTTATTTGTTACATTAATGAGATCGACGCACGTACGTTGAATGGACCAATATTTTGGTGTTCCTCGCAGATAGTGGCAAGCAAAGGTTTGCAGCCGAGGAAATCCTACGCATTGGAAGCGAAAATATTGCGGCTCGCGTGTTTACATTTAGAGAACTGGCAACGGCCACCAGAAATTTCAATTCTGAAAACTTAGTTGGAGAAGGTGGATTCGGGAGGGTCTACAAAGGACAGCTTAAAGGCTCAAATGAGGTACTCTTTGTTCGATCGTCTACAAACAAACAAATCAGTAACACGTCAAATAACTCTCCTCCTTCATTGTAATTCAGATTGTAGCAGTTAAGCAACTCGACAGAAAGGGATTTCAAGGAAACAGGGAATTCCTCGTCGAGGTCCTCATGCTCAGCCTGCTCCATCACCAAAACCTTGTGAAATTGCTTGGCTATTGCGCTGATGGAGATCAAAGAATCCTTGTCTACGAATACATGCCGAGGGGTTCGCTGGAGGACCATTTATTCGGTACCTTCAATTGCTCTTTTAAAGACTTACTGATTCTTCTCGTTAAAGAGCGAAATCTGGATGTGAACTCACTTTACAGCAGATTTAGGAGGACCAAATAGCAAAGCTCTGGACTGGCACACGAGGATGAAAATCGCGGCGGGAGCAGCCAAGGGACTCGAGTACTTGCACGAGATCGCAACGCCGCCGGTGATCTACAGAGATTTCAAGGCGTCGAACATCCTTCTCGACGAGAACTACAACTCCAAGTTGTCGGATTTCGGACTCGCCAAGGTGGGCCCGATGGGGGACAACAGTCACGTGTCCACCAGGGTGATGGGCACCTACGGCTACTGCGCGCCCGAGTACGCTTTGACGGGCAAATTGACCAAGATGTCCGACATTTACAGCTTCGGAGTCGTGTTCTTGGAGCTCATCACCGGAAGGAAAGCGATCGACGTCGCCAGACCCAAGCACGAGCAGCACTTGATCAACTGGGTAAACTTCGATTCTTTCCGCACCTTAATTTTGCTAGTCTGTATCTGTGAGTTAGATTTTGTACGTGCACCTACAGGCGGAGCCACTGTTCAGAGACAAGAGGAAGTTCGAGGCGATGGCCGATCCACTTCTGGAGGGCAAGTACCCGATGAAGGGTCTCTATCAAGCACTCGCTGTGGCGCAAATGTGCCTGCAGGAAGAAGCCACAATTCGCCCGCTCATTAGCGACGTGGTGACCGCTCTCGAACACCTCGCCGATCCCAAGAACGACGACAGTAACAGCCCCGACGTGATCCCCCGTAACCTTCCCAATCTCTAGCGGAAACAAAAACAAAAAAAGAAAATAGTTAACCAGAAATTTGGCTCCTCTTCGAACAGAGAAAAGCGGAATGGAGGCATGACTCGGCGTGAGATGTAAAGTACACAACTACATTATCATTTCAGTTGTATTTACTGCATCTGCAATCTTTTGTGTGCATTTATTTGTACCGAACGTATTTTTGTACGTTGCGAATTCCATAGTCTTGGCTTCCATTAATAATAAGGAATTAGGGGGGAAAACGCATCCTATAAATATTAGTACAGTCGCCATCCTAAAAATTGGCTGGATACATTTCTCTTTCAGATTCAATGGCGTATATTACATGATCGCAGATGACCAAGTTGGCCAAAAATTGGAAGGAACACGCTCTACTTGATAAGCTGTTGCAAGTTGAGATCCCAAGCTGAAGCCAAATGCATCGCTAGTTGATCTGGTGATGCCCCCTCCCAGTCCTCCGGAGGTTCGAGAGATGAAGCTTTGCGGAGGTTCAGTAAGATCTCTCTCTTCCAGTCAAGAGGAATGTTAAGGAAATCGGCTCCATTCTCGACAAGGAGGTCAGATAGCTGCAACTCAAACGTAGAATGGTTAACTATTTGAGGTTGGTATAGAAAGGAATGAGCAAATAGATGTTGAATACTGGGATACCTGTTGGAGCCAGCTCAATGCAATATCAAACAGACTTTCTTCGGGAATAAACTGCCCAATTGCACACAAGACTTCGATCGCAATTTCACCGCAAAGCTGATCGAAAACTGGACCAGATTTATCCATCAGCTCAACCAGCAGTAAGTTGTCGTCGGTAGACAAAATCTCTGCATAAGCTGAATCAACATCACCACCATGGAGAGAATCCATAGCTCGAGTCCAAGATGCCCAAAGAGGCCCCTTGTCTAACCCTGAATTTTCATCAGGTAGAGCTTCGGCATCTGGTTCGGGAAGGGCTACTCTTGCTGCGGTTCTAGAAGTTCCGTTGTCTTCTCCAGCTACCCGTATAGCTTCTAAAGTAGCCTCGTCTTTTGAAGCTTGCCAAACACTTCTTGCTGAAGGCCCTTCGCCTAGCCTAAATAGCCCAGATCCCCTTTCCCAATCCCGCCTGCCACTGAATTGATTCGTCTCATGATCAGTTCTGGGTACCCAACTCTCCCCTGGAACAAGACAATAACCTCTTCTAGAGTTCATTGGACCATTTCTTGGCAGACGATAGGAATCCCATGTTTCAGATTCTGACCTCCAAGTGAAACTCCTTCCCCTCATTCCAGAAGCCACATTGTCCTGTTGACAAAACCGCTCCGAGAAAGGAAGTCGCCCCTCACCACCCCTACCCAACTTAGAGCCGGAGTAATCATGTAGACCATTGTACTTACCCATAGACCTACATGGAGAACTATCAAACCCATGCATCATGTTTCCACCTCTTTTTCCAGATGATAATGCCAAATCACGAGCCATTTCTTCGACAACTCTCTCAAGACCTCTGACTCGGTTGTCAAGAGTTACCATGCTATCATGGGAGCCTCCCATAAAGTCCTGTGTTGATGCAGCATGCACACGAAGTAGGTGAGCACAAAGAGGGAAGAAAAATCATACAATCATTTAGACTCTATATAGTTAACAAAAAATTGAAAACCAAAATATATACAGGCTGCTTACATAAAGCACAGATCTCTGGTCTTTAAGTGTAATTAACAAGAATGTCCAAGTAAAGGTCTGCCCACCAATTAAGGTGATATATCCTAAAAGAGAATCTTTCACAGGCATGCATATGTTAAGATTGCTTCAAGACAGCGAGCTTAAAATTGAGTCGTCATTCATAAGTTTAATCAAAGCTCAAGAATTAAACAGGTCAAAAATACCCATTTGTGAATAGGCATAATGGTTCTTCTGCTGTCAAATAAATGATTTAGTAAGAAATCAACAAACTAAAAGCAAATTAAACAGTGTTAATCAGTACCAGTTCACTGGAAAGTGACAAGAGTTATATTTTATCTGAAAGCATAATTAGGAAAAGATGCATCTAGTAGATCACACATGGTTAGCTGCTCTTAGTAGGCAAACCTAAAATGTGAGCAATCTTGGTAACTAACAGATCAGTGTCTGAAGAAAGTTCAGGCACTAATGCTACAACCTAGGTGCTTTTAGGGGTTGAGATGAGGCGAGCTCACCTTGATGCTAGGCATGAAGGTGCGTGCCTAAAAGCTAGGCATTAAGGTCGGGTCTAGAAGCTTAGCACAAGACATAAAAAAGATGTAGCTAATAACTTGAGAGTTTTTCTATGTTTTACTTGAGCTGCTGCATGAATGTTTTGCTATTTCCTCAGTCTAAAGATAGCTAAAGGAAGAACGAAAAAAAAATAAAAGTTAGAACAGGAACTCTGAACTTTTACCAAATAAGATGAGGACTGCGTTCTTTGGACAATTTAAATCTATTGAACATTTTTAAACATCTATACACCATTCCAACTTATTCTCTCAATTTATCAAATATTGACAATAGACCTAATTGTTGTTGTTGAATATTAGTACTTTTTTTTTTAAATTTTCATCTTAGCATTTTTTTCCCTCTGCTACATTAATTTTTCAAAATGTACATCGATATTCTGAAAAAAAATGTCTCGCCTCACTTAGGTGTAAGCACAGACCTTTTGACCCTAGGTCCTATGACCACTTAGTGCCTAGTCGTGCCAAGCTCCTTTCAAAACAAACACTGCAGCAAGATACTAAAAGAATATGCATTTGACAACCTGCTAAAAGCAATCAGCAGATAGTGAGCACTTAAATTGAACATCTTTTGTATGCAAATGACAGAAAAACATTTTATCTCATCTCACACAAAGAAACAATGTAATGAGAAGATCTTTTATCAGCAGACAAACCTGTAACATATTCATAAGACTTGATTGTTGCCTCTCTAATTGGGCTAGCTGCCTCTGTATCGCAGACAAATTTGCTTTGTTGTTTACAAAGGATCCTTCAACATGCACATCGGATCTTGTAACGTTAACACGTCCAGGAGAAGGATCCTCAATGACTTCCGATCTATCAACATCAGAGTTTTTTGCTTTTGATTCTTTTTTGATGAACCCTCTTTGATTTATCCCAGCATCTTGATCAAGATTGAGCAAGTCTTGTAACTTATTGTGATCCCTTACACGTTTCACAGAATTCTGATAATTTGCTTTGCTATGTTCATTAGCACCTAATTCCTGAAGCACTGCTCCAGCACCATTTGCTGTTTCCGTTGAATTACTATAAGTTGTTTTTGATCCATCTTCATTTTGTGAATTAGAAGATTGTAAGAACTTCCGAGGTACCACTACTTCTACAGGTAAGTCATTTTGACTCCTTTTCTCAAGCTTCTGGAAGAATTCTGGGTTCAATTCTTTATCGCTTAAAGATGGTGCTTTTTTCTTTAACATTACCACTGCTTTCTCTGGTATGTTAGTAGCTTTTCCTTTGGGTATAGAATCATTTTCAGTTGGTGAAGAATCAATAGATGTGCTTTTGGATTCTGACCTTTTGCTTGGGCTAAACCTTTTAAGATATGTTGTCCCGTCTTTATCAGATAAATCAGGATATTTAGAATCTGCAGTAATGTTCACCACCAAAAAGTAAAATTAGTGTAGTAAGGTGAGGGGATTCAATAAATATGACCAGGTTCAATTACATGCCTTTTGCATTTCCTGACGCTGAATTCTCGTGGCGCCCTGTAATATTCATCCATATCCGTAATGCCTCTGTCACGCTATCTCTGACAGGTTTTACCTGAAAGATGAACCAATAGATTGACAAACCTAGCAAAAGAAGCAACATAGTCTTTGACAAATTGTCGTGAAAGATCATGTTGAGCTGACTCTATTCGGTCATGTGTTTCATCAGATACATGGATGATGATGATGATGATGATGATCAAACTCGAGTGTTTGGGTGAACTAAGGGAAGTAGTTGTGTGCTATTGTCATATACGGGCAGGCAAAAAAAAAAAAATTTGAGTGAACTAGGAGAAGTAACCTTATCAAAACAGCAAGCCTCAAGAGCAGCTATTGTTGCTGAAGTTTCATCAGCAATCAAACGGCTTGAGTATGAGGCCAAAACGCCAAGAGTATCAGCAGCAGCTTTGCGTGTAGCCCACTCACTACTCTCAAGGCATTCACAAACACTTTGCAGCACTTGTTGCATGCTCTGCGTATTAATAGCTCCTACCTGAGAAAAGCATTGGTAGAATATTTTTTAGAACAAAGTTGTACTCAAAGTGAAAGTTATGACTTTTGCTCAGGTCAAAACGTGAAGATTTCCGCCATGTAATTAAGGAAAAAAGAATCTGACAACATTCAGACACAATCAACATGTGTTTCAATAAGATATTTATATAAAGAGACAGGAAATTATATGTTATAGACCTCAGGCAAAAACATTTCTACCAGTATATTCAGATATAAAAAAATCAAAGGACAGAGAGAAGTACATAAGCTTAAATGAGAACCCACTCAAACGACTCTCATCAAGAAAGAAAGAAAAAAAAATTCTCCATTTGATTAAATTGAGAAAATATTCTACTAAAAATACAAATAGCTGACATAAGCTTGTGGTCATCTACTAAACTATGAATGGAAAATAAAACATGGTAGGTTCTGTTAGCTGAACTTCAAGAAACATAAGAAACAACTAAAAGATGAAAGTTCCATCACGGATCTAGTCTACATTTTAAATGTCATAGTAATGATTCATCTCCAATAACTATTAATCGCAATCCACCAAGAAAAAAATTAGAAGCTTGTTAAGAAAATCAGGCCATATAGACTCTCGGAGAGTGATGGCTACTGAAACAGAACAATCTGCAAGAATGTGTTCTGCCGACAAACCAGACCACTCCAAAGACTAACCTTTGCCAAGCTAGAGAGAACTGAAAGCAAGGCTCCTTTGGCTAGAAAGCTTTGACTACTAAACAGCTTACAGATCCTAGGGCACAACCTCTGGAACATTGCACCGCCTGCCGCCGCGGTCCTCCCCTCATCTTCCCCCTCCCCACCACCACCTCCGCCGCCGCCGCCGCCACACTCGACTACCTTCGCGAGGCACATTGCCGCCCCTCCCTGCACCGTCTTGTTCTGCTCCCCCATTGCTTCGAATAACGGTTTCACGAACAGCGTCAGTGCAGGAAACGACCCACCAGTGGCACCATCGCCGGTGCCTTCCTCCTGTGCCGCCGTCGCCACCAAGGGCCGGAGATAGAGCGCGGCGAGAGAGCCGGCAGCGTCACGGCACACCTCGCGGACGGATGTGTCGGAGGCCGGATCCTTGAGTCGTCGCGCAATGTGGCCAATGATCTTCGGGAGGTGGGCAGACGCCGCGTCGGTGTGGGCGGCGCACAGGAACGCCAAGAGGCGGAGTGTCTCGCGACGGGCGATGAGGAAAGATGCGTTCTTGGAGCCGGCGGGATCTTGGGGGCCGGGCGAGGGCAAGGAGCAGTCGTGGGCGAGGGTATTGAGCACCATCGGAACGCTGTCGGCGGAGATGGCGCGGATCATCTTTTCGAGGTCCTCCACGGCGATATGGTAGGTGTCTCGGTCGGAGAGCTTGGCAAGCGCAGCCTGGATCCGCGACTTGAGCTCCACCATTGCAAGATGGGAGGAGAGGGAAGAGGAAGATTGAGTTTTGGAGGAAGAGGAGGAGGAATTGGAACTGTTTGGGTTTGGAGAAGCGGATTTGGAGAGCTTCGAGGGTTTGGAAGTTGGCATTGCAGGCCAAAGATGGGAGAAGAAGAAGCAGAAGATCTACAAATGTAAATGTTTGGGGGATTCGGAAGAACGGGGGAATTCTGAAGACCAGTTTTACGCATATATTTGTTTGTACAACTTTAATTTTAATTATTAGAAATAATATTTTCTTAACATTATAAATATTTTTCATTACTTAATTACTTTGTTATTTTTTTTAATTTTGGAGAAACTTCATTTTACCCATAAATTATCTATATTTATTTCAATATACCCCTCGTTATGGCAAAAAGCTGTGTTTATGTTTATTGTAGACGCCCCCTCCCACTTATAGCTCGTAGGAGGTAAATTATGGTCAGACGGGATCCTCTGTCCCACTTTATCCTTTGCCCGCCTGTCTCATATTCACCGGCAACGACCGACGAGTCGTCCGATCGTCGATTGGAATCATCGATGATTTTTATCGTCGTCCCGAATCAAATGATATCTTGAAAGAACGGTGAACCGGTTGAAATCGCCGCAATTGCAATCTCGCCGAATTCGACGGTGAATCCGTTAAAATCTCAATTGCGGTGATCCCGACAGGTTCACCGTACCTCCCAGGATATAGTTTTATTCGAGGCGGCGGCCGGAAGCCACCGTGGTATCCGATTGACGATCGACTACACTCGGCCGTTGTCAACTAGTGGGACAGGCGGGACAGAGGATAAAGTGGGACAGAGAATCTGCCTCGGGACTATGGTACAACAGAAAGACAATTAATTATCTTAGATATTTCCAGTTCGATCACCGGATATAGTGCATTTTGTAAGAATTTTCCTCTAAATAGGGCGTGAACTCTAAAACGCCGGGCTTTTAGACTGCCTATCGCGAGCGCTTCTAATTTACCTTAGCGGGTGGTGGGAAACTTCTGTAGGGTCGGGTCGGTCGCTCGAGGTTCGGACCTCGTTAATTATTTTTTTTATAGGAGGTAAATTATGGAATTAATTTATAGTCGACCGTAAGATTTGTAAAATCGCAATCCTGGACATCTTACGATCCGGAAGCACAAAAAGATCATGAATCGTGCATAATCGTTTTTCAGAACAGGATCGGTAGGATCATACAAGATCATATAAGATCAGAGTGGAATTGGAGCAGGATCGGTAAAGCTTTGATAGCTCATAACTTTTAACTCGGATCGAATCACGAGACCTATAATATATCAAATCAAAACTCGTTCAAAGATTTATAGTGAATTTCAATGTTAAATCCAAAAGACATCATTTAAAATCTTTTCAGAAACCTAGAGGATTTTTAATTTTTTTTATTATCTTTTTTTCATCTTTCACAAAATTAAGATTATAATTTTAAGATTATTTTTTTTATTTTTTTATGATAATATTTTATCGTATCTTTTTTTTAATGATACGATTTTTAGATGTCTATTATCTAATAGATTAGTCTTTAAATTGAATCATCCTATAATTAAAAAAATACTTTTCAGGTTGAATATAATAATAATTATTATATTAATAAAAATATTATTTTTTTTCATTTTAAAGGTTTTTTTTTAAAGGATCGTACGTGACTAAAAGGTTAAACAAGTATTTTTCCTACAAATATATATCTAAATTGACCTCTATCTTGTTACAACAAGTATGTCACCCTTTAATATATCCCTCGAAATATATATAGTCAAGCTATCTATGTTAAATTATTTAATAAAATGATTACGTAATAAACAGATATAAGTTTACAGAAATGATAGGGAACGTGAAAGAAAAATATGAAACCCAGCGTGATACAGTTGGCATGCCACCGTGTGCAGGTCCACGTCGACACCAGAAGCGCATCTGTCCTCCTCTACTCAAGTCGTGCTTCCCCTCTTTTCATTCCTCCGATCCAAAAACCTGCCGAAACCCTACTGCGCTCCACTCCCGCCGCACCTTCTTCTTCTTCCCCTCTTTTCATTCCTCCGAGACCCAGACCAGCCGAAACCCTACTGCTCTCTAGGCCGGCCCTTCTTCTTCCCCTCTTTTCATTCCTCCGAAACCCCAAAACTGTCGAAACCCTATTGCTCTCAAGGCTGCCCCTCCTTCTTCTTCCTCCTCGACCTCGACTACAAGGTGCGACTCCACTCCCATCATACTTCTAGAGTTTCTTCCTCCCTCCCTCCGCTGCTCCTCCTTCCTCTGCGTCCGCCGCACGCACGCCTTTTCTTCTCCCTCCCTCCGCCGCACGAACGCCTTTTCTTCTCCGCCGCATGCAGCCCCGTCCGACGCCCTACCAAACTTCTTGCGAGGGCGGCGCACGACGCCTTGGGGACCCAGATCTCGTCGACGCCTCGCCGGAGCTCCCGAAGGTTCGTCTCGTCCACGCCTCAACCCTAATTTGTTTTCTGTGCCCAAACTTCCTGTCTTCCCAGCCCTAATTCTTCAAATCTGTGAGTTTGTTGTTCCCCCGATTACAGGCCAAGAAACGCTGAGTGTTTTGTTCATGTCTTCCATTATTTGCTCATCGTGGACCTGTAAACTGGATTTGATGGTTGATTTGGAATTTTTTGCCTGGATGTCCAAATCGACCAATTCATTTTCCTTATCAATATGATGATCTTATGAGAGAAAGATTGGATTTTGTGAAGTTTTGTGGTTCTTGCTGTTGGATTTTAGGTCTGGTTGGTTGTTAGGGCAGTGAGAAAAGTTTAGGTTTGTTAAATTTTACCAATTTCAGTCACTCTATTCTAGTTTGTTAAATTTTTTTTTTTTAAAGTTTTAATTAACATCATACATCTAAATTGTTGACCTTGATTAATTTTGAGAATGATCAATTAAGTTTTTTTTTTTAAAAAAATTAATATCGAGAATGATCCATTAAGTTCTACAAAAATTTTTCATGGATAAAAATACAACAAAAGTCCATCCTAACAGATAATTTTATCGGACCCATTATGCATTAAAAAAATAAAAATCCATAATACATCATAACCGATTGTTTAACTTTCTCTTCGTATGTTTGTTTCTCGGTCAAGTCGCGTGTAAAAAAGATTTCTTCAATTTTACAAATCTAAATTGCTCATTTATTAACCGAATGAAAACAAACGCTTTATTTCGACAACATAATAAAAATATTTAAAGCGTTTAGCATGTGAGGAATTGGTTAGAATTTTTATTTGCACTTTCATGAACGTGGGCCGGACACACGGCGTACGAACCAAACCAACCACTCTGGCAATGCCAATTGCCATGCCACAAACTAAACGATTGGGATCCCCAGTCCCTAAAATTACCTGTCCCATTTATCCCGTTCTCCCGGCGACGGCCGACAAATCGTCTGATTATCAATCGGACACTATCGATAAATTTTGATCATCGTAACGAATCAAATGATATCCTAGAAGAACGGTGAATCGGTCGGAATCGCTGCAATTACAATCTCGTCGGATTCGACAGTGAATTCGGCGAGATCGCAATTACAACAATTCTGAGGGGTTCACCGTACCCTCAGAGTACAGTTTTGTTTAGGGCGACGGCCGGAGGCCACCGATGGTGTCCGATCGACGATTGGACAACTCGCCGGCCGTTGTCAGAAAACGGGTCAGGCGGGATAGGGATTTTTTTAGGACAGAAAATCTGCCCTCCAAACTAAAGCATACAGTTAGAGCTGTCAATTTGGGTTGGGCCCGTCGGGTTGGTCCGCCCCGCCAATCAATTTAAGCGGGTTGGGTTAGAATTTAAGCAACCCAAGCCCGCCGCGGGCCAACCCGCCTAGGCCCGCGACCCGGACGGATCGGCCCGCGACGGGCTTAGGTTGGCCCGCGGGTTGAGAATCACATGTTAGTTAAGTTTTATGATAATTTATTATCTTTCTTTGTTATTATTTTGAAATAAAAAATAATATTTTTCATCACATGATTATTCCTTTGTATCCATTTATATTAAAAAAATATATTTCTTAATATATTTGATTGATGAAATCTAAATATATGATTTTTTTTAATTTTTTAAAAATATTTTGATAGGCCCGCGGGTTGGCCCGCCAAACCCACGACCCCCCTTAGATTGGGTTGGGTTGGGAATTTTCCAACCCGCCTAGATGACGGGTCGACCCGCCCCGCCCCGCCAAATTACCGGCCCGCCATGGGACGATCCGCCCCGTCACGGATTGGCCCGTTTGACAGCTCTACATACAGTTCATTATATTTATAAAGGAAGGAAGGAAGGACGGACGGACGGAACTAAAGAGCTCTCACCTCTTTAAGTTGAAATGAAGCCGACCAAAAAAGCATCAATGAGAATATCGGCGGTGGAGAGGCAGATCGAAGATGCAGCAGGGTTGGCGATGACATCAGGTCAGGCGCAGGCGCTGCAAGGTGGAAACTAGATCATGTCCACTGCAGGCTCTGCAATCTTCTACTTCCCACCGTTACGAGCTAGCTACAAATCAGCTCCTTCACACTCCCTCCGCCAGTCGGCTCTCCTCGTGGCGTCGTAGTAGCTAGAGCTCAACTGTCACGTTGTTGTCCCTCAACCACCACTGCTTTTCACTTCCTGTAGAGCCGCTAGGCGTCCCTCAGATGTCTGGGACTGTGTCAGTCTATCTCGTCTTTCTCGAGCGGATGAAGATGCCCGCCGAGGATGGGGACGGGAACATCTATCTTTTTACAGAATAATTAAAAACGACGAGTGAAATCCAAAGAAAGCTAAGGTACAATTACAGAATAAAATATTAATTAATTATTTAGTTAAAAGATAATGAGATTGCAGCTGAATTTGGTAGGCACATCCTAAAAACCCAAAACCGAAAAAAAAAAAAAACCTTCGCCGCCAGAAACAGATACTTCTCCATCACCGTCAACCGGAGATATCTATCTCGATGAGGTTCTCCTCCGCTTCAGTCTTAAGGTCGATCTCGATCATGTCCTCCCCGTCCTCCTCCTCACTTTGTACATCCCACCGGAGCCAAAGCTCCTCCGGCGAGCTCGATCCCTCCGCTGCGTCAATCGGAGATGATCCTTCATCACTGTCCGAGTCAGAATCATCGCCACCGAACCGGAGCGATCTAATTCCCCGCTTCCCAAGTCGCCATTTTGCCGCCATCTCAGGTATTCCCAGAAACGAACGCAGCCGAGCTCGCCTTCCTCCTCGTGCTCTTCGTAAATGACCTCGAGCGGGACGCCCCGGCGGCCGCTGTCGTTGAAAAAGAGCGCCTTTCGATGGTAACTCGAGCAGCATTCCGTGTTGTTCGCGAGGAACGATACCGGGAGCTCCTTCTCATCCGCCGCCACGGTGGTGGCAGCGGGAGTCTCCGCCGGCGAGGATCCGAGGCGGAGAAGGGTGGCGAGGAGTAGGAATGTGGAGATGGGAACGGGAGAGAGAAGGAAAGGGAGGAGCGATCGGGGGACGTAGAGGGCTACAAGGAGGGAGGCTGCGGCGATGACGGCGAAGAGGGGGTGGGAGGAGAGGGAGGAGGCAAGACAGAAAGATCTTGAGAGGAGACCTGGGAGAATAACAGAGGATTCCTCAGTTTTTGCTTCCGCCATTGTTGGAAACGCAGAGCCAGGGAAAGCTTGAGGCGAAGAGAGAAGCAGCAGCTCGATTTCGGAGAAGCATGGAAAAGCGAAGTGCGAGACGAAAGAAAGGCTGCTTTTTTGTTGTTTCAACTTACTGATGATGTCGAAGTTGAAAATTGAAATAACACGAGAAGCCCACATTCTCCTGTTTTCTCCTAAGGCCTAGTTTACATCGGGCGACCAGGCCTCCACGGCTCCACCTGATCCTGATGCGCACTTCGAGGAGCTAATCTATTACTGTGATCACTTGCGAAATGTTTTTTATTTTTTATTCTTTGGACGAGACATTTTCGCACGAATCTATCAGAAGTGTCTTCTGTTGAAGTGCGTATAAAAGATCCATTACTAGAGATCCACAGTTGATTCGAGAGCCCTTCCACATCTACGCCACGTCAAAAAAAAATATACATCTACATAAAAAATAAACTTCATGAACATTTCATATATACTTTCATCATAGATATCTATATAATTATTTTTAAAATATTAAAAAAATATTTAAATTAAATAAAATCAAAGGAAGTCACACTGTAGCTCTCTTTGTCAGTTGAGGATCCTCCACTATGGAGGAGCTCCTCATTGAGCTCAGCAGTGAGCTCCGAAGCTCCACTGTGGGTCTTAGGACGTTGTATTGCATAAGTATTTGAGGTAATTAATTCAACTGCATGAAATTTTTTCATAAATTATCAAAATAAATCTAGAGGCAATCTATTTAGACGATCCACTTTCTCAAACCCATTAACCATTAAAAAGAAAATCTTTTACAATTCATCGTAATCCCAGGCTGCCTTAGGGACGTTCGAACAATGATGAGGAAGAGAATGAAGATTGAGTGATGATAAAGTAACAGTAATCCTACAGCAACGAGAAGGGTAATGAGCTCGGTCAGGGTAAAACTAGTGAGTGTAACAAGTTGGATCAAGGCATCCAGCTAAAAAAAGGTTACCGGATGTGACAAGCTAGCTCAAGGTGAACAAGGGTCTAGCAATGCCAGAAACTATATCGGGGGCAAGCACACATCATATTGAAGAAGTCAAAGGAATGGGGCAAGGGCGATGAGCTCAATACGAGAACGAAATCAAGGTTTGATTAGGGAAGGTTGACCCATAGGTCAGCAAAGATGGTGGAGAAAACCAATGGGGACAATAACAATGAAGATATAAGTTGGATGCAAAGTTGAATGGGGAAAGGGAGAGAATAGTTTGGCAAACTTTTTTTCCCTATACCTTGAGGTATCTGTCTTCTCCTTTTCACCTGTGTGTATATACATATAACAATGAGCAAAAAAAAAAAAAAAATCTAGAGGGAAACTAGGAGCTAAATTAGGACAATATGAAAAATATAAATATAATTTCATTAGATCATATACGAGAAACTAAAGCAAATTGAGATAAAATAGTCTAGTGCATAAAATATTTACCTCACCCCCTCCCCATATACGTTATTAGGTGTTATTAGGCAGATAAAAGCAGACATCTTCTAGGTGGAGCATAATGAATAGGGTTATGGATCAAATGAACACAATACATAAGGTCCGTCATATTGCACCACACATAACATGCTTACCTAGTACCAAAAAAAACAATGCTAGAAGGTTGCATATACATAATGAACTAAAGATTAGGAGTGGCAAGGAAACTAAGACGACTGTCATGGATTATGATGATTCAAAGAAGTTGATAATTCTCTTCCTAATTTGAGCAACTATTAATCAGCAATACTACAAACCAAAATGTATTCAAGTGTACACAGCAATTTTAAGATCACATCCATGATGTGATCATAAAATATATTCCAGGTGTACATACCAAAATGAAATTTGATATTGATGGAAGGTCACAAGATGAAGCAACACTACATGGCCAAAGGTTCAATGAACTGGTCAAATGGTAGGGAAGGATGTTTACTTCACATCACTCTGCCAACTCTTTTCTTCTCATCCACCTCTCTAAACAACTACCCATCAAACTTTTTTTTTGTCCAATTATGGTCTAATGGCCCCCTTCCTACAAAGGCAGTAGTAACCTTTGCTCACAGTCCCCTACAAACTTTTTAATTATTGGGTGAGCTAGAAATTGGAATCACTTTTTGAGGTACCTGAAAGGGATGCGGCAGATCTTTCGTTTTCCATCATCGCCTCCTATAGAAAGTGATGTCCGGACCAACAGGCCAAATTGTGGGATGAGTCTTCCCTATATTGCTTCTCGTGCGGATTAAATTTAAAGCAAAGTAATAAAACATATATGATAATTAATAAAAGATATATTATAAATTAAATTTCATATAGAGTGAATGAAATATCGTAAAAGGATAAGACGAGTGTTAAAAAATTTATTTTATCTCCAACCTGCATGACAAGCGAGTAACACACAAATTTATTGTCCATCATGTGGCTGAAAAATCTTTAGCTCAACACTCCGCAGGAAAAGATGGAATTGATAACAAAGCTGCATTTCAGAAAAAGAAACATCCTTGTTTTATAGCATTTGAATATTTTGCAAATGAACAAAAGATACGATATCAAAACAATAACAACAAAAAAAAAAGTTTGCATGGTCCAACAATAATTTCTTGGTCCAACAACAATAGTAACTGCTAATATACCTGAAACTTGCAACTCTTAATGGATGATCCAAGAAATACAGCTGAGTAGTTGATGACCCTTTTTATGAAGATGCATCAAACATACATTCAGAGAATGAAAGGACACGACTTATGAGACAAACGAACACCCTTTTCCACATTGAATCCAGACATAGTGCTGCTGTATGCAGTAAGAATGCAAGAATTACTGATGTGAACAGTGCGTAAATATTCATAGAAAATACTCAAATAGACATTCCTGAGAAAATATTGACAATTCTGGCATGAAATAGAAAGTAATATAATCTTAAAAAATTATTCTATGTTAGAAAATAATATTGTCGATATTTAGAATTCACAGCATAATCATCTGGTCTCAATCTACCAAAATCTTAGACCCTTAACATTCGGATAAAAGTCACCAAAAATCTTCCTTTCCATTTACAAAGACACAGACTCTAAATGGAGGCAACATTTAGCAGCTTATAGGGCATCATATTTCCAACATTAGCAGCTTAAACGTTCACTTCACGATCTTTTTAAAGGAAAATTGGCATCCACTAGGAAACTAATAAACATTGAATGTACAAATAGTCGACATGCAATCCACCAGAAAATATGATTAAAGGAATATATCAACACGTGTGACCAGAAAATAGTTACTTGCCCTATATTCACTATGTCCAGTTACCGAACACTTGGAAGCAGTTGTCAGCTCTCATGTTCTGGTTGAAGATACACTTATTAGGGTAAGTTGCTTCTCTGATAGTGCCATTTCACAGAACGAAAGTGTCCTAATCTGTCATCGAAACATAGATGGAAGCAATAGATTCCATCAGGAACAGCAAAATCACACTGATCCTGTCGACAAGCGAAGACCGGTTCTCCTGCAGATGACTCGGTCTGACCAAGACGACCCGATCTGCTGTGGCTCGGGGTCGGACTCGGGCTCCAATAAAGATCAGGTTCAAGTCACTCGGCTCGGACCAGAACGGGGCTCACAAAGTGGTAGGGAGGTTGCAAAATGGCAGCGAGCCTTTCTTTGAAGCCCAAAGGGGGATTTATATAGGGGAGAGGAAACTCTCTGCTGTGTCAGGGCTGGCAAATCTCATTAAGAGAGGATCAGTTGACAGATTGTGATAGTGACAGCCGTATTAATGTTGTGAGACCGCCACAGCCGCCTGACACCCTGTCGAAGCTGTCTCTTCTGTTCCCCATTAACTCTTGGCGGCTCTGTCAGGCAATGATTATGCCGAGGGGATTGTCTTCCGAATACTGATAGGGACGGCCTATAATTGTTCGACCATCCCAGAGTGATTACGAGTGCCTGACCCCGATAACTGACTCCAAGGGCCCGACCTCAGGTGGCCGACCCCGAGTGCCCGACCTCGGGTGACCGACCCCGAGTGTCCCGACCTCGGGTGACTGACTCCGAATGTCAGACCTCGGGTGACCCTTGGCCCGGCCTATTTATTGCAGGTTCAGAGCGGCAATAGAACCCGACCGAGCTCCTGATCCTTCTAAGAAATCATCCGCCCGAATCACAAGCCTTCCTCTCAAGTCTAGTCGAAGGAGGAGTTCAGTCCGACTGACTAGGCTCCCTGCTCGGTCGGCACACCTCTTTCTCGCCTTCCCGCGCGTCACTTCGTACGGTTAATCTTTCTCTTTAAATGTCGTATCCTCTATCAAATCCCCATTAATGCAAAACCACGTGTCATTTCCCGACTGGTGGTTTCTGGTAACGAAGCGTCACTGGCGTGGTTCGTGCGACGTGCGAGCGAAGCTTCGAGGTCTGGGAAATGGCAGAGATCGGACGGCGAGGAGTCTGCCCCGCCATTTTCCCTTCCTCCATCGGACGACCCTCCTGGTTTTACCTGTGGTATAAATAGGCTTAACTCCTCATTTTACTCCTTTTTATCCCGACCTTCGCGTTCTCTCTGACTTCTGTCCGATCTCCGCCGCCCGACCTTCTCGACTCCGGCGAACAGTGTTTCCGGCGAACTTCACTTTTAGGTACTCCTTTTCTTTGCCGAGCCTTTGTTGTGCCTTTTCTGACTTCGTTTTGATGACTGCATCATCCGCACCCCTGTCTGCGCCCCCCGAGCCATGGTATTTAACTACCCGGTCTTCATTAACCTTAGGTCAGCTAGAAACCTTGCGCATAGATTACCGAATCCCCGAAGACCACGCAATGGCCCTTCCCGACCGTCGAGGTCGATCACACGAGCCCCTCTTAAGTTATTTCACCGTCTTTTCTGACCAACTGTTGGCCGGCCTGCGCTTTCCCCTACATCCCTTCTTTCGTGAGATCTGTCAATACTTCCAGGTTTCCTTATCTCAATTGGCCCCCAACTCGATCCGAATCTTGTGCGGCACCGTAATCATCTTCACTGCCCATAAAATCCCTCTGAAACCTCGGGTGTTTCACTATTTCTACTATCTCAAGAAACAAGAACCGGGAATTTCTACTTCCAAGCTCGCATTAACTCGGCCTTCTTAGAGAAGGTCCCTTCATCTAATAAGGGCTGGAAATCTCACTTTTTCTATATCCAATCTATCCCCCGACCGAACTGGCCTACTGCGTGGGTAGAGAACCTGCCCGATCACCCCCAACTGCCCAAGAATCTTCGTTCAGATCCGGGCTACCGATCTGCCTTCTCCAAGCTCGGGGGAGCCCGATACCACGCGGGCAAGCTACTGATCGAGGGTATGCTGTATCTCTTCCGGCTGAGCCAAGTCCCGGCGGAGCTACCCGGCACCCTCGGTACGTCCCTACTCGCTTTGTAAGTTTGTTAATGCTAACTAAAACTTTTTCCTTTGTGCAGCCGAAGTCATGTATAGCGCTAGGGTTGATGCCGTATTGGATCGGGATGAAGAAGCCATGGAGGCTCTGGCCGCCCAGCTAGCGGCTGCTCGGGCGGTACCGCCAGTAAACATTGCATCAGATCCCGAGCTGCCGGAAGCTGCAGCAAACGACCCCGGAGAGAGTCTCCCGACCGGGGATGTGGGAGCGACAACTCGGGTAGCTGGCGAGGGGACATCCACCCAGGCAGGGAAGAAGAAGAGGAAACGGACCAGGCAGCTTCTACTAGCTTGGTCCGAAAGCGTCGCCGGCTGGTTCTCCGCATGGGTACGCCTTCACCTCCAGCACCGACCGCGGGAGGTCAGGTCGCAGTGTCTTCTCGTCCTGACCGAGCTATGCCCAGCCCTCAGGTTCCGGCCCCGGGCTCAGCTCCTGTTTCAGCTGTTCCCCTACCTGACCTTCGGGGTTCGACCCAGTCAACACCCCGCTCAGTAGCCCGACCTCCTATCTCCCTAGTAGTGCCACCCGCCGCGTCAACCTCGGGGACCGCGCCGAGTCTCCAGGTCCCTCAGACGGGCACCGCAAACATTGACGCCGTGGAAGCTCTTCTGTCCATGCGTTCCCCTCCGAGGTCGGCTGTGGACGTCCAGGTGCCTTCAGCCACTATGCTAACTCCGACAGTCCAGCCCCAGCCACTTAATCTGCATGGCATGTTGGTCTCGGGCTGGGAGGAAGGATGGACGGCGTCTTTCGCGATGGATCCTGTCAGCCTGGCTGACCACCTCTTCATGGGGATGACTCAGGTACCTTCTTCGTCACTTGGTCAGTTATACTTATCCTTATGCCCTTCATGTCGTTTTGCAGCAATGGGCGTTGAGCCATGCAGTCAGCCAGGCGCTGGTCACCAACACTAGGGAGCGTCGAGCGGCCGAACGAAGAGTAAGAGACCTGGAGGCTAAAGTGGCGCAATGCACCCTTCCTCCGGGCGACGAGGGGCTAGACCAGCTTCGCTCAGAAATAACTGCGCTGAGGCTGCGTATATCAGAGTTGGAGGTCGGTTCGGAAGAAGAGCAACGGTTGTTGGCCCAGTCTGCAGTGGAGACGGAGCGCCTATCTAACCGGGTGGCTCATTTGGAGGGCGAAAATAAGATTCTCAAGGCCCGGTATACCCGAGCCCATTCTGACCTGGCTAAGAAAACAACAGACGCCAAGGGACTCCAACGGAAATTGAAGGAGTCGGATGCTGCTCATCACCAGACTCAACTTGCTCTGAAGAACAAAGAGACGGAGCTGGCCGCCCAACAAGAGGCTTTTCAAGGTTTAGAAGCTCAACTAGTGAACAAGGAGGCACAGCTGGCTGTTCGGGAGACCACCATCCAGGGGAAGGATACCGAGCTTGCTCAGAAGGACACCGAGCTTGCTCGGCTCAAGAAGGAGTTGGAGGACTATAAGTCGGGCGAGTCCGCCCGGATTGAAGCAGCCCGGGTGGCCTATATTCAGTCGGACTCCTTCTTGGATCAAGTGGCCGAGCGGACTGGAGGCATGATCCTGTACGGCGCGAAGGGCGCCGTCCAGCAGCTGATTGAAGCCGGCCACCTTCCCGCGGACTTTCCCCCCAATGTGGTGAAGCCGAGGCGGATCAAAGCGTCGATTCCCGAAGACGCCTTCCCCCGTTCTCTTAGACTAGGTTTTCTCCTTCTGATGTTTTGCAACGACCTGGCCGTTGGGCCTTAGAAAACTTATGATGTCTTGTGATGTTTTAGGCTGACTTGGCCCTTAGGGCTTAATTTTGTAACGGCCTCGGCCTTTTCTTATTTACCTTAACTGGTTATGCCCTTGCATTGCAGGCTTTCATCCTCGCATTTGCTCATTTACTATGCTTAAGATTTTTGTTGAGTATCGTCCACTCAGTGTGGTCGACCTATTCCGCAAGGGCCGATATTTGAACCGCACCGCGAATTTTCACTAAGCGTTGACCGTTCAGGACGTTCATACCGTTCCTCTTAGTTCAATTTCGTAAGCCAAGCAGAAAATTTTTCTAAGTGTCAGACGCTCAGTGTATCTGAGCTCTCAGTCATTCAGTCAGGCCGTTGCCCGGGTTCGGGCATATTGTTCGGTCGGGTTGGTACTCTAACTTAGCGTTCTATCTTGTTTTCGACGAATTAACCTTATCGGCGAAGCCGAGTTGGCTTGTGTGCGTCGGTTCGACTAGTTCAGCTTTATCAAGCTGACCTAATATCCCTTTTGTCTCTCAAAACGTGGGGAGCCACGTCCTGGCAGTGAAGATCACAGAGATGTGTTAATTCGTATTTCCCTTAAGCAAGAGTCTGGACACCGTCCGACTTACCCTGACCGAACGTGGATCACCACGCTCGACCGGGCCCGACCGAACGTGGAACGCCACGCCCGATCGGCGCCGAGTTCGGTGGGTGCGTGAGAGCAAGCCCACTTTGAACTTGCTGTAGTTGTCTTTTGGAGAGTCAGTTTTTATCATCGTTTTTTCTGAGTACAGTTACAAGAATCATTTCTCTCCACTCTCCTCATGGTACAATCTTAGGTGCACTGCACTCCAGGGTCTTCCGAGCCGTTTTCCTTGAGCGTCTTGTAGATAGTAAGCTCCTGATCCCAGCGCTTCGACTTCCCGGAAAGGGTCATTCCATTGAGGCTCCAGCTTGCCTACTTCCCCGACTGGCTTGACTCTTTTCCATACCTTGTCCCCTACTTGGAAACTGCAGGGTATAACCTTGTGGTTGTATTGGCGTCGCATTCGTTGCTGGTAGGCGATCATGCGTACTGCAGCCTTGGCTCGGACCTCCTCAATCAGATCTAGCTCCGCCCGTCTTTTCTCCGCATTGTCTTCCCCGTACAGATGTCTTCTGTCAGATTCACAGCCGACCTCCATGGGTACTACAGCTTCACTACCGTGTACTAACTGGAAGGGTGTGCACCCTGACCCTTCTTTAGGAGTGGTCCGGAGAGCCCACAGAACGCCGGGTAGCTCGTCCACCCAGGACCCTCCGACCTGGTCCAACTTGGCTCTGAGTCCCTTCAAAATTTCTCTGTTAGCTACCTCGGCCTGACCATTACTTTGGGGGTATGCCACTGAGGTGAAGGCCTGTTTGATCCCGAACTCCTTGCACCACTCTCTTATTATCCGACCTTGAAATTGCCGACCATTATCTGACACCAGCTTGTGCGGTATGCCATATCGGCATAAGATATTCTGCCACAGGAACTTCTTCACTGCTTGTTCAGTAATCCGGCTAAGGCCTCTGCCTCAATCCACTTAGAGAAATAATCCACTGCCACTAGCAAGAACTTCTTCTGACCGGCTGCCCTGGGGAACGGTCCTACTATGTCCATGCCCCACTGGTCGAAAGGACAGGACACAGTGGAAGCTCTCAGCATCTCGACAGGTCGGTGCGATAGATTCTGGTACTTCTGACAAGAAAGGCAGGAAAGGGCCAATCTCTCAGCGTCCTTCTGGAGGGTCGGCCAGAAGTAACCTGCTAGTAAAACCTTCCGAGCCATGGACCGACCTCCTGAGTGGTTTCCGCAGGACCCCAGGTGTACTTCTCGCAGCACATAATCTGCATCTTCTTCTCCCAGGCATCTGAGCAGTGGTCGGGAGAAGGCTCGCTTGTACAGCGCGTCTCCTATCAGAGTAAACCTGGCTGCCCTTATCTTGAATATCCTGGCTTGCTCCGAGCTGACCGGAAGAGTCCCTTCCTTCAGATAGGTTATGAATGGGGCTCGCCAGTCTCCTTGTATTTCCATTTCTGTTTCTCTTTCCACCTGAGCTACCAGCATGACTTGAGGTGACGGTCTGCGGAAGACCCAGGGATGGACCGAACTGGCTAACCTAGCCAGTTCGTCAGCCTTGGCATTATCCCCCCGAGGGATCTGTAAAATCTGGACTTCTTGAAACTCTGCTTGTAATTGCTTGTAAGCCTCCACATAAGCTTGTAACTTTTCATCGTTGACCTCGAACTGCCCGGTCACCTGCCGAGTCACCAACTGGGAGTCGGAGTACAGGATGACCCGAGTAGCCCCCACGTGCTTGGCTGCTTGTAGACCTGCCAGAAGAGCTTCATACTCTGCTTGGTTGTTGGTAGCCTGGTATTCTAGGCGTACAGCTAAGTGTAGTGAGTTTCCGTCAGGGGAGACCAACAAGACTCCCACGCCACTCCCTGCCCGAGTGGCTGACCCATCTACATAGATCTTCCATATCCCTTCTTCTTCCTCTGCATGGAGTTCACTTAGGAAATCCGCCAAGGCCTGAGCTTTGATCGCAGTTCGGGGTTGGTACTGGATATCATATTCACTCAGTTCAGTCGTCCATTTGACCATCCGACCGGAGACCTCAGGGTTGATCAACACCTTCCCGAGTGTGCTATTGGTCAGCACTCGGATAGGATGAGCCAAGAAGTATGGCCGCAGTCGCCGAGCCATCAATACAAGGACATAAGCTAATTTCTAGAGTGTAGTACACCTACACTCGGCCTCCTTAAGTAAGTGCCCAAAGAAATAGACCGGTTGCTGTTCGGTCTCCTTCTGGGTTACAAGTACAGCACTCACGACTCCCTCAGTAGCAGATAAATAAACATACAATGGTTCCCCTTCCTCAGGTTTAGCTAACACCGGCAGACTGATCAAGTAGGTCTTCAACTCTTCAAAGGCCTGGCCGCATTCAGCATCCCATTGGAACTTAGTGGCCTTGCGCAGAACTTTAAAGAACGGCAGACTTCTATCAGCCGACTTGGAGATGAATCGGGACAAGGCAGTGATTCTCCCCGTCAAGCGCTGGACTTCTTTTAGGTTTTTGGGAGGAGGCATGTCCAACAGAGCTTTCACTTTGCCTGGATTAGCCTCTATCCCCCGTTCGGTCAGGATGTATCCGAGGAATTTACCACTCTTAGCTCCGAACAGGCACTTGGCTGGATTAAGCTTGAGGCCATACCTCCTGAGAGTGCAGCAGGTCTCTTGCACATCTGCTATCAGGTCGGCGGCGCGGAGGGACTTGATGAGGATGTCATCCACATACACCTCCACGTTTTTCCCGAGCTGCTCCTTGAAGACCTTGTTCATCAACCTCTGATAGGTCGCCCCAGCATTTTTGAGTCCGAAGGGCCTGACAGTGTAGCAATAGGTTCCCTCCGCTGTGACAAAACTGACCTTCTCTTGATCATCCCGGGTTAAGGGTACTTGGTGGTATCCTTGGTAGGCATCCAGCATACAGATGAGCTCGCTCCCCGCAGTGGAGTCTACCATCTGATCTATCTGGGGGAGCGGGTAGCAGTCCTTGGGGCGGGCTTTATTAAGGTCTCTGAAGTCGATGCAGACCCTCCACTTGTTCCCCGGCTTGGAGACCAGCACCACGTTGGCCAGCCAAGCAGGGAACTGCACTTCTCGGATGTGTCCGGCGGTCAGCAGCCTTTCCACCTCGGCCTGGATTATCTTATTTTGCTCGGGGCTAAAGTCTCTTTTTCTTTGCTTCATAGGTCGGGCGTCCGGGTAAACGTGTAGCTTGTGCTCCATGACCTCGGGCCTGACCCCTTTCAGATATTGCTGAGACCAGGCAAACACATCTTGGTTTTGGGTCAAACATTCTATCAGTTGTTGTCGTAGGTCGGTCGGTAGTCCGGGAGATATCCTCACCCGAGTCTCTTCTCGGCCAGGTAAGAGTTGGACCTCTTCTTTTTCTTCTAGCAGCTCGGCCCAGGGTGAAGGCTGAGAGGATTGTACCATGTTGCAGCTGGCCGGCGGAGCTCGGAAGGCCTTCTTCACTTCCACTCAGACATCATCCACATAACACCGACGAGCGACCTTCTGATCTCCTTTGGCTCCGCCGACTTGATCACCCACGGGGAACTTGACTTTTAAGTAGAAAGTGGACACCACGGCTCGGAACTCATTCAGCGTTGGTCGACCCAGGATGACATTGTAAGCTGAGGGGGCGTCCACTATCAGGAAGGTAGACCACCTGGTCCTTCTTAAAGGTTCCTCACCGAGTGATATGGCCAGCTTGATCTGGCCCAGCGGTTGGACCTCATTTCCCGTGAATCCAAATAAGGGCGTAGCTACGGGCTGCAGCTCAGTCATCTCAATCTGCAGTTGTTCAAATGCCTTCAAGTATAAGATATTCACAGAGCTCCCTGAATTCACAATGGTCCGATGGACCTGATAATTAGCTATGATCGCCGTGATGACCAGGGCATCGTCATGCGACACTTCCACTCCTTGCAGATCCAAGGGACCGAAACTGATCTGTGGCCCCTGAGCTTGGGCGGCACTACAACCCACTTGATAGATATCGAGGCGCCGGACTTGGGATTTCCGCGCCCGGTTGGAGTCTCCATAGGTGGGACCACCAGAAATCACGTTGATGGATCCGTGCACTGTATTCTGTTGATTGGCTTGTTCTTCGCTGGCATTCCCGTGCTCGGTGGAGCCAGGGGTCGGGAATAACTGTTTGGCGGTAGGGGGGGCGGTCGGTCGGGCAAGGGACTCGGATTGGCTGGGCGGGGCTCTTCCCCGTCCTCGACCACCTCCTTGGTGAGCTCCTCTCAGACTTCCTCGACCAGCGCGACCTCGACCTCTACCGGCCTGCCAGCAGTCTTGAAGGTCGTGGGTATGACTGTTATGAAAAGAACAGTAGGGTTGCCACCTGGAAGGGATGCAACCCTGGGCCACTTGTTGAACTATTCCCCTCTCAGCTCCTGGTCGGTGTCCCATAGCTCTGGGGCTTCTGAGAGGCCCTCCAGGAGGTACATTTCTTTGATGTTGCTGAGGATTCTCGGGCGTAGGTCTGACCTCCGGCCGCCTGGCGGCTTGTGCTTCTTCAACATCCACGTATTTACTGGCTTTCCCCAAAAGGCTTTCGAAGTCCTTCGGAGGTTTCCGGATCAAGGATCTGAAGAACTCGCCCTCTTGTAAGCCCTACGCGAAGGCACTGACTAACACCTCGGACGTAGCCGTGGGAACGTCCAGCGCAACTTTATTAAATCTATTGATGTAGGCTTTTAAGGGCTCCTTGGAGCCCGCTTCATGGTAAACAGGTTTAAGCTGGTCTTGTGATGTCTCTTGCTACTGGCAAAATGCTGCAGGAACAATCTTTTGAAATCAGCGAAGTCCTTGATCGATCCTTCGGGAAGTCTGTCAAACCACCGCTGGGCTGGCCCGACCAAGGTGGTCAGGAAGGCCCTGCACTTAACACCATCCGGGTACTGATGCAGCATCGAAGCGTTCTCAAATTTCTTTAAGTGCTCTTCCGGGTCCGTAGCCCCTCCATACTCGGGAATAGACAGGAGTCGAAAGCGTTTAGGAAGCGGCTCCTGTAGAATCCGGCTAGAAAAGGGGAAACCAGTATGCTCTTCTGGGGTCGGCACAAGGGGAGCCTTCCCTTTGTCAGCTCTGGCTTGACTGGAAGAGGCTTCATGGGGATCAGACTGCCCCGCCCCCTCCGCTGGGCCAAACAGAGCTCGGTGGAAATGTGGGCTATTTTCTTGTCGAACTCCTCCATCAGCGCTCACATGGGCGGTCTGCTCGGCCTGACCTGGCTGAGCGGGTTGAGCAGCTGCTTGTTGGGCCTCCGCCAATTTCCTGGCTCTGGCTTCTATCAGCAACTCCAAGTCTTCTTGTGAGAGAGTAACGGTCACCCGATTGGAGTCACTCATCTTCGTCTTTCGATCAGGCTAGAATTCCCACAGACGGCGCCAAATTTGATCCTGTCGACAAGCGAAGACCGATTCTCCTGCAGATGACTAGGTCTGACCAAGACGACCCGGTCTGCTGTGGCTCGGGGTCGGACTCGGGCTCCAATAAAGATCAGGTTCAAGTCACTCGGCTCGGACCAGAACGGGGCTCACAAAGTGGTAGGGAGGTTGCAAAATGACAGCGAGCCTTTCTCTGAAGCCCAAAGGGGGGTTTATATAGGGGAGAGGAAACTCTCTGCTGTGTCAGGGCTGGCAAATCTCATTAAGAGAGGATCAGTTGACAGATTGTGATAGTGACAGCCGTATTAACGTTGTGAGACCGCCACAGCCGCCTGACACCCTGTCGAAGCTGTCTCTTCTGTTCCCCATTAACTCTTGGCGGCTCTGTCAGGCAATGATTATGCCAAGGGGGTTGTCTTCCGAATACTGATAGGGACAGCCTATAATTGTTCGACCATCCCAGAGTGATTACGAGTGCCTGACCCCGATAACTGACTCCAAGGGCCCGACCTCAGGTGGCCGACCCCGAGTGCCCGACCTCGGGTGACCGACCCCGAGTGTCCCGACCTCGGGTGACTGACTCCGAATGTCAGACCTCGGGTGACCCTTGGCCCGGCCTATTTATTGCAGGTTCAGAGCGACAATAGAATCCGACCGAGCTCCTGATCCTTCTAAGAAATCATCCGCCCGGATCACACACTTATATAAACTATGAGCTTCAGATTCAATTTCAGAAGCACAAATGCCAAAAAGGTTAATCATAACAATTTGACGCTTAGAACTTCTTATATGTTGAATATTGATCCAACCTTGGAGTTCACCTTCTAATTGAGCATAAGCTTCTCATAGCAAGAAAGAACTGATGATGAATTAAAACACCAGAAAGGGTGTAACCACGAGACATCTCCTAGCTTCTCATAGCTTCTATTTTCCATCAGGGCAAGCAGCACATATGAAGTTGTTATATCCTCCATTACCCTTTCAATGTTTCTAGCAACCACCATTCTGGGTATCGGATATGAAAAGAATTGAACTAGCATTCTTATGATGGTACTTAGAAGTGCAATTATTTAAAAGAAAATTAAAATTAAGCATGACTGACTACCTGGCTAGTTACACAACAGATGTAGCACAGTGCTGTCTTTCTTCTATGGCAGTCAAATCATTCCTTGCAAAGATAGTCATTATTAGACAACCCATTTAGAGAAACTGAGTCATCTGGATCAATGATTTTAAGAGCTTCCAAATGAGACAAATAGATGATGTAGAATTGAAGGCCTCTCAACCAATATCATGTCGTAATTCTAAGCTTACATGAGATACTGTTGCATAAATAAGATTCTGAACATCAAAATTACCAAACTTACATGGAAACCTGATATTCAAGATTAGATTAAGTGGCAGACAATGCAACAATATCCTCTTTAACTGAAACATTGATAATCTAAAAACATTGAGAAGGCAAACCAAGCGCTAACAGAATGCCAAACAAACCAAACGAATATCTTGTCCAAAATGAAATTACTACTTGAGATTGTCGTACAAAATGCAAATTCAACATATATATTCAAGCACAATAGTTTTCTTTGATAAAAGATCTATCATATCATTGTTCATATTACTGAACTGCTAAAAATGACAGTTGACACAAATATCTGACCAATGAAACAACATTCAATACAAATTGCAGATGATACCATTTTAAATATATACAGGTGATACAGACTGTAGCAAGAAAATTAGTTGTGTAGCGCATTCATAGCAACAACAACCACTGAATCAAAGTCAATTTCTTGGCCTTTGGACAACCTATCGAAAACAGCAGCTTGTCCTTGTTTTGACATCAAGAATGCTATCTTCCAGTGCCCAAATGCTTGCCAACTTCAAGTTTTCCTTCTCTGTAATAGTTGCACGAAACCTTCTTGTTCCAACATAATACGCTGGTAACTAATTACATTTTTTAAGTTATTCATTATTGTGATGGTCTGAGCACTTCGAATAGCTGGTGTCATTGCCATCACCATTTACATTAACCATTACATCATGGATATCTTAAGTTTCAACTTGTTTTTGTCTTCATTTCCTTGTTGCTTTGGCTCCGTCACTTACTGTTGGTTGCCCTACCTTGAACTAACCTAACATTCTTGTGTATTGAGGTGTTCTTGAAGTTCTTGATGCTTTGCCTTTCCCTAATAGTATTGACAATGTTAAGACAATGACTAGCAAAGTATGAATGGAACATTCTTCAATTAAAAATGATGCACTTATACAACTAACCTCAATCAACACTCTTTAGACTTCTTTTGCTGCAAATATCTTGGTCGCCAAATTCCACTGAACCCAACTTGCATTTTTAAAAAGATGACAAGAAGAAGTTGATCTTCAAAGTTTTGATTATATTCTTCATGTGAATTTTTCAATGTTACACCTACCTTGCCATACCTTGTGATAGAATAGAATTTAAGTTCCCAGGAAAAATTCATAGAAATTGTATGTGATGCTCTCATTCAGTCTCATGTGATTGTGTGAGAAGTTTTGGACTAATTAAAGGGTTGACAAATTTAAATGAATACTCTAACAAGAACCTTGACTTAATCATCTTGTATTAATAATCAGTGATAACGTATTGAATAGATCTCTCATTTGAGTAAGTTGTGACATGTTAGTATCAGACCCAACTTAATCCTGCACATGATGAGAGTTTGAAAATAACTACTTGTTGATAGCAAAACTAACATCAGCCTGACATGTTGTCACCTGTGTCAGTCAGACGATGTATCTGACACAAGTGTAAATCCTGACACAGGCTATTTCTAAAATTTCCGACATTGATCAATAGAAATATTGTACCCACTCAGAGTGTCAATATCTGAGTGTTGATACTGACATGAACATGACAGGCAATTAAAGATTCAAAGTAACAAAGGTTGACACCTATGTCTCAGTTAGGGTGACAAGTTGGACTTCAAATTTTGAAGTGAGCGTTAAACCATATGTATGAGAGAATCTAATTTTCGAGTTGTGGGCCAATGAAAGAGATTGATACCTTGAGATGGTGAACCATAAACTATTATTAACTTGGATTTAAGCATTTGGGATAAGTAGTTAGACCTAACAAGTTAACCAATCAGTTTTCTCATTTGGTCGACATGCAAATTGTGACATTACATATATGATCACAAAGAACCATCAATAAATAGATGAGAAGCATGCCTTGTGAACTCTAAGTTTTCCTTAGTCCGCCCCAAGAATTATCATTATCTAACCCTCTAGTTTGTCTATTGTTTAAGCAAGTCAGCAATGCTTCTGCACTGATTCAACCATACTTTATATCAGTACTTGAATTATGAATTTTCAACCTATTTCTTCATGAATATTCAACCACCATAGAAGAAAGTGGTTATAAGAAATTTGAATATTGCAGGCCACATTAGTATGGAATGCAAGAAAAGATCTATCCTTCAGTTATTCTCACCCAGCAAAGATCAATTCAAATCATACATCTCAGCTATATGAAAACTCCACTATTAGAAATTTCAACATCTAAAATCCATACCTACTATGCAAGTAACTACAAACATCACTTTTAGATTAACATGCTAAATGCAAACCATATAATATTAGAACTAACCAAATTGTAAGTGTCTGGTCGAAAGAACTAAAAACTTTATATATATATATATATATATATATAGTGAGAGAAAGAAAGCAATGTAAAACTCCTATGATGTTCATAATACTTGATTCATGATACATAAAGGTCTTCTATTTCATCTTTAACAACACTGATCTAAGGGTGAAACTAGGCAAGTTCCCCCTAATCAGGAAAATAAAAAAAGGCTACTTAACAGCACAGGGCCTGACTACAACATTGCAACAGCATTAACTTCTTCAGAGCAAAAACAGGATTCATGGTCATATAAAACATGCTTGGGATAGATATAACAGAAATAAGCATCGATGGGAGTAATCAACCTTATCTTGTGCTTATTACGCTCCACCATTTTTTGGATGCCTTTTCTTCTGGATGACCATACTTTTGAAGCAATGCCTTTGTCTCTCGCAGGCGCAATTTGTAAGCCTTTTTCCAGCTAGAAAACCGCGCCTTTAACTTTTGCAGTTCTTCAACAGGATTCACTTTAGAACTTGCTTGCCCTACCTTCACTTTGGCAATGGATCCAGCATCATCCTCAAATGTCTGTCGATGTTTCTCAAACTCCTTCACAAGGTGAATAACCGCTATACTTCTGTAATCAATTTTCCTTGATATTTCACCATCTATAATGTGTTTAGTAGGAGTTTCTTCAGGTGTTTGATCACTGAAAGATGTATCTTCTGAATCATAACTGTGGTTAATTGGGTACATATCCAACCGATCAGATTGGCTTGCCATATCATCAGGAACGAGGCTCCTTCGTGCAGTGGCTAAACTTAACTGTAATGTAAAAAATTCATTAGGCATTTAAAGCAGTATAATTCCTTTGGTTGCTAATGTAAGGATTAACTTAATGATGCCACGAATTATTCACATTGCAAAATTGATCACAAAGAAAACTTTCAACAAAGTTCAAGGGTTCTTTATGTTAAATTTTACATCCATTGGAAAGAAAGAATAAGTAAATGGAGATTTGTCCTAAGCTTCAAGCATTCACACAGTGGAACATAAAAGCATTCACACACTGGAACATGAAATTACAAATCGAAATTTACCATAGTAAATTATGCTCTAATCTTAACTAATGCTAAAATGTATTCAAGTATGATCTACCAAGTACATCAAAGTGGAACAAAAACCATGTCTACTCTATCTTATAAATTCACCTGCAAATTACTTAGCTGTTTCTGCCATGTCTGCTCCATTGACTTCATTTTTAGTTCATATTCCGACCATTTTGACTCATATTGTCGAAGTCTTTGCTGCAATATAGCATTTTCCTCTTCCTTTTTTCTCAATGCTACCTCTGCCATCAGGGCCCTCTTGTGAAATTCATCAGTCCGGTGAACCTGATGAAGCTGAATGGTTATATCCTACTATTTTGGAGCAATGATATCTTTAGCTATTAATTAGAAAAGTGAAAATAAATTTCTACACGATAAAATTTGCTTTGAATAAAGCACATGAAAAATTCTTGCTTCTATCAAACTCAATACTTCAATGTAGCCATATAATTTCATTTTTAGTTACAGTAGTTTTCTAATATTAATTGCAAATGTGATTCATGCAATGCTTTCAGTTCAAAGAGAGTTTTTGTACTAAGAATAAAAAAAATAAAATGGTTGGCAAAAAATAGAATGCATGAGGATCTAAAGATGCTAAAATAATACAAGCACATGAACAGTTCGTAGTAGGCATTCAAAACACCAAATTCTCCTCCAGTTTTTATCTATGCTAGTAGCTGTAATTCCCATGTCACGCAGTTAGAAATTCAGACATACTAGTCAGCAATTTTTATTTGGAAGATGATAATCCTATATGATGTAGCAATGAAATCCCAAGAGATATCCATTCTATATCAAGATACTAGCTAATGCTTAGTCAGTTCACAGTTTCAGTAACTTCTATGGTATAAAGCATTAAACAATACACTCATTTGTACTATCCAGTATCACTGAATAGATACATAGACAAAACATGAAGGTTATACTGAGGTTATTGAGTAGGCAAACCTATGTCCTGAAACTGACATTTGATCGGAACATAATGACTCCAATCAATTTCTTAAGAACCATACCACAAAGAAGATTATTGTTAAGAAATTTCCAAAAGACTGCCTGACAAGAAGCTCAAAGTAGATAAATTATGTTGAATTACCATAAACAAACCTTCTAAGTACTGCACATATACTGATGTTTGATATACAAAGAGGGCTTATCTTCTTAGGCACAAATAATAAGTAGATACCTCAATTGGTCGAGGAAGATTCATTTCTGGAGTTTCCTTTACTAGCACATGATTTTGTTTTGGCATTTCCTGACAATGCCAGCCAGCAAAATTCTTTCTTGCCAACCAACCACGAATAACTGCAGAGACAATTCAAAAGAGTTAAAGCCCAAAAGGAACTGGAAAATGACTAAATTGATGGTAGCAAGATCTAGCTAGCTTACCAGATTGCAAAAGAACAATACACTTCTGCTGGTAGCCAAATCTCCTATTAGCAATTCGTCGCCTCACATGCTTTTGGATAAGAATAGCCACACTCCATCTCCTTGCCAAAACATCAAAATCGTGTCTTGCTTTTTTACCACGAATAACTATTTGAGTTAAAATTAGTCAAAATAATAAGGTATAGGAAGCATCCAAAAAACTGATACTGGTTTCTTAACAGAAGATGGCATGTACAAGAAGAATAAGAGAATAATTGTCCAGCTAAATGAAGCATTTCTCCTTTATCAACAGGCCAAAATAATAGAGCAAGTTAAATCAACGACATTCAATGAAAGAAGCCTGGCTTAAGCATGATAGTAGAAGCATTCCTAGTTCAGACTAGATTTTGCCTCCATTAAATATATATTTATAAGAGGCTAGCAAAGATTAAAAGATGCATAGCATGTGATGGCTAGCCCAAGATGCATATAGAAGCATTACATGATTGTATCGTAGTTGCTCCCCTCGTCATTTCTCCATAACACCTACGAGCTTGAAAACAACGGAAGTTCTTTTGAACCTTAACAACCCCGCGTAAAACATGATTTCGAGCTTCTTCCAGTGTAGCAATCTGAATACAAAGCAAAGAAGAGTGTTGAAAAACATAAATAACATCTCAGAGTCATTCTATAGGCATAGGATACATATGATTATTTATATTGCATTATTCCTTTCATAGTAACTGACAAATGATTTTAAGCAAACTTCCATACAGGAAACCAGAACATGATAACTTGATACCCCATGCACTTTATTGTTTATAACACAATCTTTCTCGCGTCTATTACAAGATTAATGACAGTTGCAGAACTAGCAGGCTAAGAAACAAATTAGCAACTGCGGCAACATTTATGTATAAGGAATAGCAATGTTTTACAAATAAAGCAAAATTTTGACAATTCAAAATATATTGACTATATGCTATGACATTACAAGTTCTTAGAGTTTTATTTATTTATTTATTTATTCTGGACTCAATCCTACTGATTGATAACCTACACATTAGTAGTCAGATATGGTAGGTGCTGATTTTTTTGGCTCATCGCTGGCCTGATTTACTATCAATTTCTCAAACAATTTAGCAATAGATCAATTTAATTATATATTTAATCTCCGTCTATGCCACATGATTATACATATCTCACCAACCAATGAATGTAATTGTTGACCTTTGAACTTCCCTTTCCTCAAAAGTAGGAATTCAAAATGAATAAATTGCACTCCAAAAGTGGACCTTGAGGACAACATATAAAAGTAGAGAAAAATTTAAATGAAAGAGCATCCATGTGAATGACAAATGTACAAAATAACCAAAGCAGAAATTCCATTGCATTGAAGGGAGAAATATGAAAGAATAAAGAAACAAACTACCTGTCCTGTTCGGAAAAATAACTTTGTGTAGCCCACTCTATACATCTCAGGTGCCACATTGAATTGTTGTAATATGGCAACTGCTAAACTGAGTGAATCATGAGGCTTTGAATTCCCTATGAGAAGAAACCCATACCTACAGAGCAAATATGTATACATCATAAGAAGTTATCATCCAGCCAAACTATTGCTGCTTTTACCCAATTAAAAAAATAAAAACATACCTTTCAGCAAATAGTTGATGCTTTATACGAGTTGGATAGCCTGATCTGGATATCCGGACAACTTCAAGAACACCACACCATCTTAGCTGTTGTAAGACAAGATCATGCTGGTACAAGCCTGCAAGTTGCTTGCTATTTGGCTTGATACATCGTATAAAATGTGGGGTAGTACTTTCTAACCTTTGCATCAACTTGAAAAGTTGCCCCTACAAACATGTTGCAACATATGACAGTATCAGTTTGCTGTCAAATTTATATCAAAATTTTAAAGTTCAACCATTAGATTTGACTATGATGAACATATACAATAAGATACAGACTCACTTGTTTTGCAAATATGTGAAAATGCAATTTCTATTTATTCTTGAAAATGCCAGTGTTGATAAAAAAATAATTTTAATGTTCGGCACCGAAATCACAATGCAGCAGTTGTAACTTACAAGTCCTAGCAACATTAGATCATTTCTCTCTCTTGATGGTTATGATTGAAATTGTTAATGAGCCATAAACATCACAACAATTCAGAGGTTTGCCAATTATTCTTGTTTATCAGAAGTATAAAAGTTTAATTTCATAAAGAAAGTTTAAAGGAATAGAAGTGCAGAAAATAGCTTATGTGCACAGATCCACTAAAATAAATGTTGGAAGGAACTATTGTATAAGAAAAGCTTTATAGTAAGATATTGAAGGAAGGATACATTAACGGGAGTTATCGTATGAATTCCAAGTGTCAAAGAGGCCCTAAAAATATGTGCCTAGCGGAGTAACAGAGAAACCTCATTCCACATTAAAGTTCTCATCTTGTTAAAGGCACATGTAAGAGACTCCTAGTAACACAAATACTTAGGAAAGATAGAATAGAATGCGTTACCGCTAATGGAAGGGCCATTTTGTAAAAGAAATATTAGTCATACAAGACATCTTCGTAGAAACTCAAAACTAGTGATAGAAGTGCTCAGCAAGTATAGGACTGCAAACCAACCAAATCACAAACAAACTAGGGAAGAGCATATCTACATTTGTATGAAATGCAAAATGAACAAGCTCAAATAATTTGTTTAGCTTGTGTAACCAAGCGTATTTAAGCTGGGCTCAATGAAACACATAAAATATATATATTAGCATTGTTTATATTTGTTTATTACTACCTCCATTGCATCTATACTTGACATAGACAACCAAATATGCACGAGCACTCTCGTACAACAGACAAGCTGGTATTATCTTTGAATTTGCAAAAGAATTTTATTTTAGAGTTTCAGTTATTCTCCCCCTCCCCCTAATCATATCAAAACATACTCGAGCCTCTTCTAGACTGGCCATTGATCCTAACAATTGAAATATTTTCTTTTTAGTTTAATGGAGGCGTGGTGATCATACAAGACTGTAGAAACTCCACTCCCTTTCAAGCACCCATTCTTTATCTGATTAGTTATAGATTCATGAAAATTAGCAGTATATATACAAATATGTAAGTTTATTTAAATATTTAATTTACATTCTTTTCTTATTTCTAAAACACATATAAATTTTTATATAAAATGTATTAATTGGGAACAAAATAATCTACATAATCTTTCCTTTTATCAAGTTAATCACTACCGGTGTAGTTTAAGGCATAATGTAACTGCTTGGAATCCAAATCAAAAATATTCTTTTAAGATGTATCCATGCATAATGAAGCTAAGTTTCACTTATTGAGTTTGAGTTTGAGCATGATTATAAAATGAGATTCTCTCTAGTTGAGCTCAGTAAAAGCTTGCTTGAGCTCCTTAAGAGTTGAGTAAGCTGTCTAGAAAAAGAGCTTGATAGAATAGTATTGAGTATAAATGTTGATTACTTAATATGGTTGTCACTACCTTAAATTTCGCCACAACACTTAGCTTCCGTAGATCAGCACTACCTAGTTGTCGAAACGGGATTCGCTCCTTCTCAGACTGCATTGTGTTGTAGGAAAATGATTTGGGAAGTAGGTGAGCACAGGAAACAAGAAGCTGGACTAAATCTGTGTGCAATGTATCTCTGTTCTTCTCCAAGAAACCATTTGAATCATATGAAACCTGTTGCCATTTCAATTGTCAGATGGAGAAATTTGGAGAGCAAATGAGTAATTCAGTGTTTAAGTGAAAGAATGATGCTATCTAAATAAACAGCAAGAAGTGTGTTAAGAAAATGAGATTTCTGTAATCAAACTCTGTGCTGATAAAACTAACAAAAATAAAATCAAGCTGAAAAGCTCTTTTAACCCACCCATACAATTAAGAGGTCCACAAAAAAGAAAAAACCTTTTGTTAAAACCCAGAAACAAACAGAAATCAGATACCAGAAAAGCAATAAAACAGTGAAGTTTCTGACCTCTCCAGCGTAATGGGAAATTCTAAAAACACCTCCTCTTTCCCCTTTAAAGCAGTTGTTAGCAGTCAAGTGCTGCATGAGCTTGTTAGCAAAAGTTAGATCTGATGCTTTGGGAAAAGTAGACTCTTCATCCAAAAGGGATATTAGCCCTAAAGGTTTCTGCAATGCTAAGGTAAACAACAGTGATACTCTGGCCTGTTATTATGCTGATCATGAAGTGAAAAGTTCATGTGATAAATTTGAAAAAATAAGAAACCAAAAAAAGAAAAATTGAATAAGCATGATATTAGCTGAGAAAGGATGGTCTGTTGCAGAATCTACAGGGAAAAGACATTCTGTTACTCAGAGTAAAATCAATAAATCAAGGAAATAGGAACTTTAACATTGTGAGTTCTGATTAATGCCAAGTCATGAATGAGCCTTCTAAGAGGCCAAAATGTTCCCATAGCTAAAAACTCACATTGAACTAACAGTTACTAACTCTAATGGTAAGCCAGCTAGATCCATAAAGTTCAACAATTCGAATTCATATAATGAAATTGTTGTAAAGCATTTAACCTTGTCGTTCTTGCCCCAAAAGGAGTAAGTTTAACATCCAATATAGTGTGGGTACACACTCATGGTCAAGACCAAAAAAACTTGTCATCAACAGGAATCCTGCCATGAGGTTGCTTAGTAAGCATGATATTTCTCTTCTGCTTTGAGATCAAAAGTATGAAACTTGAAGTTATCATCACTAAGCCATGATCACACACATCCAACCCAATGCCCATTCAAGATGTTGGCACTGCCTATTAGAGCCATGAGTTGTCAGCAACTAAGCAAACTTGCACCAGTCAGTTTAGGTGAATTTAACAAACTTGCACCATTTTTTTTTTGTGAATTAAACAATGTTGCACCAGTTAAGTGAAGAATATGAACTAATCCACGTGTAGCACATTTAAGATTTAATCTGTAAGCTTTACCAGAAAAAAAGCTCAAAGTAAGAGAATTCTATTTTGCTATCTTTGTGTTAAAGTTAGTGTGATAGAATGCTAAAAGATTGGAGAGCAAATCATAGTAACCATACCAGGAGATGTCCAGCACTCCAATTCAGAACTCCTAGCTAACTTATCTAAGAAACTGTGTACTGCACTTTTAGTAAAGATGGGAGGATGAGCTCATGTTTTCATAGGCATACCCAAGGAAGCCTATGCCTAAAGAATTGGCCAAAATGGCAAATAACCCAAACAAAACGATGAATCCACATTCCACAAGCATAATATCAGGTGAATTTGCTAACATAAAACCTCCCTAAATATGGAAATATACATGGGCTGACTATCCAAGACACATAAACAAGATATTGTAAACATCTTGTGGCTCATAAACCAAATCTATTCCTTTCCCTTCAAGACCATCCAAAAATGGTATGGAACTCATTCACCAAATCAAAAATAGTTTGGAAGCACTAACAAATGTGTAATTATAATACTTGAACATTAAATACTGGTGCACCAAGGATACTAGCACGTGAATTTTAATTTCTTTATTGAGATTAAATGATAGACTTGCCACATGAGTCATGAGAATAAGGAGTATAACCATACTCCACTATAAATCCAATTTTCAACACATCCAATCCAAAAATTAATATAGAATATTATTTAGGAATAAGAAAGTTTAGATTATATTTATATATTTCAGTTGCCCAATTAAGTTAACATGATTTTGCTCTAATGAGACTTCTAAAGGCATCAACAGTTAAAAAAGACCAGCCGAACCTTTTCAAAGAGGTTGAGACAATCAGTATTATCCACAAATTCAACTTTGTCCCAGTCAATTCCTTCTTGGGAATATTCCTATAAAATTAGATATGCATAATAATAAGATAAACCAGATATAACACAAATAAAAAAGAAAACAAATAATGTGCACTGCAATAAAGTTCTATAAGAAAAGAAACCCCATAAAACACAAGGCCCTTCACATGTTGGATTCAACTTTGATTAATGTGAGATGCAAGGATTCGAGAGACAGAATTCCTTGGCATGTTTCCAAGGGTGCAGGGAATATCACCCCTACTAATGGTAAGGAACTACATTGATTTGAACTACATATCTATTGAGTGGGTCTGTGACTTTTAGGATTTTATATGATTGAATGTCAACCTAGTCAGGTTTTCTGCCTGTCCTATCATATTCTATCAACTCGACTTGATGCACTTCCAATTTGATGTCAAGTTTGACCAGCAACGTCTCAATGATATCCTACCTCTCCCACCCCAGTCCCTTTTTTAATGTAATTTGACATATTTGTAATCAATTTTGCCTCCACACACTTGAGCAATTTTTATGCATGAAGTCAATTCCATGGTTTATAAAAGAAAATCTATAAGTGTGTGAGATATATGTTGTAGTCAGTCACATAATATCATCTCTTTGTGCTACTATGGCATATGATATCTTATCAAACAACTTATAATTATTCCACTTGTTGATTTTGCTTGCAAATCGTTCTTCTACTTTCTTTTCTTCAAATTTTTGTGTCCCACTTCTTCTAGCATTGTAGAACGAAGGTGTTTGATTCCTAACTAATAACAACCACAACAACCACCAAGTCTTATCCCACTAGGTGGGGTCGACTATATGGATCCTTCTACACCATTAAGCTCTATCCCCTACTATATCATTTATATTTAAATAAATTTTATATTGTTTATTGTCACTAATCAAGTCTTCTTTGGTCTTCCTTTTCCTCGTTTGATGTGTACATTTGTCATAGTTGATTCCTAACTAACAACAAATTCATAATATCCGGATATAAAAGTAAAATGCTATATACATGTACAAAAAAATGTCCCATGTCAGAGCATCTCCTACAAGTTTTTAAATTCTTTAACATTGATGATAAAATCAGAATTATCATCATTGTTATCATCAAAACATATTTATCTCAGCTACTTGAGATTGGATACATGATGCCTTTCATATTGTATGCATGCTCTAATTGAAATGTTATAGATCTAGGTGATATCATTGTAACATAGGCATCTAATGTCAATATTTCATAAAGCATCCATGATCTCATCCAAGGTTGTGTTTCCTATGAAGGAAGAAAATGTGAAAAAAAATATATAGTGGCGGAAAGATTTCCCAAACAATCGTCATCCTAAATTTCCTTTGGAAGGAATGGGGAGAGGGAGGAACAAACTATGGAGATCTCTCCCCATTTGGGGATTTTAACCAAAATTGTTTTGCCAAATTTGTGCAGAAGTATTGTTCACATGCAATGTCCACTTTGTATTTATGTTTTTATGCTTTCAATAACCAATTTCTAAAATTTAAGTTCCACTCTCTCTTTCCTTCCCTCTAAGGAAAGGATAAAAAAAGAAACTCACTTCTTTCCTTCCTCCAAGAAAATGCGAACAAGGGAAATATTTCCCTTCTTTCCTATGATTTTTTCCCTCCCAACTTTCCTTCCGTGATTGTTTTCACCTCATGGTGATTCCTGCATCTTGTCTCTCATTCCTTCAAACTCCTCAGTTCAGGAGACATAATTTTCATAATTGGATATTGAGTTTTTGCACAAAAAGTGTGATGTCAAAAAATAAAAAAGAAAACTATCATATACTTTAGACAAAATTATAACTGATTCCAGGAATTGAAACCAAACTTATGAAGCATATCTACTCAATCCCTTCAAAGAAAAATGAAGATGCCACTACTTTATAGCAAACAACTTCTATTGGCATAGCAAAACAATAAAACAAATTAACAAAAAAAACAGTGGTAATAGTAATGAGATTCAAGCAATCAAGGATAATCATGATGATGATGTCTTTGCATGATGCCTTTATATATATATATATAAGGGAGAGAAAAAAAAATTCAAGAAAGTAGGGTCTTGCCTCCTGTTCAAGTTTAAATAGGTGACGATTGAAGTGTTGTTGTAGCTTTTCGTTACAATAATTTATGCAAAACTGTTCAAAACCATTTTTCTACAACAGTAAAATGTCAGTATAATAAACAAGAAACATTTTATATAACAATATTTAATTGAAAGCGCCAGTAGATCCATACATGAAAAGATTCAAATCCGAAAATATCCAAAATGCTAATGGATTGTCCAGCATAGCATTTTCCTACTTCAAGTGATTTGTTAATTTGTTCGACAAGCCAGTCAAATAAGCTAGAATACATTGTTTTTGCCAATGCATCCCGGGTGTCAATTGCCTGCACAGGAGAACATAATTTAGCCAAAAGGACTGTACAATATCATCTTAGTGGAGCAACATTGAGCAAATAATTCCAATTGTACCTGCTGTAATGTAAGCTTTTGGATAATATTGTCATTGCCGGCTTGGATTTTACGGGTTGATAAAGCTAGCATTAAATCAGGTATTTCACAATCCATCAACTTTGCTGCATTAGCTACTCCTGCAAGGGCACATAAGAGAATGAACATCTTTTCTTTGCAGCATGGAGAACAGGCAATCTCATCAGAGGAAGGAAGAACAATGGAGCCGGATAGGCTCCAATACCAAGTTGAGAAACTTGATATCATATTCTATATGAATAGGATTACAAATCATTTATTTATAGATCTAGAGATGACTATTCCCATACAAAGTCCTGCTATGTAGCTCAATGCCTAACTTGCATCCAGCTAAGTTACTAATACTTCGTTGAATTGTAACTTCGCAAACAAAGGTACATTACTAGAATTGTTATCTACATCATCATTGTCATATTTGTCCCAACTATTTAAGGTGGGCTATATGAATATCATTGATCCATTCAGCTCCATTTAGAACCACATCACCAGGACCACTCAAATTAATTTAATCACTATTTTATAACCCAACTAAAGATTCTATTAGTCTAAAATCTCTTATACCTTCCCCTCTAATGGATGCAACTCATGAGGATCTACTAGTTGTCTTTGAACATGTCCACACCATCTACTTTCGTAATTTTATCATTTCTTAAACTATTCAGCTTTTAAGTTAAATTACAGGCAGGGATTCTGATTCCCAATTAGAACAAAAGCATGAAACTATTTGGTGTCATGCTGGCTTGCAAATACTGGTGTTTGTCAGCAACAAAGAACACAAAGGACCCTGTACACTGCTGAACCCTAACAGCATCAACAAGGGAACCAGGTGGAGGAAGAGAAACCTATTTGAAAGGTCACAGTTAAATCGCCATCAAAAAACTGTTGGAAGCCTCCACCGAAGATCTCAACCTCCTGGCATGGTGTCCGGGTCATCATCTTGGTGTGGAAGTGGAAATAGACATCACATCCAATATGGATTGGTGGTATGAGATTTAAAACCATGCTTTCTGTATTAGTATATTTTATTGTAGCTATTCTAGTAACCATGCAAATGCATCTTACATTTTATGAGCAAGCATGCATGGCCATGAGGAAACACCAAGGAGTTTATAACAAGAAAAAGGGATGGTAAGTTGGAATAGCCATGTATAAATAGTGTACCTTCACCAAGGACCACTTCAACATGGTTTTCATTATCTACCACTGAGAAGCAAATATTACCCAGCCATAATACTGCAGCAAGTGTAGAGAAGAGATGCTTTTGATTTTGCTTAGATATTTGAATGACATCCAAGGCTTCCTGGAGAAAATTAATCAGAAACATGATTATCATGCTGAAAACAATTAAAAATTTCATCAAAAATAATCCAAGGAGCATAACATGCTTTTGACTGATCAGTTAAAATTTACCATTAATTTGTGAAATCTCTGAGCATCATCGACATAGTCTATGGTCAAGCAGTTACTTTGCTTCAAATATTCATATTCATCAGCAGTTCTTAGATTCAACTCCTCTGCATATTACAATTGAATTTCAAGAGACGTGTGGCATAGTATACTATTATTTAAAGCTAGAAAGTTATCATGTATCTGGGAAGTAAGGTCATAATATGAAAATTGACTAAATGAATACCTTTGAGATCCGGAGCAGCTCCAGCACAAAGTTGATAGAAAACATGATATGATCTTTCACCTGTTGGTCTCTGGACTACCCTTGACTAGAGGAAAAAAAGTTATAAGCCATTAAGTACTAATTTGCTACTAATTTCCTTATACTGCAAAATAAATACCTTTTCAAGTAAAACTTCCATGTGCAAATTGTTTGAGAATAAGAGATGTGAAAATGTCAGTTGCAAGGGGAAAATCTACTATGAGAAGCAGTAAAAAGGTACCAATAACATTTCTTACAAGTTTGAATTTTAGCGCCTCCAATTTTTCCAGTAGTGCTGAAATTTATTTCAATAAGTTTCCCCTGCAACATAAAAGAGTGTATATACAAACAATTGTCAAGATGATAGATACACATTGGCAAGGCTAGCAGGATAGGAGAGAAAACATTTTGATCATGCAAATACAATAAACTGCTCTAGCCATTGGCCAACTCACAAATCTGCTCGAGTTATCATTTCTTGAAGTTTTTGCATTTCCAAATGCTTCCAGTATCGAGTTACTCTGCAAAACCTCATCCTCTATGCCACAACCACCCCCGAGATCTGCAAGATACAGCATTGCGAATTTTGCAGTCTCAGTTTTACCGGCACCACTTTCACCACTGCAATTCAAGATGCAACATAACCACTCAAGAAGTGCTAATAATGATGACACAAATTATCAAGCTGGAAATTGGTAGATGGATCAAAAGCTTCACATAGAATGAAATCACCTTATTATAATAGATTGATTTACACCATCTGCAGAATTCACAATAAGGATTTATCAATTGTTCCAGAAATTCAATACAACACAAACATATTTACCTAATGAGGGATTAAAATTGTCATCAAGATGCAGGCCTACCTCTCCTCATTTCATTAAAAGCAGAATCTGCTATTGCAAAGACATGTGGGCTCTCTGTGAGCTTCTGCTTGTATGCTGTAATATAATCTTTTCCATAAAAGGGTACCTCTTTAAATGGATTGATTGCAACCAAAACAGGTCCTGCTTTAGTCTGAAGAGAGGGAAAATTTTCAAATAACTAGTGAAGGTAAAAAAAGTGGGGAAAAAAAGTTAAGACTAAGTTTCATATATTGAAAAGCATGCTTACATAAACACTATCACAAGAGTAGCGGTATCTAAGATTGTGGAGAACTGATGGTTCATTCAAATAGCTAAGCTGTATAAGATCATCAACACCATCAAGGATATGAGGGTTGGCGGGTAAGAGATCTTCACCAGTAACCAAAAGAACCTGATTATGGACCAGTAGTTAATTACCAGATATTGCCTGTAATTATATAGAAGAGAAGTACAGATTTAGGTTTTTACATTCCCATCAGATGACAAGATTTTCACATTGTCCCCTGAAACTGTTTGAATGTGACCTAGCTCCCACTTCGCATCCTGATTCCAGCACCAAACCTGCATATTCTGAAAGGTGGAAAGGGAAAATCTAATGTAATATGTTGGACCGCTATTTAAAAGAATAAAGAATACTGATATTGAACGGAAGAGAGTAGGAATTGAGAACCATCAAACATTTATCGCCTAAAAGAACCAGAAGGGTTATCATTACCATGTTTCCACAACCAACAGGTACTCTTAGAAACAAGTAAACCAGAGTGTCTGGTGATGATATTTTGAGAAACTTTAAATTACCTTCTTCATGGCGCATTCAATAGTGTCACTCTTTCCCAACTTCTTGTTCCGTGGGATGGATGATGGCAGTGCTACAGAACAAGGCCTTGAATCATTCACCTCCACCTTTTTTCCGTAGTTCTCTAACTTCGTCATCATGACATAGGGAGACTCTTCTGGACGCTCAAGCTTCCGCACTTTCTTACTATCAAAAATACCACTCCTAAACACCACCTCTTTATCACCCCCTCGCGTTTTCTCTTCATTCTCATGATCCCGTTTGACGTGACCCCTTAAAAATTCCTCGGATGCACTTTGTCCAACTTTAAGATTGACAGCCACGGACCTTTTTGAAGTAGGAAGGCGCCCTCTCGAGGTGGGACGGACAGGCAAAGCAGGTGGAAGATCTTTTGGCTGCTCCTCCTTCATCCTGATGGAATCCAGCATCACCTCAAGGGAACTTCGAACGATCGAAGGAGATGTAGCCGTCGCTGACAACATGATTTGAAACGCCTCAAAATTAACAGCTACTACCTAAAAACCTGCTTTCTCCGGTTATTTCAGTCTTTCCATGACTTCCCGCAGTACGAACCTGACATCGATCCCGGCCAAAACTCCTAACGCTGGAAACCAGTTTCAGCCATACAATGTCCGAGAAAAAGCTGCAACGTTGGAGGAAGTTCAAAACAAAACCCTGGATGCCGAAGCAGGGAAGCGGAGATAGTTGTCTGATTCCAAATTCCAGAGTGCCTCGGAGGAAGAGACGCCGGGGGACAAGCAGCGGTCGCTTCGAAAGAGAAGCAACTAGGGTTTGCTTCGCCGGGAACTCGATTCAAAATTTCGCATAGCAATTCCGGATCCGTTCGTTTCTCTTCTCTTTTCGCTAATAAAATAGTAGTAAACAACGAGGGCCAACTCGAGAGACAAATAAGTCCTCCAAATTGAAAGAATTACGACTGCACAGCTTTCGGAGAGCAGTGAAAATGGAAAATGGAGAATGGGGCATACTTGTCAGTTCGCATTGAAGGACGGAATTGTCTTCGCGTTCGGTATGTTACGGTTATACGTGAAGGGTTGAGGATGGACCTACGGGCTACAGCCTCATGAGAACGGACGAACATAACGGCCATTTGACCAAAAAGATTCCCATTATATTAAATTCATTTAAACACTCGTTTTAAATAAATCAATAAATATTCAAATTTATGAATTTAAATAGATACAATTACAAGTGCCTATAATTTTGGAAAATTATCCTAAATTTTCTACATACAAATTCAATTCCCTCTTCAATCCTCTCGTGTTAAAAAAATATATTTTCATCCTTACATATATATATATTTATATGTTTCAATTATAAATTTATCCGAATTATCCTCAATTTCTTTAATTACAAAAAATCTAAAATAAAATATAATTTTCATAAATCCAGCACCAATTAATTAAAATCTAATATATTTTCTATCAAATTGAATATTCCTAATTAATTTATCCTAAGCTAATTAATTGGTATGAAATTGATCTGGCAAAAAAAATTATGCTCAATTTGATATAAAATATACTAAATTTATAAAGAATTATATTTATTTTGAACTTTCTATATTCGAAAAAAAATGATACTTAATTTGATAGAAAATATACTGAATTTTAAGTATATGATACTGAATTAGGAGGAATTATACTTTATTTTTAACTTTTTAAACCTAAAAATAATGGAGACAATTAAGTAAATTAATATATATTAGAGAGTTGAAGCAAATGAAACTTTACATACAGATAGTGGAAATATACTTTTTCTGACATAGAGACTGAAGATAAAGTTTAAATTATAATTAGGGATTTAAAATTAATTTACCGTATAATTTTAAATAAATCTCGATTTAATCTAAATCTGATTAATTCTGCTATAAATGTAGTTAATGTCCTTCCATTCATTTGATCTCTTTATTAACAGGAAGTAGAGCCTTTAATGTTGTTTTAAATTTTAAACCGCTTGAATTATGAATAGTAGATACAAAGCCAGTTCTATATAATTTCACCAAATTGTTTATTATAATAATAATTATTTTTTTTTATAGATAGATGATTTTTTGATTCACCTATTAAATAAATTCAAAAAACAACATAATAGTATTTAAATTCTGTTTCTTTAATTATTTTTTTGAATATTTCTTTTACATTTGAATATTTTAGTATTACATTTATACGAATACAAATGTAAAAAAACCAAAATAATAATAAAAATATTTCTCACGCAACGCGTGCCGTTTTACCGAATGTAAACAGATTTTTGCATGCACGATTCCACCTAACAAGCACACTCGTCCTTTGGCCGCGGCCTCCAGGGTATCTTTTCGGGTAGCTTTGCGTGCGCCGGACACAGTGAATCGATCTCCTCTTTTGCGATCGCCGGTTTCCGTAATATTCTACGTAACACCGTTACATTCTTCTACTCCCTCTAGGCTCTCGGTCGCTCGCACTCCAATTCATTCGCCTCCTCCCTCGCAGCTCGCGCGACTCTCCTTCGATCGAAGTCGCCCAATCCCCTAGCAGCTCTCCTACCCTCTCCCTGCTCTCATGGCCTCCGACTCAAGCAACTGCTGCTCCGGATTGCGAGCTCAAGCGTAGGGTTTGGGCTTTTAATCCACCCGCTTCCTCCATTTTTCTTGTTTAAATGTCTTCGCCTTCTTCGGCGTCTGTAGCGGCTCCAGCGGTCAAGATCTGCTTCAACACACACTGTAAGGAGTCCGTATCGGACCATCAGCCACCTCGGAGGAGGGGCTGGCGCCTTCGAGCTGGAGAGATCGCCGAGCTTTGCGACCGCTGCTCGTACAGCCTCTATATCTCGCGCACTCTACTTCTTCATCTTACGGTCCCTTTATTCATAAACCGTTTATTCTGTTTATATTGTTTTAAAGTGTGTTGGGTCATTCAGGATTCGAGATTTTCGATGCTCAGATTTGGTTTTCCAGTGAGCCGCGGCGGCGGCGGCGGCGGTTGTTTCTTTCCATCTACTTTTCGTATATATGTTCATTTATTATTTTACGATGACGTGCTTTCTAAATTGGGTGTTCTATTTCTTAACCCAAAACGGAGTTCCATTATTGCGACATGTTTGAGTTTATTTTTCTTAAATATATTTTTATGTTTAATAATTACGGTAGAAATGTTAACAGATGCCATCTTATGCTTCCGATACGCGAAATGCATATAATTTTTTATTATTATTTTCTTGTTCGAATTTTCTCTCCAATCAATTGTTTCATTCTTATATTTAAATCCCGATTCTTTGCCACTGTAGATCCGCGTTTGAGCAAGGGACTTTCTGCGAGACGTTTCATGCCGATGATTCTGGTTGGAGGAACTGCGAGACGTGCGTCAAGGTTAGAGAACTATGTTAACTATTTAGATTAGCATGTTACTTGTGGGCGTGGCTGACGGCAAAGTCATCGTTTGCGGCTATCTGTGTCGTATCCTTATTATGTTGTCCTGTTTACAGCGACTGCATTGTGGGTGTATCGTGTCAGCTCAGACTTATGTTTTTCTTGATGCTGGAGGAGTTGGATGCATCGCATGCGCTAAGAAATCTCTTACGATGGTAAGCTGCAAAAGCCTCTTTTTATCACTGTCATGCAGTACTTATCTTTGATTATTCCTTTCTTCCATTGACTCCAGCATAATTTATTGCTTGAGCTGCAACACTCAAACATTTTGTCTTTATCTAGAATTTGTCTTTTGGATTCTCTGTGGGTCCAAAATTTTCTATCATTATATGATATAGAAAAACGAAATAAAATGAGAGATAATCTGGTTAGCTGGAAACACACTGCACTGGTATGATTGCTGCTGTCTGTTTATTTCAAAACTGAATGCTATCTGGACAAGTTCATTAATTTACCCAAGATTTTTTATCTTTGTATATTACTCCTATACTTTCTAACCAAACATCTATACTTGGAGAAATTTTTTGACTATGGAGTTAGGGGTCTCAGAACAGCAATCATGCGATACTATTGTTTTGTCTCCATACTAAATCATTTGGTAGCTGTATTCTACTGGATTGATTTTAATCTGTTAACACAGTTATTTGTTGCATTTAAGCTCATGTTAAGCTCATTCCATGCCATAAGTACAAAAATATATATCCAATATTAACTTTTCAGATATTAGATTTTTAATACTTTGCTTCTTGACTTCATTCCTATTCACAAATTTCTAGGCACCAAATCAAATATCATCTTCTCTTATGCTTATGCAACAGCATGTACCTGAAAGGAGAGATTCGCCTGCTAAAACGTGGAGATCAATTGCCACTCCATTGTCTGGTCAGTGGCGTCAAGCTCCACATATGTGGAATATGACAATGCAGTCTGATTTGCAACAAAGACTATCATATGAATTTGACAGACCTAGTAGCATTGAAAAGTTGGCACCTGGAGGACGCCATTCTATTTCAGCGCATGAAAAGAAATTTGAGCCTGAGAGAAAAATTGCTACTGACCTTAACAACATCTCACGAGATAGATACACTCATGGGAATACAGGTTTGGAGTCATTTCTTTGTTATGGAAAATATTATACGTGGGTAATGCTGGCATTTTGGTAAACTTCTTGTAGGAGAAAATGATACTATGTCTATAAGGAAATCAATAAGTGCAGACCCTTGTTCTACCAGTTCCTTAGTTAACTTTGAAGAGAAGCCAAATTCATCTATCAAGTTGCAACAATTACCTGTTTCAAAAGAAAACTCGTCTCTACTTATTGGTCTTCCAGCATCCATTTCATCATCAAATGGAGTTAAAGATCCAATGAATCTTTCTCTAAACCAGCCACCAACACAAGTAACTACTCCATTATCAAAGCAGTTTTACCCTCAGCATATGAATGAAGCTGAATTGCAAGTTCAAATGCGCAATGGAAGAACTCGAGTCGATGCCTATCCACGAACACAATTGCTTCCTCGATATTGGCCTAGGATAACAAATCAAGAGCTGCAACAAATATCCGGCGAGTATCCTTCTATTTTGTATGTTTTGGCATTATCACACTTACCTTAAAGTATTTATCTATGATGTTATTCCCTATCGCTTCAATGTTACTGAAGTCTTTACTTAACTGTTACAAGTCCACAATCCTCCATCACTCCCTTGTTTGAAAAGATGTTAAGCGCTAGTGATGCCGGGCGAATTGGACGACTTGTGCTTCCAAAGAAATGTGCTGAGGTAACTCCATTTTTTTAGTATTAATATTAGAAATTTCAGAAACCTTAAGTTCATGAAGTAATAATTCTCTTTTTTATACTTTGAAAATTTAATGTTGGTACAAAATGGCTGATTCTTCCAACAAAGTTTAATGTTCAATGATGCCTGACTATAATAAAAAAATATGTTCTGCACAAAGGGAATTATATCTCCATAAAGTCCACATATTTCCTACTTATTTACTGTCGAGTGATTGCTAAGCTGAATTCTTGAATTATTTATCCAACATATTTTTTGTTTTATACACTGTACTTCACATCTCTTAAGGATTTGTGGCTTTCTGTACTTGTAAATGTCATTAACTCATTGTTGGTTTGACTTTGCATGGAATACATAGCTACTGGGATTGAGTTTTATTAGCTTTATACATTGAAAAAGAAAATTATTTTACTCCCAACTATTGGAGAAGGTGACATGGATTCTATCTTGTCATCTATGCAAGGTTTTGCTAATAATATCTCTCTACCCTTCACACTATCTTAACCTATATTAGCTCATATTTATCAAATTTGCTCCATACATATAGCAATAGCTCTTTAGATAAACATGTTCTTGTTTGTTAACTTTTTAATCCACTGGAAGTTTTCATCTAGAGAACTACTTTAGTTTCTTAGTTGGTCTTCTTGTTGTCTATATTTTCAACACAGGCATACTTCCCTTCGATTTCTCAGCCAGAAGGACTTCCTTTAAAAGTTCAGGATGCAAGTGGAAAGGATTGGGTATTCCAATTTCGTTTTTGGCCTAACAACAACAGTAGGATGTATGTGTTGGAGGGGGTTACACCTTGCATTCAGGCAATGCAACTGCAAGCAGGTGACACAGGTATTATTCTAATATATTTAGATGATGATCTCTTGGGCAAAGAAATTGCTATTGGATGCCTCCATGGTTTCTCCAGATAATCCTTATTAATCCTCCTCAAGATCAATGGATGCATTACACGTATTTCTTTAAGTTGGCCATATTTGATCTCAACTCTTTTATCTACCATTTCTTCCAGTGTTAGTTTAATTGTCCTCTTGCATCCTCTAGTCATCATGGCATGAGAAATCAAAGTTACCATAGGTGTTATCTTATGGAAGATGTTTCTCATGATGTTTTAGTTTTTTAGTTTTATTTTATTGTTTCACGCTTGACATATTAAAGTTGTGAAGGCAATATATATGCAATGTACAAGTGTAGTTGCATGTATGGTGTTTATTTTTACTTTTGTGTTGAAACTAAATATATTTCCGCAGTTACATTTAGTAGGATAGATCCAGAAGGAAAGTTGGTCATGGGATTTAGAAAGGCTTCTAACAGCTCTACTGAACAGGTTGGTTGATCAAGTGTTAGCCATTTCAAAAATGTATATGCTTGGCTAGAATTTTGTTGTTCTGGAGATGGATTAATCCTGTTTTGTCATGTAGCATGTTATTGTGCTGATAGAGAAACTTCTCACCACTTGCTTCTATGCTCCTGTAAACCTTCCAATTGAATTTACTGTCAATGCATCAATTTGAATTTGTTTTTTGTTGGTCAGTGGTCATTTATGTATTAACAAAATTTAGTTTGACTGCCCTACGCAGTATAGCCCTGCATATTATATTGCTGAAATTGATTCATGTAGCTACTATGGGATCATAAACATTGTTGATGGCCTTTTTTTGGCAAGCATCGAGTTTCTTTTATTAATGCGTTTACATGGTTTCTTTTCCTAAATTGATTGATTCACATTTGCTTCATCAAATATAAAGCATCCAACTAGTCTATGCTAATACAATCACGTTAAGATAAGTTACCTTTTGATAAAGGTGTTGTATTCTTCGTGAAGTTTACATAATTTATGTTAAACATCTGTTATATAATTTATTAGTGTGTTACAATTTCATAGCCATTCCCTAATTTTGCATTGCGTCATCATGAACTCTTAGCTAAAATTTGTAACTGCAATTTTGATTTGCACCATGATTCAAAGTTGGATTTTGTAACTGCAGGATCCTGAAACTCATAAATCTGGCAGCGAAATCTCACCACCACCAGAAGGTAATTAGAGAACAATATGGAACCTGAACGTGTCTTTTGAAACCTCTAAAGTTATCACAATGGTCAATGCAGCAGATCAGATCACCTCACTTATACAGAAGGATGGATCTACCACTAAGTTATTGCAGGTTCCTAGCAAAAGAAAAGCCAAAACTCTTGGCTCAAAGAGTTACCGCCTACGTATTGAAAATGAGGAATCCATGGAATTGAAACTGACATGGGAAGAGGCTCAAAAGTTGCTCCGCCCGCATCCCAATTCTTCTCCTAGTATTGTTGTTATCGAAGGCCATGAATTTGAGGAATATGAGGTGAATAAATAGCTTCAATTTTATGTCATACTTGATTATTATAGCAAAAATCTATAAATCATGTCATTAGGTTTTGTGGGGATTTAGTGATAGAGATTCAATTTAAGGATTCTTGTTTTATCTTGTGGTTGAGCATCATGTTCATTATTCATCTTCTTCCTGACTGTCAATTCACTTTTTACACCATATCTCCACAGTGTCCATAAAATGATTGCTCATTGAGTGAATCTCTCTTTGCTTAAACCAGTCATTTTCTTATCTGTGAAATTTCAGTTCTGTAGCACTGCTTTAATTCCTGCAGAGAAGATTTGCTGTTAGAACATGAGTTCATGACTACTTTTCCTAATTAAGATTATTCTATTCAGTGGAATTAAGCTAACAAATTATTAAAGATCTGAACTTATTAGTCTGTTAGATCCTCAACACGCAAGAAATCATTCACATACAATTAAATTAATCTACTCTTCTTTCTGACAATTCAATGATTCACTCCATGTGGATTATGAGATCGATTTGAATTCTAAATTGCTAGTTCAAAAAAGCTTGATCATTGCAGCAATTGCTGCAAGTCAATAAGCTATATCGTGCATTGTGGAGTCTCTTCATGCAACAGTAGTGAGCCAGTAGTTATGGTTGTATTAGTGTTGTAGGTTTGTAGTGCATTTACTTGTAATAAACTCAATCCAAGCAACTGCACCCAATTTTCCTAATATTCTGCCTTCACTAAATTATCAACCCAGCCATTCCATATATTTATTTCCAAGTATACTTATGACAAATGGAAAGTCACTGGATGCCATGTTAAGCCTTGGTAAACTCAGACATTTCTTTTACCATTGTAGCCTTGTTTACTATTGTGCATAATAGGACAAACAAAGAATCTGTCTTTGACAACTAATTCTCTCTCCTCAACACTACAGGAAGCACCTGTACTAGGGAAGAAGACATACCTTACCTCAGATCAAGCTGGGTATTCTTTCTGGACTATCTTCCTGATATTTCATCATGTTTTTACATATCTTTTGATGCGTTTGGTGTGGTTTTTATCTCCAGTCTAACTGTAAAAAAAAAGATCCAAGTAAAAATTGTTAGGAATATACATGATATTTTAATCTATATGTAAATAAATTATTAACATTTTTATGTAAAGATCATAAATGCGGTTTAATCTGTAATGAGCAAATATATAAAAAAATTCTGAGATTGTTAAAAAAAATTCAATCATCTACTCAAAGCGTCAGCAAATAGTTCTTCGTATGATTATCACTACTTGCATTGACACCACCAATTTATATCGAGTGATCTTTAACCAGTGGCGTAGCCAGGATTATCGATTAGGAGGGGCGATTTTCGACTAAGAAAACCATTTTTGAAAATTCCAAACCTTAGTGTAAATTGATCAAAACTTAGACATGAGACATCAAATATACACAAGACTTAACTTAATTCAATTAATCGACACCAAACTATTAGTACTTACATAACTTTTCGATAAATTAGATCAATCAATTCAAATCGATCCTGATTTAAACATTATAATCTAAGATACAAAGCATCAAATATACACAGGTCTAACTTAATTCGGTTGATCAAATCAAAACTATCGGAGACTACATAAACTTGCTTCACCATAATTGACCAAATCAACTTCAAATCAATCAGAATTGAACAATATAATCCTTATCTGCACCTACCTATTGATTTTTTCGATCCGATACATTTTAATTTAGCGTTTTCACTTCATGTTTGATATTGTTATTCATTTTTATCTATATTTTTTTTTTTTATTTTCTTCTTTAATTTTTTTGTAAATTTATCTATGGATGTTTATAATCATTTCATTTTTAACAATGACGATGATATTATCTTTAGTGCTACGCACACCCCCACACACGATGATGATATTTTTTTTTTTTTTTATTTTATTTTTGCTCTATGTCGATGTCTTTAACTCTACCTTTTATTTTTTGTGATGATTATATCACCACTTGGAATGACAGTTTTGACTATTGGAAGGTAGTAAGTATTAAAATGATGACTAATTTAATATAATGGTGAATCAGTGTCATAAATTTATAATAATAATAATTTTAATTGTTAGATGAAAACTAAGTATTTATTCAATATGCCATAAAATAATTTAAATTTAGTTATTCAAATTTTTTATGATGTATAACTTTAATTATAAAATATGTATTGGAACATGTAAAATATTAATTATCAATACTTAGGTATTTATGACATTACAACTTGACATGGCACTTATGCCTTGTGAGCGATTATTTCTTTGACTTGATAGTAAGGATTAAAATCTCATTCATGGCATTTCCTATTATTGGCTAGAATGAGATATTATCAATGTCAATTGATGTGTCATTTTTGGGTAAGAAGTTGTGCCATCCAACATCAAATAAGGTGAGAGGGTGGAGGAGCAGCAGAAGACTTGGATGAAGAAGAGGAGAAGAAGCAGATGAGGAAGAAAAGGAAGAAGAGGTGGTGTACCAATGGTTATGATGTTTATTGGTGAGAATTTCAATGGCTTTCTGTCTTTGCTTCCTCGATGCTCCTCCTTAATGGTCTCCATGCTAGGCCCCCTCTGATGTGGTGCCACCGCATCTGACTAAGGTCACAGTTTGGAGCCAGTTTCAGTCTCGATAATGACAATGGAACAATATGTCTCACCTGTTTAAGTGATACGAGATTTCAATACTTATATCAAGGAGTAAGATATGGGTGTCAAATTGAAACATAATTGGAAACTTTGGGAGGGTGAAATGTCATCATCTAAAGGTTGGAATTTGGAAATTGCACAAGGTTGTGACAGCCAAAACCTTTGAGCATGGATCGTATTGCTGTTGTGGTTCTAAAGTGACATTTGAAGTCGGGATTACTTTATGCAAAAATAGATGAAGGATAGTGGGAAAAAGTTGCACTAAAAACAAAAATTACTAACTAATAAAAGGCTCCGTTAAGCAATCTAGAGTGACATATACTGTATTGGCATTTAAGTTGGATACTTGACTGTTCCACTTAACTGATGGAGGAAGTGGAGTATTGCCTTATTTTTCATCCATAAGTTACGGAACTTGTACTTTATAAGTGCTACTTTGTTGGAGATAAAGCATGTAATTTGGATTTTGGAATGCCAATGTGAGACTGATCAAGCCATCTCATAGCTATCCATATACTCTGTATTATGTGCTACAGCTGTACATGGTACGTAATAACATGGACTGGTGTGACAGGATCAAGATTGTAAACTTTGCTTGTGAGAACCAGATTTCTATGAGTTGCATAATTAGACAAAATTTGTAGTTCTCCTTGGCTCTCAGTTTGTACTCATGCATACATAGATGACTATGGTTCTCCTTAGCTTTCTGCACTTGGTGCATAAATTGGGATATGCAATAGTGTTAGCTGTACCTTTAACTTAGCAGAATCACTTTAGCCATCATAAAAATCATGCATCCAGATTGTTTGTAAGTGCGTTACATAGTTTCAAAAATTATCTGTTTTTTTTTGTCATTTAGCTGTACCTTAATATGTGATGTAAACTTTTACGTTCTTGCAATAGGAAAAATTGGACTCTTGATGAATATTGGGCTCAATATTTAACTGAGCATTTAGAACTACCAAGTGTCTGATATTGTCGTGTTCCTGTTTTGAGTTTTGACGCACTTCATTTTCATTGTACCCTGCCATATATAGATTGATTAATTCTGTAGGCAAATTCATGATGTTTGCTAGTATTATCAAATATGCACCAATATGTATATTGTTACAAGTGTTGATTTGTATTCATTCTTTGTAACATTGTCCAGTGAAAGTCACCAATGGGTTCGATGTGAAGAATGTTTGAAGTGGCGCAAAGTGCCAGTGGATATACTACTTCCATTCAAGTGGACTTGCTTGGAAAATGTTTGGGATCCTGAAAGGTGACTTGGAGCTTTATATTTTGGAACTGTTGAAGTCACTTCATTTTTAGTTAAATTTTGGGATCCTCAAAGGAATCATGAATATTTAAAATATATGGTTGTCAATGCTCTGTTAGATTCAGAGAATCAGAAAATCTAGAATGAGGATTTTTCATACAGGAAATCACTAGGACTTGCAAACTTGGACCACTCAGATACTTAACAAGATCTGAAACAGAATAATGCAAGTTCATGTTTTTGTGCAATATCATAAACATGTGTAGGATCATACTGTCTAATGTTGGGCCAGTTTCAAATTTTATTCCAACTTTTACCATTTTGCACATGTCTATCTTCGCCTTTTAGTTTAAACAAATCTATATTTACCTATTTAAATCCTTAACAATTAGATTCTGTTGTTAATATCATCAATTTACAATTAAGTGATGAGATGACACCTAAGTATGGTCGGTGCAGCCAATTAATTGAGTTCCTCAAATAGCTAAGTTATATAAACAAGATGGGTCAATTATTTGTAATTCAGTATTGCGTGGCAATATAATAAATTGGATAAAAATTATCAACTCTGGTGCATGTCAGCTCTGAATGACAAATGTGTTCCAAAGTGACTGACATGATACGATTCATTATTGAAAATTTAAGTGATAATGATTAATTTTTTAAACTAAAAGGTGAACATTAATTTGTTAAATAAGGGGTTAACGTTGAGATATATTCTGCAATTAACCCTGTAACATTTTGATGTAAATAGCCATCTTAATGATACAAGCTATAACTTTGATTGATGTTGATGATCTGACCCGGTGAAAGAAGTTATTATATCCAACTGACATCCCAAAATAGTGGCTGTCTTGGTCTCCGAAAACTAATAGAAACGCCCTAGATGCCCTGGACTTGTGCCTTTGAATCGTACGTCTTAAGAATACATGAATAGTCCCTGGCGGGATTTTTACATGCATCAATTTAGCATAATTCATTCCACCTTTTGTTTATTATTGTAGGGAAGTTGCATTCTTGTGTTCAACCTTAAACATAAAACCATTGTTTCTAAATTTGTCATCAGAAAAAAGAAGTTTGTAACTCTTTCCAACTAAACTCCTGTTAGTTAGTTATGTATATACACGGATTCACCAAAAGTGTGATAGGCTTGTCAACAATTTGCTTAATCCTATTTAACTGTTTGTTACTGGTTCTTTCAATATATGTTCAGGTCATTTTGTTCTTCTGCTCAAGAATCGAGTTTGGAGCAGATAGCAAACATGGTCTCCTGTAAATCAGGTATATATTTTTTTTCCTCAGTCTTTTGTCATATTATGGCTATAATCTCCAAAGATTGTCGGTATACAATATTTTCTGCTAATTAGGTATGCTTATTTGTTATCATTTTCTAAAGATAGCTTACTGTACTACAATTACAAAGGATTGTCGCTTAGCTGTTGGATTTTCCAATTTCTTTTCTGAAGTCAAGTACTTCAAATGCAATTATTGATTCCAATTGTTTCTGTGAACAACAGGAGTTTTGAAAAAGGGAAAGGCGAGAGCAGAAAGAGAGAGCGTTGAAGTGTCAGACGGGCTTGATACACTTGCAAACCTTGCTATTCTTGGTTTCACTAAAAACCTCCAAAAATCTTCCCAACCAACAACAACCAGACATCCCCGGCATAAGCCTGGCTGCACATGCATTGTCTGTATCCAGCCTCCGAGTGGCAAGGGCCCCAAGCACAAGCCACACTGCACATGCAACGTCTGCCTGACTGTGAGACGCAGGTTCAGAACGCTCGAGTTAAGGCGCGAAAAGCGTCAGTCGGAGAAGGGATCCGAGACACCAGGAAAGCAGAAATCACCCATCCTGCCGTCACAAGTGTCACCACAATCAGGGATTATGGATGTTGCATCAACTGGTCCGAGCGATGAGGTTGCCGCTCAGAAGGTAGATGTGTTGAACGTCGACATGGTAGCCGATGAAGCATCTGATCACAGAACGACATCTGCGTCCCCTCTCAAAACACGCCAGATTGATTTGAACATCCAACCAGAGAGAGAGGAAGAACCGTTGACACAACATCAAAGTGTGACACTGGTCCCCTACTGAACCTGTAACTTCCGGAGAATCTGGAAGTTCATCGGCGATCATAGTGAGTGGGGAAGCCATCAGAGTGCATATCAACGCGGGCCGCTGATCAATTGGCAGTTGGGATTGAATCAAGCTCGACCCTTCTGACTGTACAGTCCAAAAGGGAGCCTTGCAAAAATACTCCGTGCGGAATCCCATAACCTAAGGTATATTGCAAAGTAACTAGGCCAAAGTGAGACGTGATCGTTCACCAGCCCGTTTGGGCAACATCACAGTCATCACTTATTGTTTGATTGCCAATTTTATAACTATCTGTACAGTCATTAATTATGCAAAGGACACTGTTGTATCCATGAGGCCTTCCTTCTAAGGGTAGGTTTATTACGATCCTAATTAATCAAAGTCCTTTCTGTTTGTTTTGCCTGTTTATTTTCTCTAAGTTTGATGGTTGTTTGGCTAAAGGAGTTGGCATGTGTACCCATTTAAACTGCAAATGTTTCGTAAAAGCTATTAGATAAAATTAGGTGTGCACTGCAAACCCATTACAATTTAATATTTATTTTTTACTCCTTGTTTTTCTTAGGGCGTCCATAGTGGAGCTCTTGGCACTCTCCAAGAGTTCCTTTGATGCCACTGCATTAAAAGTGAAAAATTTAAGTGATGCCACTACATTAAAAGTTAAAAATTTAACAACTCTTTCTTATCAGAAAAACCTTCTAATAATTTTTTTATGGATTTTACACATTTTCATTATATATATATTTCTCATCTCTTTTTTATATTATATATATATAATTAAATTTTTTTTAAAAAAATCATAAATTACTAACATAGAATAACATTAATAATTTAAAAAAATACATAAATATTAAAATACATCAAATAAAAAATATAACATAAAATAATTAAATATATCATAATTAATAAATTATTTGTTCACAATTAACATTATTGCTATTTGTGACATTCAATAATATTTTTTAAGTATTTTATTGTTTTTATTCTTTTAAAAAAATGTTTAAATAAAAACAATAAAGGAGCAACTTCGTGTTCACAGAGCAGCTCCCTCCCTTGCCATTTATACAGTGGGAGCTCCTTTAACGTAGAGGCCCTTAGTTTTATATTTAATATATTTATTTTACATTGAAATGCCATGTCACTTATTTTATATGTATTGATCCTGTCGCCGAGCGTAGTGGAGCCGCAATCGGAATGACGGGGTAGCGCTGCGTGACGTGGATGCTGACGGGGCGTCCTCGCGCAGAATGGCAGCGTCGTGGGGGGTGTCCTCCGACCGAATGGAAGTGGATGTCGCCTGGTGCAGGGCCAACCAACTGGAGGTGAACCTGCTGAGGAAGATGACCGTTAGCAACCTAGCCGGGAGACGTCCCGGCAAGGCACTCCGACGGTCAAGTCAGTACTCCGAGGAACAGTAGAAATAATGGAGCACTGGAAAAATGAGAGGCTTCGCGCGTGTATGTATGCGTACCTGATAATGAGGAGTGGAGTGGCTTATATAGCCGGGGAAAAGGACCAGGCATGGCCTGTGTCAGGATCCTCTGACAGGGTCAGAAGATATGGTATGGTGATGTCTGTATGAGTATGGCCTGTGTCAGGATCTTCTGACAGGGTCAGAAGATATGGTATGGTTATGTCGCCTGTAACCATCCTTCTCTGTCGTATACTATTTGTCTTATGTGAGGACAAAGACAGGTTTCTGTAAGTCGGCGCCTGTCAGAGAGTGTCCGTTCGTACGAGGGGTGACAGCCTGTTACCTGCAGCTGGTGCAGGTATATTTTGTCCTTATCCCAGGGTGATTCCGAGAGAGTGCCCGAGTGGACATCCGGACGGCTCGCCCGGATGGGTATCGGACACGCACATAAAGGACTGCCGGGCGGATGCACTCGGCTGAACGAGGCGTGCAAGCCTTAATGTGGTCGGACGGTTTTGACCGGCCGGATGAACCGCTATATTTATTCTGACCGGCCGCCTTGAGTCCGACCGGCCAGCGAAGAGCCTGGGCCCGGCCAGGATGTTTGTCGAGTTGGCTGCCGTACAATGACATGGACCTTCAAACTGGCTAGGTCGTTTGCCACGTTGGCTGCCCGTATGGTGCCAACTATATGGCAGGATCAATAGCCTTCCCCTCGAGTCTAGTCGAAGGAGGCGATCAGTCCGACTGACTGGACCACAAGTGTGTACAACCATTCTGCGGCCGAGCGTTTTTTGCCCTATTAACATCTGGCCGGCTTAACACAATGCTCACCAGCTGGTGCTGTGTATGTCTGCCCTGCAGAGGCTGCTGCCAGCCCGGCTAGCGCTAGCCGGCCTGCTGACGTACCAGGCCCGTCGCGCTCGGGGGGACAATCTTCCCGGACGCCTTGCTATGGCGTATATCTCCCTTCGATCGACTCAGCGACCCCTTGTGAAGTCCAGCAGCGACTTACCCTTTATGGGGAATTGGCAGAATGCTGGGAGCAGGGTATGAAGGGAGGGACTTCCAGACCCCCGATCCGTCTGGCAGACCAATTCCTTCAGGATGCTACGCATGTAAGTCGGATGCTTTGATGCTTAATCACCTTGTTTCTTTCTAACATTTTTATTGTAGTTTTGGGCCTCCTGCTCGAGCGTCGCCCATACCTTGGTTATCAACGCCAGGGGACGCCGAGCGGCCGAGCGGCAGCTCGCAGAATTGGAGCTCCGCCAAGCGCATGCTAACTTACCGGCCGGCGAAGAAGGTACCGCTATTCTCCGTTCGGAGATACTGGATCTCAAGGAGAAACTTCGTTCTGCCGAGGCGCGGCTGACGGAGGAGATCACCCGAGCGGATGCAGCCGAGCGGGCGTATGCCCGATCTTCCTCCCTGCACGCCACCCTTGAGCAGGAGAGGAAGAAGGCTTTGGCTACGCAGCGTCGTACCCGATCGGACCTCGACAAGAAGACTGCCGAGGTCCAAGCCTTAAAGGCGGAGCTAGACACGCTGGTGAAGGCTGCTGAGGAGCTCCGAATGACCCTGAATGATAAAGAGCAGGAGTTGGCGACTCGGGAGTCGGACTTACATGGCAAGGAGAAGGCTTTAGACGCCCGAGAAGACGAGCTCCGCTTGTCTGAAGGACTACTGGCTTCCCAAGCAGTTGCCCTGGAGGATAAGGACAAGGAGTTAGCCAACCTCCGGGCAGAAATTGACAGCCTGAAGCTGCACCAAGCAGGCGAGCCCGCCCGGATGGACGCACACCGCTTGGCCTATATTAACTCCAAAGAGTTCGGCGATAAGCTGGGCAAGCGGACATCGAATATGTTCCAGATGGGCATTAACAGTGCTGTTCTGCAGCTCCAAGAGGGCGGCTACCTGCCTGCCGACATTCCTGCCAATGCTGTAATAGTGAGTCAGGTCAAGGAGCTACTCCCTAAGGACTTCTTCCAGCCTTTTACCTAGTTTGAATCGTGTAATCTTTAGCCGCCGGTCGGGGCTCTTTTTTGTAATGCTGCTGAGTAACCATCAATGAAAAATGCTTTTTTTCCTTAACATGTTAGTTTAGACATTGATTAAGTAGATGTGCCCGACCAGAGAGCCGAACTAAGCAAGGGATAATGGTCGTCAGGTGGCCGACTGGTTGATCTGTCTGAGAAGTGGGAGTCACAACACGCCCTGTTAGAGTGCTAAAACAATTCTAAGGGATGTGGGACGCACCACGCCCAGTCGGGGAACCGAATTACTTTAGAGAAATGGCTGTGTAAAACAGCTGACTGATTGGTGTCCTACCTGCGGGATGTGGATCGTCACACGCCTGACCGGATTTCGATACAGGCTTCCGAGTGGGCTGACGCGCAGGGTTAGTCGCCGACTCAGGCTTCCAAAGGTGACCAGCCTTCTGCGTGGGTCGCCACGCTTCCGGTCGGGGACCGCCTTTAGGCTTCCGGATGGGCCAATCTTTCACGTGGGACGCCACGCTTCCGACCGGGAACCAGTCCAGGCTTCCGAGTGGGCTGACGCATAGAGTCAGTCGCCGACTCAGGCTTCCAAAGGGGACCAACCTTCTGCGTGGGTCGCCACGCTTCCGGTCGGGAACCACCTTTAGGCTTCCGAATGGGCCCATCTTTCACGTGGGACGCCACGCTTCCGACCGGGAACCAGTCCAGGCTTCCGAGTGGGCTGACGCATAGAGTCAGTCGCCGACTCAGGCTTCCAAAGGGGACCAACCTTCTGCGTGGGTCGCCACGCTTCCGGTCGGGAACCACCTTTAGGCTTCCGGATGGGCCAATCTTTCACGTGGGACGCCACGCTTCCGACCGGGAACCAGTCCAGGCTTCCGAGTGGGCTGACGCATAGAGTCAGTCGCCGACTCAGGCTTCCAAAGGGGACCATCCTTCTGCGTGGGTCGCCACGCTTCCGGTCGGGAACCACCTTTAGGCTTCCGGATGGGCCAATCTTTCACGTGGGACGCCACGCTTCCGACCGGGAACCAGTCCAGGCTTCCGAGTGGGCTGACGCATAGAGTCAGTCGCTGACTCAGGCTTCCAAAGGGGACCAACTTTCTGCGTGGGTCGCCACGCTTCCGGTCGGGAACCACCTTTAGGCTTCCGGATGGGCCAATCTTTCACGTGGGACGCCACGCTTCCGACCGGGAACCAGTCCAGGCTTCCGAGTGGGCTGACACATAGAGTCAGTCGCAGACTCAGGCTTCCAAAGGGGACCAGCCTTCTGCGTGGGTCGCCACGCTTCCGGTCGGGAACCGCCTTTAGGCTTCCGGATGGGCCAATCTTTCACGTGGGACGCCACGCTTCCGACCGGGAACCAGTCCAGGCTTCCGAGTGGGCTGACGCGTAGAGTCAGTCGCCGACTCAGGCTTCCAAAGGGGACCAGCCTTCTGCGTGGGTCGCCACGCTTCCGGTCGGGAACCGCCTTTAGGCTTCCAGATGGGCCAATCTTTCACGTGGGACGCCACGCTTCCGACCGGGAACCAGTCCAGGCTTCCGAGTGGGCTGACGCGTAGAGTCAGTCGCCGACTCAGGCTTCCAAAGGAGACCATCCTTCTGCGTGGGTCGCCACGCTTCCGGTCGGGAACCACCTTTAGGCTTCCGGATGGGCCAATCTTTCACGTGGGACGCCACGCTTCCGACCGGGAACCAGTCCAGGCTTCCGAGTGGGCTGACGCATAGAGTCAGTCGCCGACTCAGGCTTCCAAAGGGGACCAACCTTCTGCGTGGGTCGCCACGCTTCCGGTCGGGAACCACCTTTAGGCTTCCGGATGGGCCAATCTTTCACGTGGGACGCCACGCTTCCGACCGGGAACCAGTCCAGGCTTCCGAGTGGGCTGACGCATAGAGTCAGTCGCCGACTCAGGCTTCCAAAGGGGACCAACCTTCTGCGTGGGTCGCCACGCTTCCGGTCGGGAACCACCTTTAGGCGGCTGCTTTTTCCCGGACTTCCTCTATGAGGTCAAGCTCTAAGCGTCTTCTTTCATCATTCCCTTCATCGTAGCTTTACCGCCTGTCGGATTCACAGCCGACCTCGACCGGCACCACCGCCTCGCTGCCATAGACGAGGTGGAAAGGCGTCTGCCCGGTCGCTTCTCTGGGTGTGGTTCTGTTCGCCCAAAGGACCCCGGGCAGCTGTTCTACCCAGTTGGTTCCTGCATGATCCAGCTTTGTTTTGAGCCCTCTCAAGATTTCCCGGTTGGTGACTTCTGCTTGGCCGTTGCTTTGTGGATACGCCACGGATGTAAAAGCCTGATGGATGCCGTAAGTCGAGCACCATTCTTTGATTTTCTTCCCTTGAAACTGCCGACCGTTGTCAGAAACCAACTTGTGGGGGATCCCGTATCTGCATAGAATATTTTGCCACAAGAACTTAATCACCGTCTGCTCGGTGATTCTAGCTAGCGCCTCTGCTTCCACCCATTTAGAGAAGTAATCCACCGCGACCAACAAGAACTTCTTCTGAGCGGGGGCGATCGGGAACGGACCTACGATATCCATGCCCCATTGGTCGAACGGGCAAGAGACAGCCGATGTCTTCATTACTTCGGTTGGCCGGTGCGGCAGGCACTGGTGTTTCTGACAAGAGATGCAGGTTGCAGCCAACCGGTCTGCATCCTTCTGTAAAGTTGGCCAATAATACCCGGCCAACAGAGCCTTCCGGGCGGTGGCTCTACCTCCTGAATGATTACTGCAGACCCCCAAATGGACCTCTCGGAGCACATAATCTGCATCTTCACTGCTAAGGCATTTGAGCAATGGCCGGGCGTGAGCCCGTTTATAGAGGACATCTCCGACCATAGTGTATTGCGCGGCTCTCTTCCTGAACAGCCGAGCCTCCTCCCGGTCGGACGGCACTTCTCCTCTGGTCAAGAATGCAATCAAGGGCGTTCTCCAATCAGTCTCCAATTCAACTTCCGCCTGCTGCTCGATTTGCATGACGAATAAGGCATGGCAGGCCGGCCGGGGGACCACCCAAGATCCGACTGCACTAGCTAATTTAGCTAGCTCATCTGCCTTCAAGTTGCTTTCTCGAGGGATCTTCTGTAAGAGTACCTCCCTGAAACCCGCCTTCAGCTGCTCATAGGCATCGATGTACTCTTGCAGCCGGTCGCTGTTGACTTCGAAGTTACCGGCCAGTTGTTGTATAGCAGGTTGCGAATCTGAATATAGCCACACCCGGGTGGCGCCGACATGCCGGGCGGCTTGCAGACCGGCTATTAGTGCTTCATATTCAGCTTCATTATTAGTTGCCTTGTGTTCTAGCCGCACGGACAGGTGTAGCCGTTCTTCTTCGGGTGAAACCATGAGAACGCCGATTCCGCTTCCTTGCCGAGAGGACGCCCCATCAACGTACACTTTCCATACGCCTTCGGCTTCATCGGGATGCCATTTCGTGAGAAAATCGGCTAAGGCCTGAGCCTTGATAGCCGGCCGGGGTAGATATTGTATGTCATATTCGCTCAGCTCAGTTGTCCACTTGACTAGCCGCCCTGAAGCATCCGGATTTGTGAGCACGCGACCCAAGTTACTGTTAGTCAATACAGTAATTGGGTGAGCTAAAAAATATGGTCTGAGTCGCCGGGCAGCTAAGAACAGTATATAGCCCAACTTTTCGAGCGTCGTGTATCGACACTCGGCTCCTTTAAATAAGTGGGCAAAGAAATACACAGGCCTTTGTTCAGTCTTTTCTTGCCGGGCCAACACCATGCTGCCCGAGTCGGTGGAAGCTGCTAAGTATACATATAAAACCTCATTTGGCTCCGGCCGGGCGAGTGTAGGCAACTCAGCCAGATAAGCCTTCAACTCTTCGAATGCCTTGTCACATTCTGCATCCCACTGAAATCTGGTGGCTCGGCGTAATGTCTTGAAGAATGGTAGACCCCGTTCGGCTGACCGGGAAATGAATCTTGATAAGGCCGTTATCCGTCCGATCAGCCGTTGAGCCTCTCTGAGATTCCTTGGAGCCGGCATCTCCATGATGGCGTTTACTTTGCCCGGATTTGCTTCGATGCCCCGCTCGGTGACGATATAACCGAGGAACTTCCCGCTCCGAGCTCCGAATAAACATTTGGCCGGATTAAGCTTTAGGCCAAACCGCCGCAGCGTTTGGCAAGTTTCTTCAATGTCGGGGATTAATTCTTGCGCCCGGGCGGTCTTGATCAGAATATCGTCGACGTATACTTCGACGTTACGTCCCATCTGCGACCGGAACACTTTGTTCATCATTCTCTGGTAGGTGGCGCCCGCATTCTTGAGGCCAAACGGCATGACGGTGTAGCAGTAGGTGCCGTCAGCCGTGACGAAGCTAACTTTCTCTTGGTCGTCCACAGCCAGCGGGACTTGGTGGTACCCCTGGTACGCATCCAGCATTGATATGAACTCGCTGCCGGCCGTCGAGTCGACCAGTTGATCGATCCGTGGAAGTGGGTAGCAATCTTTCGGGCATGCACGATTGAGATCTCGGAAATCAATGCATACCCGCCACTTGTCATTTGGTTTGGACACCAGCACCACATTCGCCAGCCAGGCCGGGAACTGAACTTCCCGGATGTGTCCTGCTTCCAGCAGTCTTTCTACTTCCGCCCGGATGACTTGATTCTGCGCGGCGCTGCGATCTCTTTTCCGTTGCTTGACCGGCCGCGCACCCGGGTAAACATGGAGCTGGTGTTCTGCGACTTCCGGTCGGACTCCCTTCAAGTCTTTTGGCGACCAGGCAAATACGTCTTGATTCCGGGCGAGGGAGTCGATGAGGGATTGCTTCAGCTCCTCGGGGAGTCCTGCAGCAATTTGTATTTTGGCATCTTCCTTACCGGGCAAAAGTTGTACCTCCTCTTTGTCTTCCCGCAATTCTGCCCAAGGGGAGGCTTGCACCATGTTGCAGCTGCTGCCTGCCCGCCTCGCCTTTTGACCTCCCGAGCGGACATCATCAGCATAGCAGCGCCGGGCCACGGTCTGATTGCCCTTCACCTCGCCGACTCTGTCGCCGACCGGAAACTTCACCTTGAGGTAGTAGGTGGAGACTACCGCTCTGAACTCGTTGAGAGCCGGTCGACCGAGGATGGCGTTGTAGGCAGCAGGGGCATCCACGATCAGAAACGTGGTCCACCGGGTTCTCTTGAGTGGCTCCTCTCCAAGTGAGACAGCCAGCCGTATCTGTCCGATCGGCTGTACTTCGTTCCCCGTAAATCCGAACAGGGGAGTAGCCACCAACTCTAGCTGCGATAATTCAATTTGCAGTTGATCAAAAGCTCGCTTATATAAAATGTTTACCGAGCTGCCGGTGTCCACAATGGTGCGGTGGACTTCGTAGTTGGCGATGACAGCCGTGATGACCAATGGGTCATCGTGCGGCACCTCCAATCCTTGCAAATCCTGCGGCCCCCAGCTGATTTGGGGCCCTTGAGCTTGAGAGGTGCTAACTCCGACTTGGTGAATTTCCAGTCGGCGCACCTGCGTCTTTCTAGCTCGGTTGGAATCGCCGCCGGTCGGACCGCCAGAAATCACATTGACGCCTCCTCGGACGGCGTTTTGGTGATTGGCTTGATCTTCGTCAAGTTCCTCCACCTCTTCCTGCTCGGGCCGAGGAAACAATTGTCGGGCGGCGGGGGCATCCCGCCTTTGTCCTTGCTGGGCTGTGGCTTCCTGACCACGCCCGCGTCCCTGCTGGGTTTGTCGTCCATGACCCCTGCCGAGTGGGGTCCGAGCTCTGTTGCCTGCTCGGCAGTCCTCAGTGTTGTGCGTATTACATTGGTGAAACGCACAATACGGGGCCCATCTGTTGGGCCAATTCCCCTGTGCCACCTGCACTTGCTGGGGTCTCATTCCGGGCCGATCGGCCGGTCGGGGACTGCGAATCGGTCCTCCTGGCGATCTGTTGGGTTGAGGTGCAGGCGATGGGCTAACTATCGCTTCCTTCCGCCGGGCGGCTTGTGCTTCTTCCACATTGATATACTTGCTTGCCTTCCCGAGCAGGCTGTCGAAATCCTTCGGTGGTTTTCTGATCAGGGATCGGAAGAAATCACCTTCTTGGAGCCCTTGTGAGAAGGCGGTGACTAGTACTTCGGAGGTGGTATTGGGCACCTCTAAAGCTACTCCATTGAACCTCTGGATGTAGGCCCGGAGTGACTCTTTCGGACCTTGCTTTAGAGCGAACAAATTGAGGCTGGTCTTATGGTGCCTCCGACTGCTTGCAAAATGTTGCAGAAACAGCCACTTTACCTCTGCAAAACTCTCAACTGATCCACTCGGGAGCCCGCCAAACCATCGTTGAGCCTGCCCGGAGAGGGTTGTCAGGAAAGCGCGGCATTTGACGCCCTCCGGATATTGGTGCAACTGGGCAGAGCTTTCGAATTTCATGACGTGCTCCTCGGGGTCACTGGCCCCCGAGTACTCTGGCATGGTGAAGAATCGTAGATTCTTGGGAACGGGATCCCCAAGAATTTGTGGGGAGAAAGGGCTGCGAGTCGGACAGGCCGCGGCGGGGTCGGCTAACCCTTTCCCTTTATCTGGGCGTGTCTGGTGCGCCAGGCTGGACGCTGAAGCTTCGGTCGGGGCTGAGTGGGCCTCGTTCCGGAAAAGTGCTCGGGGAAAATTAGGAGCGCGGGGATCGGGCTGAGCAGCCATACCTTCTGAATTTCCCCGTACAGAGGGCCCAGGGGGCCGGGCCCCTTGACTACCGGTTGGCGGATGCGATTGTTGTGCCTTCTGTGTCCGGACAGCCATCAGCATTTCATATTCTTCTGGCGAAAGAGTAACCGTCAGTGGATTGGGGTTTTCCATTCTTCGCTCTCGATCAGGCAGAAAGCCCTCCTTCTAGCGCCAAATTTGATCCTGTCGCCGAGCGTAGTGGAGCCGCAATCGGAATGACGGGGTAGCGCTGCGTGACGTGGATGCTGACGGGGCGTCCTCGCGCAGAATGGCAGCGTCGTGGGGAGTGTCCTCCGACCGAATGGAAGTGGATGTCACCTGGTGCAGGGCCAACCAACTGGAGGTGAACCTGCTGAGGAAGATGACCGTTAGCAACCTAGCCGGGAGACGTCCCGGCAAGGCACTCCGACGGTCAAGTCAGTACTCCGAGGAACAGTAGAAATAATGGAGCACTGGAAAAATGAGAGGCTTCGCGCGTGTATGTATGCGTACCTGATAATGAGGAGTGGAGTGACTTATATAGCCGGGGAAAAGGACCAGGCATGGCCTGTGTCAGGATCCTCTGACAGGGTCAGAAGATATGGTATGGTGATGTCTGTATGAGTATGGCCTGTGTCAGGATCTTCTGACAGGGTCAGAAGATATGGTATGGTTATGTCGCCTGTAACCATCCTTCTCTGTCGTATACTATTTGTCTTATGTGAGGACAAAGACAGGTTTCTGTAAGTCGGCGCCTGTCAGAGAGTGTCCGTTCGTACGAGGGGTGACAGCCTGTTACCTGCAGCTGGTGCAGGTATATTTTGTCCTTATCCCAGGGTGATTCCGAGAGTGCCCGAGTGGATATCCGGACGGCTCGCCCGGATGGGTATCGGACACGCACATAAAGGACTGCCGGGCGGATGCACTCGGCTGAACGAGGCGTGCAAGCCTTAATGTGGTCGGACGGTTTTGACCGGCCGGATGAACCGCTATATTTATTCTGACCGGCCGCCTTGAGTCCGACCGGCCAGCGAAGAGCCTGGGCCCGGCCAGGATGTTTGTCGAGTTGGCTGCCGTACAATGACATGGACCTTCAAACTGGCTAGGTCGTTTGCCACGTTGGCTGCCCGTATGGTGCCAACTATATGGCAGGATCATGTATCTTACATTAAAATGTCTCTCTTAGCGCCTTTGGTTTCTCAGAAGGTGACATTTAGAGATAGAAATAAGCCAGACGACCTATCAGGAGCTTATGGCCTAGCATGTATTTGGCCTGACTAGGATTATTTAAAAATAAAATAATACTCAAGCCTAATTAAAAGTCTATTTTTCTTATCAGGCCAGGTCCAGACTTAATATAACGACTATGAAACCTGACAGGCTGGCTTGAGCCTGTTAAAATTATATTATATATATTGTCAAAACAGATATTCAAACCTTGGACTTCTACCGAGCAAGACCTTATCTACCACCCTACTTGCCAATACACCAGAAATCAATTTTAGCTATAATATACATATTTTATATATTAGAAGTATCTTTAACTAATTTGTTAAATTAGTATTTTGGATAATCAAATTGAATTGTTATTTTATATATTAGAAGTATTTTGGATACCCGAATTAAATTACAGGCTTTGTAAACAGGTCGCAGACCACACCAGGCTATTAAACAGGTCAGGCTTAGGCCAAGAATAAAGCTTATAACAGGCCACAGGCCAGACTCAGATCAATTTGTTATTATATAGCCTGGCCTGATCTATTTCCCTACCCAGTGACATTTACCAGATCTCCAAATGCGCTAATTAATGATTCTTAATATTAATTCCAACCATGTACGTATCCAAATGAATCTCCTCCTAAAATCATCTTATCAATCACACTCTAGTTGCATTTTAATCATTATGAAAATTTTCGATATCAGAAAAAAGGGCGGAAAGCAAAATTTAAAATTTTCAAAAACGAGTTTCGAAGAGATTTTCAAACGATCGTCAGATATTTTGTTTTTTCAAGTTTAGCATCAAACGAGTTTGAGATTTTCCGGAGGTTTATGATGAGAAATGGATGTGTTGGGGAGATTTTTGGATGATCGTTATAGCATCAACATTTTTGAGATTTTTCGGAACCGTATAGAACAATCACAATGTAGAAAAGATGGAGGAAAAGCGAGATTTAAAATCGACGAAAACGCATTTTGATGAGTTTTTGGCTTATCGTTCCAATATATTACCTCGATCTTCAACTAGCAAAAACAAGTTTAGCGTATATCGTATCGGAAGAAAAATGGCGAAAAAATACAAAAATTAAATCGCCAAAAACTCGTTTTGAAGGAATTTATGGGATAGAAAATCTTCTTCCCTTGTCACAACCGAAAAAAAAAGAGGTAAAAGGATAGAAATTCAAAGCAGAAAATTAGGTTTTCTTCGTTACTGACCACAACAGGCAGCCGTGAGGAACGGCGAAGGGTTCAGATCTCTTCGTCCGGGAAGCGAGCCTAGAAGCAATGGCGGAGTGGTACATCGCGTCGTGGAAGGTCTCCGTCGCCCTCATCTCCCGCCGCAGCACCTTCGCCTTCTCTGTCGTCAGCCTCGGCCTCCGTTCTGAGGCTTCCGTCGCCGCATCTGCAGTCTCCCCGTCAATCTTCGGTTCCTCGTCCGAGACCGGCGCGTCCCCAAAGATCGAGCGGAACAGTGGAGCCCACCAGCGGCGCTTGGCGTCGCCGGAGGAGGGAACCGGATAGGAGGCCCTTGCGGCGAGGGAGACTGGGCGGCGGAGACGCGGATTTGTAGGCGGAAGGATCGCGGGAGAGAGGAGGTTGGTAGCCATAGGCGAAGGAAGATGATCGCCCTGCTTTTAATAATTGAGAATTTTCCATTTCGACCCTCCAAGTTTTTCAATTTCTTACTTGAGGCTTGAGCAAGCATGTCAAGTTTTCCAATTCGATGTCATATCATGTCACCCTTCCAATTCCATTCCATGGCACAATTATCTGCTATTATAAAAATATAATATATATTTATATACTAAAATTTTCAAGTAAAATCTAGTTTTTTAATTTTCTCGACAATTAATATTAATTTTTAAAGTAGTAGATAATTAATTTTTGCAGATTAAACATTTTTTTTAACCACTTAGAGGAAGGAACCTTCCTCGGATCGATGGCCCGACAGAATCGTTGTTTCCTTACTCGACATCAGTTACCAAACTGTATACTCGAGACGCCAGCACTGTGGTTCATTATGGGTCCTACCTAATCAGTCACACAAACAAGCTGACCCACGTCTCGACCCATTGTGGTCGACTACGTTAAGCCCATGATGTACAAAAGAGTTTCTGGTTCATTTAGAAGCCCAATTTAAGGCCCATTAGTGAGCTCAGGAAATTTCAAAAGAAAATCAAGAACAAATAACCGTCAAACTTGAAACTGATCAATCTATGAAAATTTCTCATTAACTGTCAAAATAAATTAAAAAGCACTCCAACGGATGGTCTAAAAGTCTAACCTCCCACGATTACATACTTCATTTAGAAGAAAAATTTCTGTAAAATTCATTATAATTGAGGATCCAAGACTGCTTGAAAAACAATTACGAAATAATTAATCGCCCTCCCACTGCAACATAACCCAGAAGCAGAACAGTAAAGAAACAGCAGGTCATACAAATTCGAAGAATTGATGTCAATTAAAAAATATATAATCTGTCAAGTGAATGTATGAAGAGTTCATTCAACTCGGAAGAATTTATAGAATAGAATTGCGATCTCTGTAATATGAATCACTATAGTTATCGAATAGAAGCAAGCAGTGTTGTCGCAGAATGGAAAAGCATCTAAATTGCTTGCTAATGCTTTGGTTTTATTTTGGCATCTCCATCAGGTTTAGCATTCTGGGCCTGCACCAGCCTCTGGTTCCTGAAAATTCGGATACCGAAATCATAGGCGAAGCAATTGTCGTTATAATGTGTTTGCATTTATCAGCTGTTTAGCAGAGAAAAGTGAGATATACACTGTCAACTGTGTTAGGGAATTAGTAAAATTGGATTGAAAATTTGAGATGCAATCATGCAGTCATAGCTCACATTATATGGGGTGTTTAGATCATAGAAATAGCTATCAGATACCTTAGGATTCCCAAATTATTATTCTCTAATCATAGTTTTTATTTATTCCTTACCTCCATTTCAAGGAATACACGTTCCTAATCTATTTCACCCTCAGAAAAATGTTTATTTCTACCTATTCAATTCCCCAGAAAATACATATTTTGAATGGAAAGCTCGGGCCAAATAGAGCGAGCAGGGTCAAGCAAACCAGGACGGCTGAGCAAATAAGAAAAAAAGTCAAGGCGAGCAGGCCAAATAGGCATATGGAAGACAAACTTGAGCATCATCGATAGAGGAATTTTTTAACATCGTGGACTGACGAGTTGTTGTCCGTTAGTTATAACATTTTTAGGAACCAAATATAGCAATGAAAATGACATTCCATTCTATGAACCAAAACTAACGAATAAATATTCCTATTCCATTCCCTATCAATTATATTCCTTGGGAATAGGCATTCTTCCATTGCAAGAACCAAATATATGGATGCAACTATGACAGTAGAAGAATGAGTTAGAAATGTTTTAGGGTAGCAAAAGAATATTGATCTAGTTGGTGAAAAAAAAAAATAAAGAATGACTTTGATGAGTTAAGCTCGTATGACTTACAGCGGCAGCAGCGGCAGCTGCACGGATCTCCTTGTAAGTGACCACTTCATCTGGAAAAGCTTGATTAAGCTCCTCAAGAAGGTGCTTTCTAAAACTCTATTACCGTTAGGAAAAAAATAAAAATAAAAAACCAATACGTGATATGCAGCAATGATGCAAATATGGGCTAATCAAAGCAGCTATAAACTAATAGCATTGAAATTATAGTCCTTTACCTTCTCAGATCAGAAAGCATAATGCAATCAACAAAACTTGCCATTAGACAATGAAGGGAAAAACAAAATTTCATGTGATTGCTTAGAAGGATAACAAACAACTTATCGAATCATTACTTAACAGTAACCCTGGTAATGCTAGTGCAAAAAACTTCTGGCTAGATGAAGATAAGTATGAAGACTAATTTGAAACTCAACTGTTGTATTGTTTGATGACCAATTGCATTGCAAAAAAAAAAAAAAAACATTAAAGCAGCAACAGTTTGGCACAGCCGAAGAATTGTAAATCTTTGCTGCTCTTGGTCAAGCATTGCATTAGATGCATGGATGAATATCACACAAGGAGCCTTTTTTAGAGCTTTCCTGGTATGCTATGTTTAAACAACAAATAAGAAGACAGCAACATGAACTTTATCCCAAGATTTGACTCCCCTATATATGCTATATATCAAGCAATACCAACACAAATTTGACCACTTATGTTAAGCAAAGTTTACTTTAGTCTTCATTACTGGCCTACCTACAGATCTAATTATTCAACTTATCTATGATTTTATCAGTTGCTTTTAGATATGCCTATTCAGTCTTAACAAAGTTGTACTGATTTATGAACATAAATGTCAAAGTTCACAACAACAAAGAGCCAACTATTGGATATCAACAAACTTTTATGGATGTATTCATTAATTTTGCTTACATTGAAAAGCTGACTGCGTGGGTCTAACACAATAACATTTCCATTTGGTCTTGAGACCAACATTGTCAGTATCAAGTGCTAAAATTATCATCATGAATTAATAAAAGTGTATCAGTTGAATAAACACATTGTGAGCATATACCTAACATCATCCGGTTCAAAATTCCATAGAAATCCAGATAAGGTTCTGTAACTTTGCTACATAGCAAGCCTCACGAAAAAGTGGAGACAAATTTGAGTAATACATAGTTTCTTTGTCAAATAAATCCTCGAGAAGAAAGGGATCGAGGAGTTTACCTTCAAAGCATCAGTCTTTCCTTTGGTTATCTGGTTCTTGGAAATGAAACTGTTTATGACATCCCTAGTGAACTGATCTGGATTCTTGCCATCATCGATCAAACTACAAGGAAAAACAAAAACAAAATCTTCTAAAGTCATTCAAACGTCGATGGAAAAGACAGACGAGACAAACTAAATGGGGCCTAAAAAGACAGGAACCAAAGAACCCACTTGACGACCTCCAAAGGGATCTGGAAGCTGCAATTTTCCGCCATTTTCTGTATCCCATCGAGCTCCGCCACCAAAGTGTTACTGATGAGGAAAAAAAACCCTAAAATCAGAGGCGGTGGCAGAGTCAAGTGAAAGGAGATACAAAGCAGGAAAGGGAGAGGGAGATGGGTTACAGTCTCTGGAGGAGCGGGAGCTGCGAAGCGACGCTGAAGGAAGATACCGTCAAGTAGAGCTTGTGGAGGAGGCCGAGGGTTCTGTCGACGGAGTCGATGATCTGGCTGAGGCTCTCCTTCTGATCATCAACGGTGCCTGAATTCGAGTTTGGCGCTGGGATGGGATTGGTGGAGGCGGGGGCGGAGAGGACGCCGTCGCCGGCGGCGGTGGAGGAGTTGTGCGGCGAGGGATCCATCAGAATTAATGGCTTGGAATTTTCCTTTTTTCCAAAATTTAAGCCCTAAAGTTTTTGAAATCTCCATAATGACCCTCAAAATTTGCCATCTCTTCTCATTTTACCCCTACCATTAGCGAGCCATTACATTTAATTGGGCCATAATCTGGGCCAAACATTTTCCGTGAACTTCATGGGCCGTTTCGGTCATTAATGAGGAATCCAGGATTAAGTGGGTTCGAGTTGGGCCGAATTCATTCTAGAAGCCTCGAGAGCTTGTCAACCATTTGGCTATTTAATCCCGAGAGTGACCCCTGTCCCAGTCCCGCAATCGAAGCCCTAAACCCTTGTCGTCCTGCTCGTTCGTGTGGTTTCTTCGATCGATCAATGGCAGCGTCCGTGATGCTTCGAGCTATGAGGCGACGCGATCTGTCAACGCCCATCCTGTCCTCCCGCCTCGGATCCGTAAGCTCCCTTTCCTTTCTTCCATCTCCAGCCCTTTTGTCATTACATGTTAATCAGCTGTAGGGGTTGTATAGTACCTCTATTGACGACAAAAATAGTAGATAAGACATGATAACTAGGAAATTCTAATCTGTTCTCACAAGTTTGATCACCTAATGAATCCAGTAATATATGCAGTTAAATTAAGTTCGCTGTAGTTTTTTTCGTCCATTTTTTTTTTGGAAAATTATGTTCGGGTCATACATAGTCTGATGATTCCTTCTTCTGTCCTCTTATTATTTACAAGTTCTAGTTCTAGTTTATTATTCCATCATTTCACTCCATGTAGCTCAGACTTGCCATAGGAAGGAGAAGGCAGAGATGGGATGAGTATGGTTTAGGATGATGGATTGGGTGCAGAAAATGAGCAATGTATTGGCGGGTATATGGGAGACCAGCAGTTGGATTACTAGCGATAAGTGTTCTATAATACATAGACGAAAATGATAGACAATCAATGATAGCCATGAAATGCAAAACCTTGCTCACAAGTGTGACCATCTAATAAAGCCAGTTATGTATGCTGCCAAATCTGACCTGTTATAGTTCCTTAACAATCATTGACAATTGGGTTCTATCAATTTTTTCATCTATAATGAAAGAGGGAAAGTTAACAAGTTAACTGTCATGTAGGCTTGGTTTACTTGTGTTGAAAATAAGGGGAAGGTAGATGGCCTAGTATGTAAATTTTATGTTCCTTTTTCCTTTACTTCCATTTCTCCTTCTAGCTGTCTCTCCGATACCCCTATGTGGCTCTCTATGCTTCTATATAATTTTGATTAACTTTTGTTATTGATTGGATCCAGTTTCATTAAATAACATTAAAGACTGATCGTGCTAATTTTTTAAAACACAATGTTGGTTTGGTTATGGTAGTTTTCTCTTTTTTTTCTCTCTCAAATTTTTATAAGAGGAGATAATTTGGTATAGACTTGTTTTATGAGCATACATGGAGACAAATGATGCAATATATGTAATGGGACTCATGTCAAAGATAGATAAATGCTATTTTGCTGATATCATATGATAAGTTCTTCACTTAGGCAAAACATATGATCATTGATTGGAGCAGCAGTTATGCAACATATCATTTGAAGTTCAATCATGAATATAAATATTTGATTAGTTGGCCACAGTTAGAGGATATGTTAAATCTTCTATCTTGTTATTATATGTTTCCAACATAAATGCAATATAAATATTCAAGGGATTTAGAAGGTATAAGAATTTTAAACATACTTAGAAGGTCATGATATATGTGTGTCTAGGTTTGACCAAGCTACGGTCTCTAAGCTTGGGATGTGATGATCCATATTTTATTTCTTGTTTATTTCTGCAGTTATTATCAGGAAGCAATGGCGTGGCGCTAGGCCACAAATGGACTAGCTTGGCCAGAACTTTCAGGTATCAACTCAACATATACATGATTTATTATCATGAATTTTGTTTGTCCCACTACTTACACAATCTATCACATGATATTATGCTATGTTTGTTGGTCCTTTCACCAAGATTTTTTTCCCCCATTTTATGCAGCTCAAAGCCTCTAGGCAATGATATAATTGGGATTGATTTGGGAACCACAAACTCTTGTGTTGCGGTCATGGAGGGAAAGGTTATTCCTCATGCATTTTCTTTGGTCTCTTTGCTACTTGATCTTTTTTGGTTCATTTGAAAGCTAAATATTCACACGCTTGTGCAGAATGCTAAAGTTATAGAGAACTCTGAAGGAGCCCGTACTACACCATCAGTTGTAGCTTTTAACCAAAAGGGTGAATTGCTTGTTGGAACCCCAGCAAAACGTCAGGCAGTTACTAATCCAACAAACACGGTTTACGGTACCAAACGACTGATAGGCCGTCGTTTTGATGATCCTCAAACACAGAAAGAGATGAAGATGGTTCCTTTTAAGATTGTCAAGGCACCTAATGGGGATGCATGGGTAGAAGCCAACGGTCAGCAGTATTCTCCCAGCCAGATCGGTGCATTTGTTTTGACAAAGATGAAAGAAACTGCTGAAGCTTATCTTGGGAAATCCATTTCGAAGGCAGTAATTACAGTTCCTGCATATTTTAATGATGCTCAACGTCAGGCTACAAAGGATGCCGGGAGGATCGCTGGCCTAGATGTGCAAAGAATCATCAATGAACCAACAGCAGCTGCACTAGCTTATGGTTTGAACAACAAAGAAGGTTTGATTGCTGTGTTTGATCTTGGAGGTGGAACATTTGATGTTTCAATCTTAGAAATATCAAATGGTGTATTTGAGGTATAGATGTTTTTACCCTTTAACATCAGTATTTACTCGTCTTTTAAGCATTCCATTGTTTTCCTCAAGGTCAAGGCTACAAATGGTGACACTTTCTTGGGCGGTGAAGATTTTGATAATGCCCTCGTCGAATTCTTGGTTGATGAATTCAAGAGATCTGAAGCAATAGATCTTTCAAAAGACAGACTAGCTTTACAGAGGCTTCGTGAAGCAGCAGAGAAGGCTAAGATTGAATTATCGTCGACTTCTCAGACTGAAATCAACCTTCCATTCATAACTGCTGATGCTTCTGGAGCGAAACATATGAATATCACTCTCACAAGATCAAAGTTTGAGAGCTTGGTAAATCACTTAATTGAGAGGACGAGGAGTCCCTGCACAAATTGTCTGAAGGATGCCAACATAAGCAGCAAAGAAGTCGACGAGGTTCTTCTAGTTGGTGGAATGACTCGAGTTCCGAAAGTTCAGGATATAGTTTCTGAGATCTTCGGAAAGAGCCCTAGCAAAGGAGTGAATCCAGACGAAGCTGTTGCAATGGGAGCTGCTATCCAGGGTGGTATTCTTCGTGGAGATGTTAAGGAACTGCTCTTGTTAGATGTCACACCCTTATCGCTCGGCATCGAAACTCTCGGCGGTATCTTTACAAGATTGATCAACAGAAATACTACCATCCCGACAAAGAAGAGCCAGGTGCCTATTAATACTAAATATTAATTTCATTTTTGAAAAAAAAAAGATAAAAAGAATGTGAGATTTAGACTAATCTTCGTGAAATGTTTCATTTCTTCCTTCAATTAGGTGTTCTCTACGGCGGCTGACAATCAAACCCAGGTCGGAGTCCGTGTGTTACAAGGCGAGCGCGAAATGGCTGCTGATAACAAGCTCTTGGGCGAGTTTGAGCTCATCGGTATCCCACCAGCACCTCGGGGCATTCCACAAATCGAGGTCACATTTGACATTGATGCCAACGGGATCGTGACCGTCTTTGCCAAAGACAAAACCACTGGAAAGGAGCAGCAGATCACTATCCGCTCGTCCGGTGGGCTATCCGAGGATGAGATCGAGAAGATGGTCAAGGAGGCCGAGCTGCATGCCCAAAAGGATCAAGAGAGAAAAGCCTTGATTGACATCAAGAACAGCGCTGACACCACAATCTACAGCATCGAAAAGAGCTTGAATGAGTTCAGGGACAAAATCCCTGCTGAGGTGGCCACTGAGATCGAGTCAGCTGTTTCTGATTTACGCAAAGAGATTGCAGGGGACAATATTGACAGCATCAAGGCCAAGCTTGACGCAGCTAACAAGGCTGTTTCGAAGATCGGGCAGCACATGCAGGGAGGAAGCTCGGGCGGGTCGCCCTCTTCCGGAGGGTCTCAAGGTGATCAAGCTCCAGATGCAGAATACGAAGAGGTGAAGAAGTAAGGTATGGATCTTATTTACTTCTAAACTAGGAAAACTCAGCGTCAGTAATCAGACTCTGATCTTGGACTTGTATATGAGGATGATCTTTCTGTAGTTGATTTCTGAAATAGGACTTGCATTGCGACCTTTTAATGTCGGGTTTGTTTCTGGTTATTGTTGGGAAGAGCAAATCAGTATGCTCTGTTTTGACTAGCTGTGAAGAGGGAATCTCGCAGTTGATGTTACGTCGTTCCCTTTAATCTTTTTACTTTATAAAGTAGTTTTTTTTTGAGTAAATTTCTATCGAGTTATTTATGCTCAAGAAGTAGAAGAAGATTCGAGCTATTTAACTGAAGTTCAGAGGTGAAATTTATATTAATATTGTATGAAGGTAATTTTATTGTTTTCTTTCAAATGAAAAATTATCAACGTACTGTGAATAATGCGAGGATACTTTCTAGTTAAAAGATAGGTACCAATAATAACAGTAAAATTTTGCCCAACAAGTCGATAGCACATATGCTTTAGCAAAGGTTAGGAAGCACCCAGCCCGTCTCCATGGCGGACTCACCTTTGAGCCGCCCCGGTGAATCCGGAGAAAGCACCTCAATCGTCTATTCTCCCATCGAGAACACGTGTCAGGCATCCTTCCGCCGGCCACGTAGTAGATGCAATCGCCTCTGATTCCCAATCCAGTTACGGCGGCTCTTGAAGTCCTCTCCCCCCAAGTCAAGTGCCTCCATCCATCTATCGCCCTCCATTAGTCAAGTCCCTCTCAGTCCATCCCATTCCCCAGCTCCCATAGTACGGCACCTCCATCCATCTATCGCTCTTAGTCCCTTGAAAAATAATATCGAACTCTCGCTGGAATCTATGGCAAAGGACTAGCAGGTTGCCTCGGGCTTCGGCCAGAAATTACTCGTCGTGGGTGGAGGCGGAGCGGGGCGGGCGCACAGCCGCCGCATAACTGGTGGAAGTCTAGATCGGCTGAGAGATCCGCGACGAGGAGCTGCATCGGGGCGGTGAGGGCGTAGAGATTGCCATCGCGGAAGATATCATTTCTTCGATGCTTCGAGCGGAATCGCGGATGGTCCAGAGGGAGTCGCCGATGCGGGAGTATTGAATTCAAGATCCGCCCTTGGAAACGAGGAGGACACAGTGGTGGCCAACGGTGACGGGGTCGGAGGAGAGGAGGACGCGCCGGAGGAAAAGGGGGTGGGGGAAGGCGGATCTGAGATTGGGTGAAAATGTCCCGAGAGGATCTTGGATTTAGGGGAGTGCGTGGTGGTGACGAGGTGGCCGCCGAGGGCGAAGGCGAGGGAGCGGCGGGAGTGGGCGCCATGGGAGCGGGAAGCGGTAGAGTCGGCGGTGGGGGAGGTCGAAGAAGGCCTCAATGTACGAAGGAAAAGAGTGAGGAGGAAGAGCGGGGGTTGTCCGGCGAGGGCGTCGACGGAGGGGGTGAAGAAATCCTCGAGGTGTCAAGGCGACGGAGGAAGGGGGAGAAGGAGCGGTGAAATAGAGAGTTTTTGTTAGTTGATTTTTAGTTTCTAATTATAGAAATATTTTTAAGTGTTTGTAAATATTAAATTTTATTATAATTTTTATTTAAAAATTAAAAGTGAAAATTTAATATTTTTTATTTTATTTAAAATTGAAAGTAAAAATTAATATTTATATTCTTAATAAATTTATGATTTTATATAATTGCTAGCACACATTTAAATAAAATTTTATATTTTATATATTTTATATTTTAAAAAAAATTTATACCTATTTTTATAAATTTATATAAATTTTGTTATTTTTTATATTTATATTTTATTATTTTTATATTTTTTAAACATATATGTTATTAAAAAAATAATTTTGATATAATATTCAAAATATAATAATAAATATATAAAACATTATGGGCGGATGGTGTATCCAAATTATATAGATGATTGAAAAAAAATTAATTTATATAGTTTAAATATATTTTTTTCATTTAATTAAAAATTAAACTTAAAATTAATTATTCATCAAATACTTAAACTTTACTATATATCAGCTTTTAGATTCTACTTCTAAATACTCCATTGATTCTACTTCTAAATATTCCATGTTTTAGTTTCTCACTAACTTCGAGATAATCTATGTAAAAATCATTTTTCAAAAAGCAAAAACTCTTCCAAACACTTTCTTAGATGGGTTTGGTTCAGAGTAATTCCTAATAACCTTGGTTATCTCTACGATAATCGAAATAACTTGGACTTGGACTATCTTGATTTCTCTCGATTTTAGAGATTAAACAAAAAAAAATAAATTTGAAATTATCGCATTTGCCCATCGTGCGTCGCCGATGGGCAAAAGAAGTTTTTTTTTAATTTTTCTATTTTAATTTAAACTAAATAAACTTTTCTAAAATTTAATAAAATTATCTAAATAAATATTTAAAAATAAAAAAATAATTCATTTTTATTTATTTATAATATTAATATTATATTTTGATATTTTAATTTTTAAAAATAAAATAAATTACAATCACGTATCATAAATCCGATGAATGATAATATTTTATACTTAAATCGAATATGCGAATAAATATATAATACTATGAATCTTTTTTATTTTTAATTTAAATAAGTATATAATATTATCATATTTATGATTGATCTAAAAATAATATGATAAAATATTACACTAAATTATATATTAAAATTTTCAAACAAACAAAATTTTATTAAATCATCTAAATTGAACCAAACGACATCAAATTATGTTTTATTTCCATAACCAAGATTATGTGATTAACTGATAATCACATAAGTAAGATTATACCTGATTAAATGCACCCTTATAGAATTCCTGTGGAACTGATTAGAAACAAACCGTTTCTTATTACCCTAAATTAATTGATTCGTCTCAATAAACTCATTGATCCAATAAAAGTTGTTTCAGTTCTAAAACTTTAACAGTCAATCTTAATCTTAGCATTTCTGCTACAACGACTTATTAGATCTTTCCAGTGATATATATAGTCTTCTAGCATGTTTTCTTCAAGGGATAAGTCAAACGACGAGATAGATCAACGGATGAATCTTCTATTTCTTGTTTCCTTTGAAAGACATAAAGAAGAAGAGAAGCGTGTGAAAGGATAAATTTAACTAGTCCAGATCAGCACAAAAAACGGACACTAATTAGCCGAGGTTCAGGCTTGAGCATAGAAGTTGAGGAATAGAACCAAACTATGAATTGCTTCACATGATTAATGGAGAAAGTATTCCGTCCCTAATTTAATGATGAAATTTAAATTCTTACATTAATTCGGTCACTAATCGATGATTTTCTTGTAGTGCTATAATTACCTCACAATTAATAAGATTATTTCTAAATTTATAAGATCATGACACAATACATATTACCCTTCATAAACAATTAAGTTATTATCCTACAACACAGATTGCTGTAAAATTATGAATTAATAAGGATAAAGAAGGGCAAAAAAAAAAAAACTAATGTCATTCATGTCTCACTTTTGATGGCTTTCCATTTTGAACTAGTATGTTTTAATCATAGAGTTTACCTATAACTCTCATTCGAGATTTTGATCTCACTTGTGAAATTTCACTGTCGAGAGAGAATCAATTGAGTTTGATTTGTCGATAACTCCCCTGATATATATTTAAATAACGTCAATGGCGCCCTTTGGCAGACAGGCACGATATAGCTGTAAGGCGATCAAAAGGATCAAATACTCACGGTTCGAATCTTAGATAGGGTTTACCAGAATATTTTTTCCTTGTGAAATGAAAAATCTAAACATTAGCGGTTGGATAAAGAGTCACTAGTACTTCCAAATTCAAGCCCAGCTTAAGGCCGAATGGTCTATGCCTAGAGCCCCAATTAAATTGAGATCCGTTATTATTTAAAAAAATTAATTTAACGATAAAGATTTATATTTGATTGAATACGTTGTGCCCAAGCTACATTACGTTGTGATTATGTTTGGTGAAAAGTAATCTTATAATGTAATTAGGATTATATTATAAGATTAATTATTTTATTTAATATAATTTTAAAATTGTAATATAATATAATCAGTATTACAAAAGTTAGTTAAAATATTATAATCTGGATTACAAGGTCAATAATATATAATCTGAATTACGTTACAGACTTAATTATATTACAAACTGAATTATATTATCCCTAATCAAATTTAACTTTTATTTAATATTAAATTTCCGCTTTCCTCGCCCCCGGGGCTATGGTGCAGCAGTAGGGTAACTAGTCGTTAATTCAGGCATCCGCGGTTCGATCCTCAGCTACGGCGCATTTTACAGAAATTTTTTCTCAAAATGGGGTGCGAACCCTGAGACGCTGGACTTCTAGACTGCCTACTGCGAACGCTTCCCGATTTATCCTGGTGATCGATAGGAAACTTCTATAGGGCCGGACCGATCATCCCATGTTCAATTTGTCAACTGCTTGATTCATCATTCTTTCTTTTTTTTTTTTTTATTTCCGCTTTCCTCGTTTCTAATAATTAATTATATATTAATTATAATTATTATATCCTCTTAAAATTCCATCTAGAAAGACCAAATTTTATTTTATTTTTCATCCAATTTTATAATTATCCGAGCATCTCATTGACTCATTCTCGTCATTCATCAGTACTTTATTTTCCTTCCTCATCTCATCAATGATTCCGAAGACATTCTGCTCCTCTCACCCTAAGCAATATTTTTAGCTTTTTTTTCTTGAAATGTTATTTATTATTCTATATAAATTATAAGAGTAATAATAGGGAGAGTGAAAATGAGAGAATGAAAATCATAGTAAATGATGTGGCATGACGTGGTATGACGTGACACTTTACATACACACGTCCGATTATCGCTTGAACACTATCGACGACCTTCGGCCGCCGCCCCGAATCAAACTATATCCTGGGGGGCACGGTGAACTCATCGGAGATAGTGCATGTAAGATACCACGTCATTCACTATGATTTTCACTCTCCCATTTTTACTCTTCCAATCATTATTCAAATTTATAATTTATCATTGATAAATTATAGATAGAATGAATTATACTTTGGAAAAATATATTATTAACAAATAGCAATAGCATGAGAAATTTTTTATCCTTATTTTTTTTGGCAAGCAAATTACTACTATCACAAACCTTGTGATTTATGCACATAAGAAAAACCATAAAATATGATTCATAAATTTGTAATACTTTTTAGCACATTTATCTGAATTATTATATATTTTAAGTGTAATTATCTGATTTATTGTATATTTTTAAGTGTACTTATCTGATTTATTATATACTATTTAAATTAATTGATTCGAATAAAATTTAATATTTGTTTATTCTATTATTATATTGTGCATGTAATAATTCAGAATTTTGAAATATCTTCAAATAAAACTACACTACATACGTAAATCAGATTTTATTCTTAATTTAATTCTAAATAATTTTATTATGATAAAATAAAAGGACTTATATTTTCTTTTTTAGTATTATTTTAATATAAAAATGTTTGCTAAGAAATATGATTTTAGATATATAAAACATATAAAAAATAGAATAGTTTATTAATTTCAACAGGTATAGATTTATTATTAATAAATAAAATTAAAATTAGGAAATAAAATAATTGAAAATTTAAATAAAAAACTAATTATACTAAATTTTCTCCCGAAGATAATATTTTAGAACAGAAAAAGAGTCTATCAAGAACTTTATGATCATAAATTTATTTTATTGAATATTAATATTAAAAAAACTAACTTAATAAATCATGAAGATAATTTTTTAAATAATATCGATGAAACTATTATTCTATATATATATATATATATTCAGCACAATAGAAAAATATAAATATAAATTTAATAGATTTATTAGTTGAAAATGGCTCAATTAGAGAAATTAAGGGCGTTTGATTTGCTCTATTTTTTATTTTTATTTTTCAGAAAAATACATTTTCTCATTTTCTGAAAAATGACTTTCTTTCATTTTTTAGTTTTTCAAAAAATGTTATATCTTTTTCTGAAAAACAAGGCTAGAAAATACAAACCAAACACGTTTTTTAGAAAACTATATTTTCTACATAAAATAAAAATGGAAAACACGTCTACCAAACACCCCCTAATATTTCTTTTTTCAATGATGAAAATTCTAAATATTGTTCTATGATTCATTACATTCAAAAATGATCAAATGAAGAAAAATATGATAGAAAATGGTTAATATATTCAACAGAATTAGATAAAATATTTTGTTTTTGTTATAAATTATTTAAGTAAAAAATCATTACAATTTAATCAGAATAGTGACCAGTTTAAAAGTCATGAAACAAGCCATGAACATATTACAAATATGAATATTTGATTTGATATTGAAATGAAATTGTTTAAAAATAAACTATTAATCAAAATTTATAAAGAAAAATAAATAAGGAAAAAGAATATTGGAAAAATGCATTAATAAAAAATATCGATACGTTTAAACATCTTGCAAAAAAAATTTTGACATTTCATGGTACAAATAAAAAAATTTATTAAGATAACAAAGAAAATGTTTTAGTTTTAATTGAAATGATTACATAATTTGATCTATAATGCAAGATCACCTTAAACATATTCAAAATAGTAAAATTTATAATCATTATCTTCATCATAATATACAAAATCGGTTAAAAATATTATAATTTGATATATAAAAAGAAGTAAAAAATATTATAATTAAAAAAATAAAAGAAACAAAATACTTTCCAATTATATTTGATTTTACTCTCGTTATAAGTCATCAAGAATAATTATTTTTTTATATCAAATGTTTTTAATATTTCAAAAAGTCTAATCAAAATAGAAGAATAATTGAGAGATTTTTTAAAGTAGATATACATTAGGAAAATGTCATTATGATACTCTTATTAATATAATAATAAAAATTGAAGTTGATGTAAATGACATAAGAGAACAAGGATATTGATGAGGATGAACATCCCGTGGCTAACACGTGGACTGAAAAAGTTATGTGGTAAGATCTACCAAGTCTGTACGACTCTCTTTCCTTGACTCCTGAGGCCCTCTCGGGAATGTAGATGCCCAAGACCCCCTCGGGTAGACATACTCCGGAGACTACTCCAGGAAGACACACGTCCGAGATCACCTCGGGAGATCAGGTCTCGAGTGTTGATGTAGTCTGACCATGATTGTTGTTTTGGTGTTGACATCGATTTTAGTTTAGATTGATTATGATTATGATGATTATGATTAAGTCCTGGTCGGGGATCAGGCATGGTATGGAAAATCCTAGTCTGGAGGGCTAGGTGTTGGAAAATCCTAATCTGGAGGGTTAGGTGTTGAAAATCCTAGTCTGGAGGGCTAGGTGTTGGAAAATCCTAATCTGGAGGGTTAGGTGTTGAAAATCCTAGCTTGGAGGGCTAGGTGTATGAAAAGTCCTAATTCGGAAGGGTTGGGTGAAAAGTCCTAGCTTGGAGGGTTAGGTGAAAAGTCCTAACTTGGAGGGTTAGGTGCAAATTCCCATCCTGGAGAATTAGGTGAAAAAGTCCTGGCTTGGAGGGTCAAGTGCCTAGCTTGGAGGGCTAGGTTAGATGATGTTCTAACTCGGAAGGGTTGGGTGAAAAGTCCTAGCTTGGAGGGCTAGGTGAAAAGTCCTAGCTTGGAGGGCTAGGTGAAAAGTCCTAGCTTGGAGGGCTAGGTGAAAAGTCATAACTTGGAGGGTTAAGTGCAAATTCCCAACTTGGAGAGTTAGATGGAAAAATCCTTGGCTTGGAGGGCTAAGGTGGATGAAACACTTGCTTGGAGGGCTAGGGTTGAGTCCCTGGATCGGTCTGGTGACCGATCAGGGACATTGGCACGCTGCTCCTTCGTGGATCGGTCTGGTGACCGATCCAGCGATGTCTGATCGGACTGGTGACCGATCAGGGAGCGCACAGTGAGGTTGGGAACCTACTGTGTGGCTTTTGATCGGTCCGATGACCGATCAGGGAGCAGGCTGCTTCCTTGCTGCCTTGCTCCTGATCGGTCTGGTGACCGATCAGGGAGCGGGTAGTGAGTGAGTTGCCTTACTGATCAAGTCCTGAACGGTCCGGTGACCGATCAGGGACTTAGGAGCTGATTAAAAAACCACTGTTCATCTGTCCTGATCGGTCTGGGTGACCGATCAGGCTTGACTCTGATCGGTCTGGTGTGAAGCCTGATCGGTCCGGTGACCGATCAGGTTGTGTTGCCGTAAGAGGCTCCACAAGTCCTGGATCGGTCCGGTGACCGATCACTTTAATTCAAATTGCACTGTCAGACGCGGTCAGAGCGTCTGATCGTATCCGATTCGCTGCTGTTTGCCTCTGATATTTGATTTACTGTATGATTTACTGCTCTAACAGTCTGATTAAGCTGTAGGTGACAGGGGAGGATTCAAACACTCAAGGAGAGGTCAATGCAGGCTTTCCTTGGAGCAGGTTTGTCCGATTCTCCATTTCAGGTTGCAACGGCCGAGCTGCAGACTAGAGCCGAGACTGGGGCTTGGCTGAGGGGATCTCAGGAAGACCAGAGAGGGCTCAGTGGTAGCTGGCGTTGGCAGTGAAGTAGCTGGAGGCTACGTAGGATGTTGTCACCTGGTGCCGTGTGGAGAATCAAAAGGGCGGAAGTTGGCTTCGTGGAAGCAGAGTTCGTGAACTAGTGTTCTTGTCGCGCCTTGTGTTCTCCACAACTTGCATGTTGTGTTCTTGAGGTTTTCATCACTTTGAGCAAGCGATCGAGAAGCAATCATCCATTACTTGAGCGCTTGAAGGAGAGAACAAGGAGCTTGGAGTCCGACAGTGGGAAAACACGAAGAAGGATTCTTGGGTGAGATCGCCACTGGGTGGAGCTCAGGGAAGCTTGCTGTGTTCTTGTCCTTGCTAAGTGTTTGAGTAAGATCCTTCTTGTTGTTTCTTTGTGCTTAAACTTTATCTATGATTGAAACGCTGTGGAGAGGTTTCTCCACCGAGAAGGAGGTTGCGTTATATCCGGTGAAAGCCGGGGCTTGATCTGCCGACGATCAAGGGATCGCCCACCTTAAGGGCACGCCAAGGAGTAGGGGCAAGTTATCCCCGAACCTTGTAAACCCTCTTGTTAGCGATCTTGGTAGTTGTCTTTGTTTGCTTTCATTTCTGTTTTCGTTTACTGCACTGCTTCATTTTATTTTACATCTTCTGCTGTGCTACTGATAAGTTGAGTGCAGAAAACTTGTTAAGTGCCAAGAAAAAGTGATTGACTATATTCACCCCCCCTCTCTAGCCATCTCGTTTCCAACAAGTGGTATCAGAGCTTGGGGCTCTGTTTACGGCTTAACATCCGAGAGTTATCAATAAGATGGCTTTGAGAGAAGGCTTCTCCACCACCCGACCTCCATTCTTCGATGGTGCTGATTTCCAATATTGGAGATCGAAGATGGAATATTACTTGAAGATGGATATCCATACTTGGTTCGCGGTGAAGGAGGGATTCACCCCTCCTAAGGATGATGAAGGCAAAGAACTCGTGTCACGCCCCGAGACCTAGGAGCCGCTGTTCCAATATAAAATCGGATAGCACCTCCCTTGTCCGGCGGACAATTTACACATAGACACAACAACTATAACAACACCACGCAGTTTAATTGGGCCTCAGGCCTCCAAAATAGATAAACACAACATAAAAACACAAGACAACTAAGTAACTCATACCTGACTGCGGACCGGTCCGACTTATGACGAAACAACAAATACAACAACCCCTTAGGGCTCACGACACATACGACATATACATATCGCCTAAAGAATTATAAAACAACACACTATAAAGTATAGAACGAAACCATGTCGTCGCGATGGGTAGGGACTGGCTGCTGGGCTCTTCTGGCGACTCCAAGTATCTCAACCTGAAATAAAAACATATGGCAACGGTGTGAGTCCATAAACTCAGCGAATACCCAGTAGATATGCATAGTATGTTATAATAACAATAGAAGTCTACGCTGATACAACCTCATATGAACAATAGAAAAGGGTATACTGAAGATACTGAATAAAGATACATACCAGAATCCATCTAACCTGAAAAGAGGGTAATAAGTACCAAGGGAATATCAATAGACATATAATCTCAGATAACAAGTCTCCAGAATATGCATGTCAAACAAGTGCAAAAATCAAGTGCAACAAACAATGCACGATGCAAAGTATGCACATGGTGCAATGCCATGGTCACCCCCTAACTCCAGTCAAGCCACCGAGATAGGCGATACTGTGTCGGTCGAGTGGGTAGAGCCGTGACACTGTCAGCACTCTGCCATCACTACTCCTGAGTGACCGAGTGGACAGGATGCTGGTGGAGTAAACACTCCGCCCCATATATATATGGGGGACATATCTCTCTCATATTCTCTGGTCTATGGGTAGAGAAGGGATCCCTTCCTGCTACCACGCTCCGAAACCACTACCCATGAGCGGACGAGCGGAGCAGTACAGAGCAAATGCACACACCCAGCGGTATCCACTAACCCATGAGTGGCCGTGTGTGCATATCATGTGCCGGAAGACGATTAGGCTCAACCACAAGGGAGTCGCTGATCGCCGGCATGCAACAATGCAAGGATGGTGTATGATAGATACACATACCTCCCTCCCCAAGTCCTCAGTATACTAAGTCTCAGTCTGAAATCCTATAACAGGAAATACAGGTAACCTACAAGGTATACTGGCCGAAATCTACAGATCTCTCAATGTCAAACACAAGAGATACCTCACGATATCTAAGAATACATATAGATATGACAATACCTGATACTGTATGAAACTAACCACATAATATCTCAGGGTTAAATAACAAGTTTCTAGAACAAGCCTAATAACTCAGGGATAACTAACAAGTATCCAGGACAGGCATAATAACCTAGGGATAACTAACAAGTATCCAGAACAGGCATAATAACTCAGGGATAACTAACAAGTATCCAGGACATGCATAATAACTCAGGGATAACTAACAAGTATCCAGGACAGACATAATAACTCAGGGATAACTAACAAGTATCCAGGACAGACATGATAGCTCAAGGATAACTAACAAGTATCCAGGGCAGACATGATAACTCAGGGATAACTAACAAGTATCCAGGACAGACATAATAACCCAGGGATAACTAACAATTATCCAGGACATGCATAATAACTCAGGGATAACTAACAAGTATCCAGGACAGGCATAATAACTCAGGGATAACTAACAAGTATCCAGGACATGCATAATAACTCAGGGATAATTATCAAGTATCCAGAACAGGCATAATAACTCAGGGATAACTAATAAGTATCCAGGACATGCATAATAACTCAGGGATAACTAACAATTATCCAGAACAGGCATAATAAACCAGGATAGCGTATAACTTACTGCTATCTATAACAGACAATGCATAGCAATATGACAATATCTAAAAGATAAGTCAAAGGGTACCCGCCTCCAAGTTAGTGAAGTCCGTATCAATAGAGAACCTCCCGTCCAATAATCCGCAGGTAATCAATCAACGCCCTGTATTAAAGGACATAGGTTTAGCTACAATACACATGATTCTTAGCTAAACAAACTTCCTTAATTAATTAGGATCAAACTAGTACCCAATCCAAACCGAACCTAATTCCAACCGAAGTCCATCTTGATCCTACACACCGATCAAAAATAACCAGTCCACTCAAATTCCACAGCAATTCATAATTCAACACAGATTCGACATCAAAACAAAAATGTATCAAAACCCAGCAAAATACTACTGATCAATGCTAGCTTCTAATGGCTCACATCAAAACCACAATTCCAAAACAAAACCAACACTATGGTCTACCATCTCAAAATTGATATACACAAAGAAATCAATCCAAATCCCATAACACCGATCCAAGCCCTTGAGACCAAAATCGAAACCAAGAACAGAGTCATTACAAGATCAACTGAAATTAACCAACTCACTTGAAGAGGATTCGCACACAGGAATCTTAGATTCACTCCAACGAGTTGAGAGCAAAAATCACAGCTACTTCTTCCTCACCAATACAACACCAAAATTTATTCACGCATAGAAGGAAAGCCCAAACCTCTCAGCAGATTCGTATGAAGAAATCCAATAACTCCTCATCCATAGACCTCACGACCGAACAAGATGAAAGCAGAACATATTAAGAACGAATCAATCTTCAATTTCAATCCACAAAGCCTAGAAACCCTAGGTCTATCAACTCACCTGTTCGGGACTAGAAGAAGAACGCTCCACCTTCGGTGTCGGAGTTGGCAGAGGGAATCGACAGTCGCCAAAAGGCGGCGGCGACGATACTCGATTGGGGATGCCAACGCACAGACGTGGAGAACTAGGAGATCTCTGCGTTGATCTCATGATCGCAGCTTGGCATCCGAGCGTGAAGAAGGCGAATGGAGTTGGACGGCGAGTGGCGTCGAGTTGTGGCCGTCGGCTAGGGCACGCGAATCGGGTTGGCTTTGGCTGCAGGCGCTAGGGCACAAGGGTCGACTGCGGTGTTTTGGGAAGGAAGCGAAACTTTTAAGTGAGGAGTATTTTATAGAAAAGCCCCTCTACTTCTAGAAAGTCCAATCCTGCCCTTTGGGTAGGAGTTTTAAATGTTTAACCCTCCAATATTCTAATTCACCTAAATAATTCTCTAGGGTTAGCTTATTTACCCATTCGTAATTTACGAATTTACCAGTAAACCCTTGATAAGTTTTAAGTTTTTACAATAAAGCCCCTTGGCTCCTCTTGTCTATCCAGAAAAATCCCGAAAAATATTCTGGTCCGGATTTTAGAATTGCCATATTTTACAACTCGAATCGTGGAGGTGGACTGCTGAACAAACTCGGAAGAGTGAAGCCGACGCGAAGGCGGTTGTCACTCTACAATGTGGCATGAACAAAGATCAACTCATCAAAGTTGGTCCCTTCACAAGTGCAAAGGACTTGTGGAACAAACTCATTGAGCTTCATGAGGGCACCCGGGATTCTAGAATCGCAAAGAGGGACTTGTTCCTCAATCAACTTCAAAATCTCTCCATGAAGGAGAATGAATCCGTAAGTGAGCTTCATAGCCGGTTCAAGGAAGTCCTCAATGGGCTTCATTCAATTGATGAAAAGGTCAAGAATCGCGACCTTGTGAGGTATGTCTTGAAAGCATTTCCAAGGAATGCTTTGTGGTCATCCATGGTGGATGCCTACAAAGTATCCAAGGATTTATCTATTGTAAAGTTAGATGATTTGTTTTGTGAGATGGAATAGCATGAAATTGCTAACAAAGGCCCCAAGGAGAAGGGGATTGCCTTAGTTGCAGGGGACCGAACCAACAAAAAGAAGAAGGAGAAGAAGAAGGAGAAGGAAGTCTCTTCATCTTCATCCTCTTCCGAATCCGAGTCCGATTCCGAAGAAGATGGCAGCGGCTCTTCTTCATCCGAAATGGCAAACTTCGTGCGAAGGATGATGAGAAGGGATCGACGCTTCAAGAATAGAGGTAACCCTAGTGAATCCAAACTTGATAAGACTAATGCATCTTGCATTGAGTGTGGTAGAAAAGGGCATTTCAAGAATGAATGTCTGAAATTGAAGAAGAAGGAGGAGAAATCCAAAAAGAAAGAAGAAAAATCCAAGAAGAAGAAGAAGGCATTGAAGGCCACTTGGGATGAGTCATCCTCAAGCTCATCCGATGAAGAGGAGGAGAAGAGCACAAGGCAAGTGACACTCATGGCTCTTGGAGAGGAGAGCAGTGATAAATCTTCAAGCTCCTCAAACGCGGCTTCATCATCTTCGGATGATGAAGAGGTAACCTCTCCCGAGCTTGAAAAGTGTTATAGAGCAATTGCATGTTTAACTAGTATGCTTAAGAAATCAAAGAATAAGGTTAAAGCATTGCAATTAGAAATTGATCAATTGAAGGCATCTAGGGATGATAACATTGATGATTTACATGTTGAACTGCTAGAAGATGAAATTAAATCATTGAAACTTGAAATTGAAAATTTGAAGTCCTCTAAGGTTGAGGAAGTCAATGATTTGCATGATGAATTGCTAGTAGAGGAAAACCAATTATTGAAGAGTGAAGTTGAGAAGCTCAAGAATATTCTTAAGAAGTTCTCAACTAGCTCTAAGACCCTAGATATGATCCTAAATGCCCATAGGGCAGTTTACAATAGGGCCAGTATTGGTTACCGACCCAAAGAACCCTCATTTGTGTCTCTCATGTCTAGGACTGATATAAGACAATCTAGGACACCCAAAATCCAAAAGAAAATGGTCAAGGCATGGGTGCCTAAGTCATGTTTAGTTGATGCTTTAGGTCCCAAGGTTTGGGTACCTAAAACTTCTATTTTTCGAATTGTGTAGGTTATGATTGAGGGGGAGCATCTATCAACTTGGTTCGTTGATAGTGGATGCTCCAAACACATGACTGGGGATAGATCATTGTTTACCACACTTCACAAGAAAAGTAGAGGTAATGTATCATTTGGTAACAATGGTAGTCTTAAAGTCATAAGAATAGGAGACATTCAAATATCCGAATGTCTTAGAATTTCAAATGTCCTTCTAGTCAAGGGGATGAAATTTAATCTCCTATGTGTGAGCCAATTGTGTGACACGGGTTACACAATTGACTTCCAACCAAGTCAATGTCTAGTTAGACAACATGACACCTTGGACACGGTACTAGTAGGAGCAAGAGTAGACAATATTTATCAAGTTTCATTTAAAAGTGCTACTAATGCTTTTGCTAAGTGTCTCATGTCAAAAGAAGAAGAATCCACCCTTTGGCACCGGAGGTTACCACATGTCAACATGAAGAACATCCGGAAGTTGGCCAACAAGGGACTAGTCCGTGGCTTACCAAGCATCAAGTATGAGAAAGATAAACTTTGTGATGCATGTCAAATGGGTAAGCAAACAAAATCTGCACATAAAGGTAAAAGTGCTGTAAATACTTCCAATGCATTAGATTTACTTCATATGGATCTATTTGATTGTAGTACCATCATATCATTGAATGGAAGTAGATATTGCTTTGTTATCATTGATGATTTCACTAGATATACATGAACTTACTTTTTAAAATATAAGGACCAAACCTTAGATATTTTCATTTCTTTTTGTAGAAGAGTTGAAAATGAGAAATCATTAACAATTAAGACCATTAGATGTGATCATGGAGGTGAATTTCAAAATCAAAGGTTTTTAGAATTTTGTCAAGATAGAGGTTATAAGCATGAGTTCTCTACTCCTAGAACACCACAACAAAATGGTGTTGTAGAGAGGAAGAACCGTGTTCTTCAAGAGGCTGCACGAAGCATGCTTAATGAGTACTCACTCCCGAGTTACTTGTGGAGTTGTGGGTTGAAGCTGTAAATACAGCTTGCTATGTGCAAAACCGGGTCTTCATTCATAGGTTTCTAGGAAAGACTCCTCATGAACTTTGGTTTGGGAAACCACCTACAGTTAAACACCTTAGGGTGTTTGGTTGCAAGGTGTTCATCCTAAACACCAAGGACCACCTTGGGAGTTCACGGCAAAGGCTGATGAAGGGATACTAGTCGGGTACTCCCTCGTTAGTAAAGCCTACCGAGTCTATAACAAGAAATCTAGATTAGTTGAAGAGTCATCTGATGTGGTTTTTGAAGAAATTTCAAAATCAAGTGACCAATCAGAAAATGTAGACGGAGTTTAACTCGAACTTAGGAGACTAAATTTGAAAGAAACTCCAAGTGTTGTTGATAGTGATGAGTCTGATGACGATGAACCTAGACAACCCATTGATCAGCCAGATCCTGAGGCTGAACTTGTGTCTAGTGAACCCGTACAAGAAGCACCACCAACTCCTAGGCAGACTAGATTAGCCTCTAGTCATCCCCAAGACCAAATTGTTGGAGACATCCATCATGGGGTTAGAACTAGATCATTTTTCCGGAATGAGGCTAATGAAGTTGCCCTAATTTCAGAAATTGAACCTAGAAAAATTGATGAAGCATTAAATGATCCCGATTGGATCATTGCAATGCAAGATGAGCTAGGTCAATTCGAAAGGAGTCAAGTTTGGGACTTAGTCCCTAGACCCATGAAGGCCACCATCATTGGAACCAAATGGGTCTTCAAAAATAAATTGAACCATAAGGGAGAAATCATTAGAAACAAGGCACGCTTGGTAGCCAAGGGCTATAGTCAAGTTGAAGGTCTTGATTATGATGAGACCTATGCTCCCGTGGCACGATTAGAGTCCATCCGATTGATGCTTGCATTTGCAACTCATCGTGGTTTCAAATTATATCAAATGGACGTCAAATCGGCCTTCCTGAATGGTTTGATTAGAGAAGAGGTTTACGTCGAACAACCTCCGGGATTTGAGAGTACCGAATTCCCAAACCACGTGTTCAAGCTCAAAAAGACACTTTATGGCCTTAAACAAGCACCCCGAGCATGGTATGAGCGGTTGTCGACATTCCTAATTGAGAAGGGCTTCGTTAGAGGCCAAATAGACCCTACGCTATTTCTACGAAGAGATGGTAACAATATTTTGTTAGCCCAAGTATATGTCGATGACATAATTTGTGGCTCAAATAATAAGGGCTATTTAAATGAGTTCATTAGACACATGGAGAGTGAGTTTGAAATGAGTATAGTGGGAGAGTTGACTTTCTTTCTTGGACTTGAAATCAAGCAAACTCGTGATGGTATCCATGTGCACCAATCAAAGTATACACAAGAAATGCTTCGCAAATTCAACATGAATGATTCAAAAGAGGTAACCACTCCTATGGCTACAAACACAAGATTAGACAATGATGAGAGTGGTAAACCCGTTGATTTAACTCAATATCGAAGCATGATAGGCAGTTTGCTATACCTTACAGCTAGTCGACCTGATATATTATTCGCTGTGGGTATGTGCGCTAGGTATCAAGTTTGTGCCAAGGAATCTTACTTAATCGCTGTTAAGCGAATTTTGAGATATCTCAAGGGCACAATCGGAGTCGGTCTATGGTACCCCCGTACCGAATCATTTGATTTAATTGGATATACGGATTCCGACTACGCTGGATGTAAGTTGGACTGGAAAAGCACAAGTGGGGGTTACCAATTCTTAGGTTCGTCCTTAGTAAGTTGGTCAAGTCGGAAGCAACATTGTGTTGCTCTCTCCACGACCGAGGCAGAATATATCGCTATGGGAGAGAGTGTATCACAATTGTTGTAGATGATACATACTTTAGAGGACTATGGATTAAGTTACAAGGGTGTGCAAGTGTTATGTGATAACATTAGCACAATTAACATAACCAAGAATCCAGTCCATTATTCTAGGACCAAACATATTGAGGTGCGTCACCACTTCATTAGGGATCATGTAGCTAGGGGAGATATTGTACTCTCTCATGTAGAGTCCAAATCAAACTTAGTCGACATTTTCACTAAACCACTTCCCGAAAATGAATTTAGTTTCTTAAGAAGGGAGTTGGGAATGTGTCGCGCTTCATAGGATTGAATTGCATTAACATCCTTCATGATTATTTCGAAATTGTTGGGGAACAATTGGGTAACTTTGGGAACATCTCACACAAACTATAAGATTTACCAAAACGTTTTTGCTTGCTAGAAATGGGGTGAGATGTTAGGATCAACTAAATTTCTCAAAATGTCAATGCATCCCTTGAGAAATTATGTTGACGAGATAATAATCACTGTGGTGACCAAGTATGGGGAAAACCATTGCATAACATATGTGTATATGGCTCCATGATCATACTTGGACAT